>JARWKJ010000002.1:4077500-4675000 GCA_029959095.1 Rhinichthys osculus | reverse complement strand
GAACCAGCATTATAAACTGATTCTACAAATGTTTTATTCATATTCATTACAGTAGCTAATTCCAGCAGTATTTTAATAATCTGAAGGTTTTAAAATCACACACAAACATCAAGAATCTACATTTGAATCTCAATAATGGTGACAATCACACAAATGCTTCATGTTGCAGTGCATGATGGGAGCCACCAATCAAAACGCATCCATGGCTCACATCATGCATTACAGCATGAATAAATTATGCAGTTGAATTGTCCTGTAATTTTCATTGGCTTTTTCCTGTTTGCTTTTATTTTGCTATTGTTTTGTTAGGACTTTAGTAGCTTGGTTTGTGATGTTCAGAGTTGATCTGTTTGTCACTAGTTTGTCTATTGTCACCATTGTTGAGATTCATATGCTGATTCTTGATGTCTGTGTGTCCAAACACAATAGCTTCTGTGTTCAAAAGTATTTTCTATAGTGTTCATATTGCTGTTGGATATCCAACTGTAGAATCTCAGGGCTACAATCACCAATGCTAAAATTAGACATCAAGCATATAGTCAAATATTTAGACTCTGAACGTGAATCAGGTCACTACATGATGATAATGTCATCATCAAAACAAATTGTGAGCAGGTTTTCTCTTGCAGTAACAAATAAACACAATGTTTGAATAGACAGAGAAAATTTAACCATAAAAAATAGTCAAAAGCTCAACTAAAGAAAACGCTGACCATCATAATGGTGACTTGAAACGAAAAATTCCATAAAACCTTTCCGTCTATAAGTGCAATAATGCGTAATGGCTCGAAGACGGTAGTTCTTGTGTTTCTCTTTTTTTCTGTTCTTGTTGTTTTTCTTTCCTTCAATGATTCTTCTTATTAACATTAGGTGTCACCACTAATGGCCAATCATCACTTAATTATCTCATTAACTTCAACAATGCTTCAGTGTTAATTTTTAACACCCTGTAGTTGGACCTATATGTACACCAGGAGTGTTAATTTAACACTGGGGATGATTTTGCTGGGATTTTGTTGCTTAGTATTTTCTGCTTAAAACTGCAGTGAACCAAAGACAGTCTCAAAAACACGGTTTGAAATCGCTGGTGTTTCTGACGTCACAAACTACCTTGTAACCAATCAGATCAACGTGTGGGCGGAACTTTAGCATATCATTAACAGCAAACTAGTAGTTGAGAGAAGCCTTACCAGTATATTCTTCTGTTGTAATGAAAAATTGGGTACGATTAGCAATATAGCGGGTGAATTATGTATATGATGTATATTACTATGTTATGATGAACTATTTGCTTTTGTTCAAAGCGTTTCTAAGGATACAGATTTTTCTGTAAAGATTATACAATTCAAAAACAGACACAGAACACAAAAAAGAACACACATTAATACAAACAAGAACTACAAATACATAATACAAAATCCGATTTTTATCTTTATGTTCTCCCATTGTAACACAATGATTAAGTTGTTCTGAAGGTTATTCCGTGACCAGGGTGAAAAACAAGCGAAATCCTGTCGAGTAACCATCTGAAGGAGCGAGCATCAGGAACTACAGTTGGTCAGCTTCAAGCATGTCTCCTTAGAGTTTTTTAATGATACAGCTTACCGTTCGGGATAACCTTTGACCCTGTCGGGAGCACTCTTACCGGTATACTGTCTACTGTTGGTAGGGCACTCACTGGGATTCAGTTTGGAAGCTTGTTTCTGCCACAGAATAAAAAATAAAAAAGGTAATTGCCACTTTTTATCTCACAATTCTGACTTTTTATCTCAGAATTGCTTGTTTATATCTCGCAATTCTGAAATTCTAACAAGCAATTGCGAGATATAAAGTCAGAATTGCGAGATATAAAGTCAGAATTGCGAGTTATAAAGTCAGAATTGCGAGATATAAAGTCAGAATTGCGAGATATACAGTCAGAATTGTGAGATATAAAGTCAGAATTGCGAGTTATAAACTCAGAATTGCGAGTCGAGTCAGTGTTGTGTAACGCTAGCCCGGACAGGACGTTTCCTATATATTAAGTCAGAATTACGAAATATAAAGTCAGAATTGCGAGATATAAAGTCAGAATTGCGAGATATAGTCACAATTGCGAGATATAAAGTCAGAATTGCGTGTTATAAAGTCAGAATTGCGAGATATAAAGTCAAAATTGCGTGTTATAAAGTCAGAATTGTGAGGTATAAAGTCAGAATTGCGAGATATAATGTCAGAATTGCGAGATATAAAGTCAGAATTGAGTGTTATAAAGTCAGAATTGCGAGTTATAAAGTTTGAATTGCGAGATATAAAGTCAGAATTGTGAGATATAAAGTTCGATTTGCGAGTTATAAAGTCAGAATTGTGAGATATAAAGTCAGAATTGCGTGTTATAAAGTCGAGATATAAAGTCAGAATTGCAAGTTATAAAGTCGAGATATAAAGTCAGAATTGTGAGATATAAAGTCAGAATTGCGAGATATAAAGTTAAAATTGCGTGATATAAAGTCAGAATTGCGAGATATAAAGTCAGAATTGCGAGATATAAAGTCAGAATTGCGAGTTATAAAGTCGAGATATAAATTCAGAATTGCGAGATATAAATTCAGAATTGCGAGATATAAAGTCACAATTGTGTGAGATAAAGTCAGAATTGCGAGATATAGTTCTAATTGCGAGATATAAAGTCAGAATTGTGAGATATAAAGTCAGAATTGCGAGATATAAAGTCAGAATTGAGTGTTATAAAGTCAGAATTGCGAGTTATAAAGTTTGAATTGCGAGATATAAAGTCAGAATTGTGAGATATAAAGTCAGAATTTTGAGATATAAAGTTCGATTTGCGGGTTATAAAGTCAGAATTGCAAGATATAAAGTCCGAATTGCGAGTTATAAAGTCACAATTGCGAGATATAAATTCAGAATTGTGAGATATAAAGTCAGAATTGCGAGATATAAAGTCAGAATTGCGTGATATAAAGTCAGAATTGCGAGATATAAAGTCGATCTCACAAATTGCGAGATATAAAGTCAGAATTGCGAGATATAAAGTCAGAATTGCGAGTTATAAAGTCGAGATATAAATTCAGAATTGCGAGATATAAATTCAGAATTGCGAGATATAAATTCAGAATTGCGTGATATAAAGTCAGAATTGCGAGATATAAAGTCAGAATTGCGAGATATATAGTTCGAATTGCGAGATATAAAGTCAGAATTGTGAGATATAAAGTTGCAATTGCGTGTTATAAAGGCGCAATTATCTTTTAAAAAGTTTTATTCTGGCGGAAACAAGCTTCCATAGTTTAGCACAGACACGTCACTCAACAGAAAGAATGTCAGTTCGCATGTCTTGTTCTGAGTGTCTCTTCGTCCCTCACCACTGCCACTACAGTCTACAGGCCTCCCAAGACAAATAAAGACTTTATCAGAATTTGCAGATATGCTGTGCCTCAAATTTGAGAGAACTTTCATCCTGGGTGATTTTAATATCCACATGGACATAAGACTGCAATAACTAAAGAGGTTTTGTCTGTATTGGAGTGCTTTGAGTTGAACAGCTCGTGGACTGTCACTCATAACGAAGGCCACACCATCCCCACACCTGGGGATTTCTAATTTTTTTTTATTTTAAGATTTATTTGACAGGGACAAATGCATAAAACATTGCTTTATAATAAATACAAAGTAGATGCCACGCATACAGGTTTCTAGCCATGACTAATTTGCAACCCCTGTCCCTGGTTAGGCTTATGAAATAAAACAGAAATTACAGAGTATTGAATGTAAGATATGTAACTATTAAAAGACATACAACAAATACATCCCATACATGAAAAAAAATATGGGCTTAAGTAGATGGTTCATGTGTGTCTCAGTTGTCCACCTCTGATTTAGGTCATCTTTTTTAATATGGATCTACCTGACATAAACACTTCCCCATCTCGCATCATTCATTATTGCAAATGGAAATCTATCGAGCTCTGATTTCTCTGCTTTTATTCACTCTTCTTTATGTTGTTTTTCTGCATCTGCATTGGAGGACAGGGTTGCTATGCTAAACTCTGTTCTCTTGACTGGCCTGGACTCATTCGCTCCTTTAAAATCATGTTCTGTTTCCTTTGTGAAACTCTGTTTTTCCTCTGTTTGTTTGTTTCCTCTGCTCCCTGGTATAATGAAGACCTGTGTGCAGTGAAGACATCTTGTGGTAAACTGGAGCGTACGTCTTGCCTCACTGTTTATCACCAGGCCTGGAAAGACCACTTACTAGTGCACTAGTCTGAGATTGTATCGACCAGGTCTGATTATTTCTCACAGATAATTGTAAACAATCAAATAAACCCTAGACAATTGTTTCATTCCTTTAACAAACTGCTTAATTATGACAGTCTATCAAATGTCCCTTTCTTCAGCTCGAAGATATTTGTAAATGCATTATCACTCCTTCGTCTGTTTCTCCTTTAAATACTTCAGATTTGTCTGGTATCTCTCTCTCAAATTTCTCTACACTGGACATTCATTCTCTTAGCAATGAGGTTTCACAGATGAAAGCTGCCACTTCCATTGTTGATCCTACACCGACTCGTCTGTTTCAGTCATGTTTTCTTCTTCATGTCCTGTTGAGTTGAGTATTATCAATGACTCCCTGTGCTTTGGTGTCGTGCCAACAGCATGCAAAACTGCTGCTGTAACCCCTGTGCCTAAAGAAGCTAACACAGTGTAACGTGGTGCGGTGAAGGCAGATAGGAGGCTGGATCCAAACGCAGTTTACACGCTTTATTTAAACAAACTATAATTCAAACAGAGACTCAGAACGTGGAACAAGAATCTTTACACTGGGAAACCAACACTCACGTTAATCCTGAAACATATAACAACTCACAAAGACAGGGCAGAAACACAGGGCTTAAATAATCAGGGACAAACAAGCTAGACAGGATTACAAGGGGGTGTGGTTAACAAGAAACACCTGGGATAACTAATGGACAAGACAGGGAACCACTAAACATGACAAGACACAAACCCACATCGTGACACACAGACTCTGATCATCTTAATAACCTCCGTCCCATTTCCAATCTTCCTTTCTTTGCTAAACTTTTAGAGCGAATTGTTGCTTCTCAATTGCAGTCTCATCTTACTGCAAACAATCGTTCTGAGCCCCTTCAATCTGGCTTCCGTAAACTCCCCAGCACTGAAACTGCATTAGTTAAGGTCACGAATGATTTGTTAATTGCTTCAGATTCTGGCTGTCTTTCAATTTTGATCCTCCTTGATCTCAGTGCCGCTTTTAACCGTTGATCACTCTCTTTTAATCAACCGCTTGGAGACTGTCTTTGGTGTTTCTGATTCTGCACTAAACTGGTTTTAAAGCAACACCAAGTAACTTTTCCTCTGCGGTCGCCCTACAGGTTGGAAGTGGAATTGTCCATTACCACTGTGGTAAATAATTTCTCCTACCGCAGCCTACTGTCGCACGCGCACTCGCTGTTTATCCAGCACCGGCTTTGGAATGAACAATGTCCACAGACAAGGTAGAGTATGTTGCATGATTTCATGAAAGTATGATGTATTGCGACATCAGAAACGAAGAAAAACTAAATAATGACTATTGTAACGCTTGACGTAAAGCAAGTCAAATTTGTAGTTTTCTTATGTCTCATTAGAACTACAGAAACGCGACCCAATCTGGCAATCTTACATAGCCTGGTTATAGCAGATATAGGACCGCAAAGCGAATCCAGAAGTGCCTTTCACCCTGTTACGACTTAATGAACCACTGACATGATTTTGGAAACATTATTTTAAGGTAAAAAATCTTACTTAGTGTTGCTTTAAGTCATACCTTTTAGATGGAAAGCAGTTTGTTGCTATGGGTGATAGCAGGTCTGAGGTTGGTGTGGTGAAATATGGTGTTCCTCAAGGATCAATTTTACTCTTTTGCATCTACATTTTTCCACTTTAAGATCACTTGGTCTGAACTTTCATTTTTACGCAGATGATACTCAGATCTACTTACATTAAAAGCCTGATGATAATGTGGCTGTTGCCTTTCTGTCTCGATGTATTTCTGAGATAAAAAAAATTGGATGTCTCGAACATGTCATTGTCTAAACAGTGCCAAGACTGAGGTTATACTCATTGGTTCACGCCACCAGCTTGAATCCTGACTAAGACTAGGGATCACATCACTCCTACTTTAGAGTCCGTACACCGGCTCCCTGTCAGGTTTCGTGTTGATTTAAAAATTCTCATGCTTACTTATAAGCTTTGCATGGCCTGGCTCCTCAATATTTGTCAGAACTTTTAATCCTCTATATCCCAACACGTGATCTCCTCTGAAGCTGGTCTTTTAACTGTCCTGATCTCGTTTTTAACTCGTTTCTGATCTATGGGTTATAGGGCTTTCTCCTCCTTTGCTCCTAAACGAATGACCTCTCTGCCCTCTGAGATGAGGCAAGCGGACTCTCTGAGTGTTTTTAAAGCATCCCTCAAAACGTACTTTTTTTGAGGTGGCTTTTATTTGATTTATTTGGTTACTTTATTTTTTTCTATACCAATTACTTATGGAACTCATTTGATAATATTTTTATATTTGTATTGTATATTTGAATGTACTTCTCTTTTATGAATGCTTTTTATTTATAATGTTGTATTTCTCTTTTATTTTTTTCTTATTTTTGAAAAGCGCTTTGAGATGTAACTTTTAAAGGCACTATAGAAAATAAAGTTTATTACTATTATTATTATGTTTGTCTTAACATGTATGTGCAGTCCTTCATAAACCTCTGGATGCCCGCACACACACACACACACACACACACACACACACACACATACGTCATTAATGTCTCATGACTTGGCCATTTCCTACACAACTCCCATATAGGCAGGTCTGAAACTGATGTAACGTCAGCGTCCACTGCCCAGTGACAGTCATGATGTGTTTGCTGTTTAACAAGCTGACAGATATGTTCGAGCATGTGCCTCACAGGTCGAGAGACTCAGTCCTGGAAATACAGTGGAGCACCGCTGCTCAACAGAGACTTGTGGGATAGAGAGAAGCGGTGTGTTTGACTGCCGCTCAGAAATATTGTCCATCTTTTCGTGGTCACATCACGTCCATGACATACAGTATATGCCGTCAAAGTGAGCTCAGATGCTTGAGCTACTCTCACTCCACTAACCGTCATAGATTTGTGTTTTATGCTATGTAACCTGTCGCTCTTTCACGTCATTTTAATCTCACATCATGTTGTGTTAATTAAAATTTTAAATGCAAAATGCAAAAAATGCCTCATTCATTCATTAGAAAGAAACAGCATTTGCTTTCTATTTTCATGTTGACTTTTATCATGTTGATAGTAAATATTACACAACTTACATGTAGCGTTTGTAGTGTTAGCCTGAGGCCTCTCGACATAGAGACTATGGAAATGCTACAGACTTTGCTGAATGTGTCACAACAATTTTGCCACAGTCTCAAAGAAAAGAAAATATGTAACTTATACGGTGGATGAAGTAATGAGATATTTTCTGTTCAGTTATATTACTGCAATCTAAAGCAAATAACCCTAGCTTTGATATTTCATATGAGGTATAATTGCCTCCAAATGAAATTCTGCAGCTGAAGACCAGAAGAAATGTCAAAATATTCCTTAATACCATGCTGCAGATCATATTACCAAACTATAACTAAGCCCATTATTTTATCCTGACATGGATCTAGCTCTGCCACTAATATTCCATATCCATTGTTCTATAACAGCATGTTTTCAATCAATTCATGTGAAATAGATGGCCCTTAAATATTCCCTAAACCAAGACTGATGTGGCAGCTTTACTGATGAAGTCATGTCATCATGTGAATGGGTGTGTTGAGGGTCATAACCCAGTGTTTAAGGGGTTAACGTGTGAGTGATGACATCAGCGCTCACGCATCACCAGAGATGAGGAGCGTCAGCCGATGACTTATAAGTTATTTTCCACTTCTGGTCTAAAGTCTGGCCTACTTTGCAGCTAATACCCAGCTAACAGAGTTTTGTTAAAAGAACGTTCTCAAAATATTCAGTGTTGGTTCTGGGAATGTAAAAAATGTCCAGTTTTTAAACCACTTTAATGCAGTCATTAGATCGTTAAAACATTCATGTTGATCTGCTTTATCAATGCAGAAATGTTTTCTGCAAACACATGCAATTGCTGAAAATAAGCAACAATCAAGGGTGAAGAGCCCAACTAAAGCAAACACCGATCACCATAACGGTGACCTCAAACTAAATATTTTCAACCAAACACCAACATCTAAACCTCTGATAATTCTCAATATGAACTTCTGTAGATGTCTGACAGAAATAAAGTCAGTCTGGTTAGTAATAAGTGAAGCTGGTAATGCTGTGTGTGGAGTTGTTTAATCCTCCTCTGCTGAGATCTTCACATATTTAATGTCGTCATTTGTCTTCAGCTGATTTCATCCAAGACTGTGGCTGAATAAAGTTGTAGTTGGTGTTCTTATTTATCTTTCTTTCAGTGCTTGTTCAGAGCCGGTGTTTGGATGATTGAAAGAATGTTTCAGGAACATCATACTAACCTTTAAATAACATTCTAGTAACTGGAGATTTTATGTTCTTGTAATGTTACTGTCACGGGTGTGTTGTGGGCAGATGAAGAGGCTGAAGTCAAAGATCCAATTTCAATAAACTTTACTTTCAATATAACAAATACTCGCACGGATACAGACGGGCAGAAGGTTCCCACACACGTTAAGCACAAAGTAACATAAACAAGTCAAGTCAAGTCAAATCATCTTCATTTATATAGCGCTTTTAACAATGAATTGTTTCAAAGCAGCTTTACAGAGATAAACATATAATTTAAGGTAACAGATTGTTTTGGCGTTATAGCGGTTCTTGAATAATGTTACTTCCAGCTAAAGTTAACTTTGATTGATTCACCTCCGTCGAAATGATCAGACTTTAAACGCGAACCTGTGATTAACGCTGACGGCGTTCACATGCTCATTCAGAATTCTATAGTTATGTGCTTTTTAAAATATGTGCGCAGGTTTGTAATTCATACAACCCAGCCTAAACAAACTACTTTTCTTGCCTATAAATTTTGATACAGAATTTTGTTTTATTTTATCACTTCGGGGTACGCGAACCGGAATTCACAGCGCTTTATCTGTAGAGTGGGAAAGGGATCCTCCATAGGGAGAGGATAGTGGATACTTCAGCACTGCATTGTCATCGGGTCCAGGCGAATCTCCTTCGTCAGATCTGGACACGGCCTGGATCCGGCAGGCTGCGGGAAAACCTCGGGATAAACAAAGACACTAATATTAGCGTAGATGCCATTCTTCTTATGATGTAGCGAGTACATCAGATTTAAGGGAAGTGTTCCCAGTTCTGGCTGACCTAATCTATGCAGCCTAACATTGAATTTATAGAAGTCTATAATGTATTATGTGTATGCTAGGTCAAAGAGATGTGTTTTTAGTCTAGCTTTGAACTGACAGAGTGTGTCTGCTTCCCGGACAATGGTAGGAAGACTGTTCCAAAGTTTTGGTGCTAAATAGGAAAAGGATCTACCGCCTGCAGTCGATTTAGATATTCTAGGTATTATCAACAGAACCGACAAAGAAAGACTGAACAGAGAGAACTAAATACAGATACAAACGACCACTAACGAGGTGAGGACAGGTGACACAGATGATGATGATGATGAACAGGTGGATGATTGAGGGAGTGAATTCAGGTGTGGAGACAAGGAGGATTCTGGGTAGTGTAGTGCAGACAAGGACAGACAGGTGCAGACAAGGACTGTGACATTTACAACATGTTAATGTTGTTATTACATGGTAATAGAATGTTGAATTGTTAATTAAAATTAAGGTGAAAGAATGTTTGAGGAACATCAAACCTTTTAAAACACGTTCCTCTAACGTCAAGGAAACGGACAATTTTGCAGTTCCCAGAACCAACACTGAATATTTGGAGATCGTTCTTATAACAAAAATCTGTTTGCTGGGTATGCAACTGGATTACTGGTTAAGTGCCTCTTTAAAAACTAGCTTTTCAAAGAGTATATCCCATAAACCTCTCAACTTTGACAAATTCAGAAACTAGTTCTTCCTCTATTTCAGCCATGGATCCAACAGTGCTTCAATTACCAATTTCAACATCTGTGTCTCAGGTATTTATATTTAGTTATCTATCTTTACGGACTTTATCAAAAGCTTGAGTAAACCATTTTTGAAACCTCTGCTCCTCGAGTTTCATTGTTATTAGTGACTGTTGCTGTTTTTGATCCAGCAGAAGTCGGGTGGTTAAAGCGCAGACGGCCTCTTCACAACATTGGCTAGTATTTTAATAACAACTTTATCTCCACTGCTGCACCACGAGGTCAACCGTCTCTTTTCTTACTCACGCTAGCTGTAGTTCACACTGTTAACCCTTGCTGTAAAAAAAGTGACAGTATCATACCTTTTTCCATTAAAACAGTCATATACCGTAGAAAACAATGCATTCTGGGTTATATTTGCATTTTCGAGAAAGTAGCCTACAGGAATATACTGTGAGTTAACAGCGCTCAAAGTCAACACTCAGAGGCTGTGTTCCAAATCACACCCTATTCCCCCAGTCACTATTCCCTACATTAGTTCACTAATATAGTCCACTTGAATGAAAAGAAGTGAGTGAATTGAGAAACCGATGAACACCTGATAAGCAGAATCACTGAAGGAGAGAGAAACAAGAACAGAAAAAAGAAAAACACAAGAACTACAACTGACTTCCAGCCACACTGAGTGTGAAACCAGTTTACAAACCAGTGTAACATTATTTCTTTCATACATGTACAAAAGTTCTTGTTGAGAATTAACAGAGATTTAGTTAATAATAAAGTTTATTGTCACCATGATGGAGATCTACTGCTTTAGTTGGTCTCTTGACCCTTGACTTTATAACATTAGTTTCTTTCTGGCTGCTGTGACTGTGAGTTTATAAAACACATTTGTTATGGCAAGAAGAAGTCAAGAGAAAGTTTATCAGGTGTTTTTGGCTGTTGTAATGATGTCATAATCATCCTGGACATGTACGATTCTCGGATCTCATCCTGTGTATAAGCTATGAATGTATAGATATTTCATATTTATCATATATCTGTGAATCTACAACATGGAATCCAGCAATGTTTCTGTAATCAGTTATTAAGGATATTGAAATCATATAGTGCATTACAACATTTTGAACTCCTGATTGACTCAGACACACACAGACATCAACTAACAGCACATGAATCTCAACAATGGTGACAATCAAAACGTTCATGTTGCAATGCATTCTGGGTTCTAGGATAGTATAAAACTCCCAGCATCCACAGCTGCATGAATGAATAAATAAATGTAAAAATTATTGCCGCCATTTTTGCGATTCATGTGCGCATGTTTGATATCTCTGTGTTTCTACAAAACAGTGTAGCTCTGTTTTTTTGGTTGTGCATATGTGTTAAAAAAATTGTCATTGTATCTCATTACTGTAGTTTCACAGTGATGGTAATGTAATACTTTTGACAGAGAACTAAACACTGAATGAGATCAGTGAATGAGCAAGCTATATTTGTCATCATAATCAATATAACCACAATCATTCATAAACCATGCCTGTGCACAAGTGTGACCTGAAGAAACACAGTTCAAGCAGCAAGAGGAAATCTAATGTTAAAAAGTCAAGGGTCAGCATCAACTAAAGCAAACACTGATCTCTATAATGGTAACTTCAAACCAAACATTTTTAATTAAACATCTAAACAACGTCTTCTGGTTAATAATAAGTGTAATAATGTGTAATGGCTGGAAATTTGTTGAAGGTCTTGTGTTTCTCTATTTTCTGTTCTTGTGTTCCTCTTTCCTTCCGTGATTCTGCTTGTTAACAGCAGGTGTTCATCACTAATGCTCAACAATCACTTACATACCGTATTCACTTAATTATCTGACTGCAACACTGTCAATGTTATTTTTACTCTTTGTAGTGTGGATTTTCCTTGGGGTTGAAAGGGTTAACAGTGTAAGATAAATAGACAAACCCACAAAAAAGTATTTTAACAGTAATAAACTGTAAGTTATACAACAGGTTTATACTGGCAACACTGTTGCCAGTAGTTTACTGTAAAAATAATTTTTTTGGGTCACCGTTGTGCTGAAGAGTAGAGCCTGTGCTTCAGTCCAGGAGAAGATCTAGAAACATTGATGATATGCTGTGTGTTGCTTTATTTAACAGGTGGTGACTGTGTAGTTGTTGGTCGAGTGGACGTCTCTTTATTTACAATTTTTTAGTGGTGTCAAATGAAATAAGTTCACAGTAATACTTTTTTCACATTATTAGTATATTATGAATTTTAGTTGATACGTTTAACTGAGAGTTTGTCAATTTAAGGCAGCCGTTTTCTGCAGGTGAAATTAGTTAACTTGAGTTTTAATTTAGTGCATTTTTACTGTAACATACTGTAGATTACAGTAAAGAACTGTAAAATTAACAGTAACTTATTTTACTGTAAAAAAAAAAAAGCTGGTAAGGTCTAACAGTGCATGGGATCTGAAGTTTTATATGGAAACATCATCCTGAGAGTGAGATGGAGTCACAACCAGCCCTGTGTGTTTCTGATAGTTGAGATATGAGCAGGAGCCGTGTTTTAATGTTTCTGAAGCAGGGAAGTGATAGTTAGCGAATACTGAAATAAAGATTTCAGTCACTTTTCAGTGTCAAGCCTCCAGCAATAACTTCATTTTGGACATTTTGTGAGTCTATGTTCCGCATCAGCAGTGTGTTTATGAACACTATTCTCACCAGTAAACCCAGTGGTTAAAGTGGGATTTGGCAGGTGGGGGAACCCTCAAATTTTGTGTAGGTGCAACAGTGAAAAATTACTCACCGTGGGACAACATATTGAGTATCGTGGTATAGCAATACTTTTTGGGACAAGAGTGTCGCTGTGGCACCAAGTATCACTTATTTACTTGATATTTTAATGGTTTTATTGATGAAATGATGACGATATTATGTTGAAATTGCTTAACACTGGGACCAAAATTTAGCCCTGGTACTGTAGCCACGCCAGCCCACATGATCATCCCCAGCCCCACAGACATGTGCATTCAAATGTGAGGTATTTAGGGGGGTGCGGGAGCATGCTCCCCCGAGAATTTTTTTATTTCTCTGACCTACATATGTGCAATTTAAGACTTTTGAAGGCCAAAAAATGGATAATAAATAGCTTTAAAACCATGTCAGTTGGTATTAGATTATTTTGTCAATACCTGCTCTCTCCTCATCTATATCTTTCTTTTTCTCTCAGTCTCCTTATCCTGCCCTATTTCTTCCCCTCCTAAAGCTGAACTTTGACTGATAGTCTTTTCATTTTCGTCTGTGTCAGTGAAGAAAGTAAACATAGGCTTAACTGATATTTATGTTTTATGAATCATTTTCTTAAACAAGTTAATTTACTCAAGGCTACCAGGTCAGTATTGTCAATAGGAACCTTCTACAAGCTTTGGAATTTGAAAAGTAATTTTAAATAATACAAATTATAGGCTATACGTTTAACGCAGTTGGTGGAATTGGCAGACGTTCCCTTATCATGCGCTGTGCAAAGGCATCAAAGCATTCTCAGGTATAAATATGCAGCATTAATGCATGTAGGTGATTTTGAACGAATATTTCATGTCGATATACAAGGGTTACATAATGTTAAAACTAATCCTGCTATTGATCTCTTTGTAAGACCCTATAGAACAGTGGATAGGGAAAACAAAACGAAATATCGAACCTTTTACCGCGCTCAACCACAGTGAGTGCATTTCACGCATTTGTAATCGCTCGCGTTCAGTGTCGAGGAAGGGAGGTTGGTCGGTCGGTCGGCCCATATCGAAACCATATAGTTTCCAAACACTTTAGACCACACCCTTTGGTGGCATATCTCATATCTCTTAAACATGGCATAATCACATTCACAATAACAACTCACTCACAAAGTCCACATAAAACATTTCACTTCCATAACCAGACGTAAGTATTTCAGACTGGAACAGGACATTAAACAAGACAAAGAAAAAGGTTGGGACTTGACTTTATCCACAGGGCATCGAGGCTGAAACGTGTCTCTATAAGACAGGGAAAGTTATGGGAAGGGGTTAAAACACAAGAGGGTTTGGTGACATCAGCCGAAAAGTCATTTTAGAGTTATTTGATTTTGTTGAAAGATTATGAAGACTTTTTTTTTTTTTAGACTTTGGTATAATGTGTGCTGATGAATTGTGCTCAATAAAACCAGGCATGTGTTTTATTAAAGTCATTATAGGCTCATTTGTGATTTCATGTTGACTTGACTGGTCCCATTAAACCCCGACGGCAACATGTGGATTCCACGCGTACCAGATGTGGGCCGGATCTGGGCCGGACACTATTTTTCCAGGCCATTCTGTACTTGCGCTATTGTATTTACAATATTATTGTCACAAATCAACTGGCTGCTCACATCAATAATGAAGATTCACACAACAGATTTGATTACATAGGAAGATTTACTTGAGAAGCAAAAGATGACATAAGATTTCAAGTCTTGTTTTCTGAAAAACGTTTTTGCTTTAAATGCCAATGGGTTAAGAACAGTAATCCTGTTTTCTGGACACGCATCTGAGAGGGAGGACCGTTAACAGTAAAGCTCCTGCTGCCTCGCACATCAGCACATACTGGGCATAGCGCTTAAACACGCTGACTAATCACTGATGTCACTGCTGGGTTACGCTTTCAGTCGAGTCTGTTTTAGGGTTCGTTCTGCTGAAGTCTGCCTCATGTTTTACTCTTCTATAGGGTTATTACTTTCCATTAAATAGATTTTTTTCCTTTTACTTACAAATGTAATGTTCACTATTTTCATTTAAAAACCCAGAAAACAAAATGGGCTTAAGTAAATGGTTAAACTTTTTTTTTTTTTTTACTTCAGAAGAGGTAAAGCTTTGCTAAAAGATAACTAAAATACATGATTTATTTGTGTTTCATCTGGGTAACTGGTAGAAATATTCAGCCCGGTCTCATGAAAGTGTGCATCTATTGCACACATTTTATTTCTAGTGCCATTTATACGCCCAAAATAGTTTTTGCGTGCATATGATATGCAGTTTCCTTGTGCATTTGATACACACTTTATGGCGTGTAATACACACGCACTCCACACCCCTAATCCTACTCAAGGGGTTAACAGTGCGTATCATTCAAAATAAATTGTGCTATAGATACGCACTTTCATGAGATCGTGTTGAAACATTAGATCAATTGTGTAGATTTCATGCACACATAACTTTGTGGGCCTGCATTCCACTGAAAGACTCAGACGGGCACTCAATAAAGACTGAGCTCTGGAAGGCTTTATGAAGGCCAGAAAGCGTGTGTTTAGAGCAGTGGAGCTCAAGCGTGCCGGTCGCACGGTGAAACTGAAAGCTGATACGCTCATAGAGGATGAAGTTTACACAGAGTAAATACAAATAATGAAGAACTAGAACAGAAGTGCTCTCTATGTCACCATGCATTTGTCTTTTACTCCAGAGAGCTACTCTTGATAAAGCTTCCTGAGAATATAGTGTAGTATATACAATATATAAATACACAGCCAGAACTTTTTATAAAATAGCAGCAACAGCAATATGATACTACTACATTTTATTCATTATTGACTGAATAAACTAAACATAATAGCTCATTAATAAGCCTTATCAGCAAGTGGTGTTTGTCTGCCTCTTACTGAAGCTTGACTGTAGTTATTTTTCCATCTAACTGTTTTTATGCACATTTCGTGATATCGCATAAAAAAAAAAACACGCTGGATAGAAATGCGCATAAATTCTAAAAATGGACATAAAAAAAACGTATGCACTCAATTGAGTCTGATAAACATTTGGTAACGCTTTAGAAAACTGAAAGGTACGCTGTAAATTCGTTTTATTTACGCAGTACTTTCGTTAACAAACTTTTTATCCGATAAGAAAACATGCACATAACGAAGGAAACACATTTATTGAATAAATTCCTCGATGCGCATCAAAAAAGAAATGTGACATTTTGTGATGGGACGCATAAGTGGACCAACCAGTGGAGCGATCTCAAAGTCTGCCGTCACTGTGGTTCAGTATAATCACCCCAGATCTGTGTTCCCCAACAGCAAGATTACTTTATTGCATTTCATGTGGACGAATAAACACTGCTTTTTTCGCAAATGTTTTAAACAATATTCCAATTTTGCACATAAGTTTAGTTCGCAAACTTTAGATGTAAACGTAGCTCATGTGTGGGACATTAGGACTTGCCATCAAGGGCAATAAGGATAGAGCCAAAGACAGATCCTCGAGGAAAACGGTTGGGATCAGCAGGATATAAACTTTCATAGTGAAGTTTTTATTTTACAGGAGGACGATGAGTCAAAGTACAAGGCAAAACTCTGTACAATAAGGCTTAGAGGAAGAAAGGCTAGTTTTGTGGGCAGAAAAGTGTAAAAATCTTTGCGTAATTCAACTGATCCAACTTAAGAGTTCAGTCCAATTTCAAGCTTCTACAAATACAGGGATTGCAACCGTCCATAGGAAAGCACATATCATGGTCTGGACTGATTGTGTGGGCATCTGGATAGGCTTCGCACAGTCCAGCATATCAGACGTGGCAGCGCTAACTCCTTTAGGCCTGCGTCACTCCAGCGCTAATCAGCCAGTGTATGCACAGCTCAGGCTACATTTCAGATCAAGTCTTCCATTACACACACACAACCGCAACGCCCGAGTGTGCGGAGACTGGGAGCTGTGAACTACATTGATGTGCTAGACATCGAGTCAGAAGCGTTTCTTTGGCTGTCAGTTCCAGCGTTCTCACAGATGTATTGTTGATCTTGTGAAACGTATACTTTATTTGCTCTTGTCCTGAAGCCAGGATCATTGCGTGGTTTTGTTTTCAAATGTTTCCCCTGCGCTGTGATTGATTATCTGTGACTTGATGACTCATTGAGTTGGTTGGTTAATTGACAGTCAGAAAGTAAGATGCAAACTTCTTCTGAACTGGCCGAATGCGGTTTAAAATATGGCTGGCACTTCCAGTTTGGTGAAATGCCACTCAAAGCGACTGAAACAAATCATTTCAAATAATGTGGTTGTCCTACAAATAATCCTCATCTCTCAGTTTGACTGAATGAGCCGCACAATTTCCGTCATGCTCTGTTTTTATCCATCTAATATAAGAGACATTGGTATCGCACGAGTATATGCGTCAAGAGCTCAGCTCAGTCTGAAAGCCAGAGATCTGCAGGTAACAACACATTTTAAGACCTGTTTTTCTCAAACCTGCACAAATTAAATACAAATACCATATGGCCTGTGTAGGGCAATGTTTATAGTAACATTATTAACCATTTAAGATATTCTACTTTTTAATGGCCTTGATAAAACTGAATTTAAGACTCTTTAAGACTTTTTAAGGACCCTCTGTAATAATGTGAAAAAGACAACAGCACTGCGCTCTTGTGGTCTGTTCTCCGGTTTTAAAGAAGGGTATTGTGGGGTTATTATGGTCTGCTGAAAGTGATTAAGTTAATACTTGTAGACTGTTAAGTTCTACTTTGATATTCAGTGGTTGAAGAGTGAGAATAATGTCATCTCATTGAGCCTATTTTTTTGCAATTCATAGAGCCAATTCATATTCAAATGTTTTTGCAGTCACTGATTGTTTATAGTTTAACATAAGTTACACAAGAGTATAATACAGAGAGTGAATTAACTGTTGTGGACTTTTTAAAACCTACAATATAGCCACTGAGCTGTCATATAAAAATCTGTCGGCTAACACAGCGCATTCAAGTTTAATATCAGTATTTGTGGGAATCAAACCCCATGACCTTGGTGTTGTTGTGCTGTATGAGTTTTAGAAACATCAGTGTTGCAAAAAGGAGAAATACAAATTATATTCATCGACTGATTAAAAAGGTACTTTTTTTCAACGGCATGCTGCACAAGGCCATCTGTTACAAAAAAATAAATAAATAGTTGAATAGTGAAAACTGGGAATGGAGAGACACGACAGCTGTTATATTCTGTTGGAGAACAGCAAATATCCCACATCGTCTGCGGCGAGAGGCGTGTGGACCCGGGGTCAGGTCCGGCTTGTGGACCTTTCCCAATCCCTTTCTCTTTTCCACTTCACCTCCTGTCTGCGCACTGTCCTATCACAATAAACACGTCTGATTACCTGTGGCAGTTGATTTCACGAGTTCACACTTACAAATGATTGGATAGACTAAACTCGCTGTTGTTGGTCCTAACTTACCAACTTGCTTCCTCTCTACCAAGTTTGAATAATATCTGCTTAAAATACATCTTTTATCAATAGCTTTCAATCAGGTATAATGTTTGTATTGTGTTGTGTTCTTTTGTATTGTTGTATTTGTGTTGTATTGTATCAATTTTAATTGTACAGCACTTTGTGTCAACCTTGAGTTGCGCCGAAAGTGCTTTATAAAGAAAGAAAAGAAAGTAAAACAAGGCTATTTGATTGCGGGCTCCCAACACAGACCCAAACCCAGAGTTCTCCCCGTATTCCCGGATGGGGATAGGAACCAGTCGAGAGAGAGAGAGGAGTCGGGGAGACGGAGGGATGAAGAAAACTGTCGAGTTGTGTCGGCAATATACTTTACTGTATACTGCCTCCTTGTTATGTCCTTGTGTTGTGTGTGCAGGTTTTTATTGTTTCTCACTCTGCTTTTCTCATTTACTTTCACTTTCTTAGATACCTGTGATTGGTTCAGTCTTCTGTCAATCTTCATCAGCCGCTGACGTCATCCATCCTGTCCATCGCCGATGGGAAAAGACCACCTCAGATAAGTGCATTGGGTTAAGTGCCACCCCATGTGTAGATTAGTTAGGGCGTCACGGACGTTGAAGACTTTTTTTTAGTTAAACCTTAGTTAGAAATGACCTCTAAAATTGATTTAGAGGTCATTTAAAAGTTACACTTTGTTTGGTTTTGTTCTTTTCTTTGGTGTCGCCTGCGTCGCCTCTTCCTCCCTGTGGCTGTATGGTTCGTCTTGCATAGTAATACTTAAAAAAAAAAAAAAGTGTGTTTTGCTTCACTCAATATTACATTTGGTACTTAATAAATGTATCTGCTTGTTGCACGCTACTTATCTGGACTTGTGGTTCTTTGTACAGCACATTAGTTATATGTATTTCTTTTTAATGTCAATTTTAAATGTTAGACCCCTGTACCCCTAGACCAGGGGTGCCCAATCCTGCCAATTGACTGTCCTGCACAGTTCATCTCCAACCCTAATCAAACACACCTGCCTTTAATTTTCAAGTGATCCTGAAGACGTTAATTGGTTGCTTCAGGTGTGTTTGATTAGGGTTGGAGATGAACTGTGCAGGAGCAGGATTGGGCACCCCTGCCCTAGACTATCTCGGGGGTCGTAACACTCCTCTCGAGCTGATTAGATAGTGCTCCTCCCGAACTTTGTTTAGAAAACATCATTTGTCACTTGGGTTCTACAATCTCTCGAGATGCAGACCTGTAAGAGGCTGACAATTAGCTGAATATAGACTTATTTAATAGTGACACTTAATCCTAATAAACAAGCATCATAAATGTGGTATTGGACCAAAAGTGGAATGACTGTATTCCAAGTCTGAAGCCATTCGCTTCCAGATCAAAATGTAAATAGTTTTTCACTAAAAAATCTTCTCTTCTTCCAATGCTTATTTGTGTTATTTGTTTATCAGTGCACGGTGAAAAATATTTTACATTTATGGTGTATGAGGTCCTTAAAGTTTGAAAACATGGCCACTATTTAACCTGTATGTTGTGTGAAGAAGCTGGGTAAAGAAAGAATACAGGTTTGGAACAACATTTTTGGGTTAACCATTCCTTTTAAGACTCCATTCATTATGTCTATCCCAGAGTCTATCCCAGAGTCTCTGGCCATGGATGGGGACCAGGGGATTCCAATCCTGCACACTTGCCTGGAGGTTTCTAGTCTGAAGACCTTGATTAGTGGGTTCAGGTGTGTTTAATTAGAGTTTGAGCACAACTCTGCAGAATACTGGCCCTCCAGGAGCCGGTTTGGACACCCTTGCCCTGGACAGGTGGCCAGTCCATCACAGGGTTTTCTATCAAGACTCTAATAACATGTTACAAACACCTCCAGAGGTTCTTGCTGACAAATGATCTCATTTGAAGGTGATTAAGTTGATTTGTTGCTCATTTTGAACAGAAATCAGAATGCATAACACAAAAATACACACTTTGCTTAATTTGTATGCTTGTACTCCTGAAAGCAAAGGTTTCTCATGCGAATAACGAGGGTGAGTGTTCAACAATGTATTCAGAACAATGGGCTCTGATGAAGCATAAACTCACCGCTGATTCTTTTAGAGATTTTATTAGAACAAAACTCTTGTGATCACTAACAGTGTCAATAACCTGGAAGCAATCAATCAATCATTAAGATGCAAAATATCACTGTGTGTTCTGCACTGTACATGTCAATAGTATTGAGAGACCTTGAACTCACTTTCCCAAGCAAACAATGACACTTTGTCGCGTTCTGGACCTGTTAGATGTTGGATATGAACAGGAGCGAAAGCTTTTAATTTCCTGAGGTGACTGGCTCTGCTCAGCTGGGCTACTCTGCATGAGAAAAGCAGTTGACCTCCATTTCATTTCGCTACGAGGGAAATCGACGGTTCTTGGACAGCTCAAGATAAGTGTCCCGTTTTATGAATGGAGTGAAAGTAAGAGTGCGCTCGCATTGTTGGGAGAGTCATTTATCTTGAGGAAGGACAAAACCCCATTGATTGTTGTCTGGATGGAGGCAAGTGAAGTTCAGAGTTGAGGGATAGCGAGGGGCCTCCGCTGTCACAGGTCAGATGGAGTGGGTTATGTGTGTTGGGTTAGGATTGGGTTAGGAAGTGCATGTGCTGGGGCCAACGGGGTCACATCTCCAAGAGTGTCAAACAAAGCAGCGGAAATCCAGAAGCCCCAGAACTCACGACTCCCATGAACTTTCACACATCAGACCCACCCTGAGCTCCACTGCTGATTATTTGTGGCTTATTATTTCCAATGGTGCCTCTGATCTGACAAAAAACCTTGCCTGATTCCCAGTTCACAGACTTCTATTGCTTGCATTCGACTTTTGGGTCCAAACTCAATTTAGGAAATGCTATAGAAAGTGTATGCAAATTTGTGAATTGTACATCATCAATAGCAGTTTGATGATGTATCCATTGATATGAATATCCATTCCCTTGAAGTTCATTAGTATTTTTAGGTTCTTTTACGTCTGTTGCAAACTCTGCTGTGTCTCATTTCGAAGGCTCACATTTGTCAGCCACTTACACATACATTTCAGAAAAGCATGTCAGACATTACGAATGCACCCATCGAATTCGATCTTGCTGGATACAGGTGTATCTTCACTGGTACAGCAACCCGATCTCATGAAATGGGTCTTTATAGCACGCATTGTATTTATCGTGCAATTTATACATGAAAATGAGTTTTTACGTGTATATGATACACACTGTAAACCCCTTGGGTAGGATTAGTGGTGTGGGGTATATATGTGTGTTTTATATGCCATAAAGTGTGTATCATATGCACGCATCCACAATCCCCCAAAAAAATCAAGCGTAGCATCAGTTCTGGCAGCTCACGTTAGTCAAACTCGCATCAGTGAGTCTCAGCTGATCCTTGCTACCTATAGGAATACGACACCTATCACTGTATACAGAGCTGCCAACTCTCACGCATAGGCCGTGAGACACGCATTTGATTGGTTTCACACGCTCACACGCCACACCCCCGATGTCTCACGCTGAAGTGTCAACCTGGTCGGTCAAATGCCTGGAAGATGAGTTTATCTATAGATCTACCTGTTGAGCCACTCTTGATCGACTAGTTATGCCGCAAATTAGTTAAAATCTCCCGGAATCTAGAGCGGGCGTGCACGCGAGACAGAGATTGTGTTTCAAACCGCGTAGCGCACGGCAGAGAGGGAAAGCGAGCGAGAGACCTTCCGTGTGCAAGCAAATGGTAATTATGTTGTACTTTAAAATCTTGAATTAATGATATTTGCATACATTCATAAACATTGGTTCTGTTTACCCTAAGGGGGGTTATTGCTGCTCTTATCCACGCTAGGCTGCATGGATGCGCAGGGAACAGAACCATACCGCCAATCCAAACTGTATGCTAATTGTCAATTGTATTCGACGATAGTGGTCCTTACAGTACTGCGTATCATTACGTAATGTGTGGCGCATCACAGCTAGTGCAAGAGGAGAATTTGTGGTTAAAAAGCATATAAATGTTTATTTTGTTATAAAATGGCGGATGGTTAGTCTAGATGAGACTCTTATTCCTCGGCTGGATCGTGTCGAGACTTTGAAGCTGCACTGAAACTCACATCTGGACCTTCGACCCGTTGGACCCCATTGAAGTCACTATATGGAGAACAATCCTGGAATACTTTCTTCAAAAACCTTCATTTCATTTCTTCTGAAGAAAAAAAGACATGCATATCTTGGATGACGTGGGGGAGAGTAAATTATCAGTACATTTTAATTTTGAAGTGAACTAATCCTTTAAAGATATGGTGTTTCTAATTTAAATAATGTTAATTCCCAATACAAAATATCTCGGTAGTCAGCTGTATTGAACAAGATCACAAGTGTTGTTAGAAAGACAATATAAACTGTTGTGACGTGTGTAGTGTTGGCATAGCAACTGAAATACTTTTCCTTTTACACGCCCTATGTCCTAGAAAGGGCATCTTGTTTAACTGTAGTTTGAGGACATTTGGTACACCACAGCCTTCAGATGACGCGTCCAACCCTGGAAACATCCTTCAAAATAAGACACAGCCCTTGTTTACCGGAGAGCAAAGGGTTAGCATTAGCATGAACAGATACACACTTCAAATTCCACTCTTATTTTCAATAATAACCATACATTTCTAACTGATCTTTCTTGAAGAGTGAATACATTTGACATATAATGAAAACCTGACATTTTAATTATATGTTCATTTCTGTAGTGTGCTCATACACATTTACAGAAAACCTCTGAAGCCGACATTTCAATCCATAGTCATGAGTTAATATTTGAGGCCTGGGAGGCTTTTGTTTGCTCTGTCATCTGCAGCCTCTCAATTACACCTAAATGGATTTGACACAAATGCCAAACACTTATGATTTGGTTGTCTGCACCATGCATGTACAGCCCACTGTCAGTGTGATGTTTCAGGACCGCCTCGACCGTCAGAATCATGAAAAGACCCTTCAGTTCCTCGTGAATTTTCCACCGTCTATTAGACGATAATACAGCCCGGGCCCCAAAACCACACGTGGGTAAACTGAGGGATTGTGGAAGAATGCTCCATTGCACTCCAATCCGTAGAGGAAATGTAAAACACATGAGATGTGAAAAGCGAGCAATTGCTGTCTGAGGGCAAGTGAGGGTTAAAAAGATACGCTTTGACTGCAGCAGTAAAGATTGAAACAGAAGGATTGTCATTGTTCTAATGATGTGTATTTTGTTAGAATATGAAAATGTATTAGGTTTACTTATGAATTTGTGCTCTAAATATAAAGCTCAAATAAATTATTATTACATAAATGCATGTTAGCAACTTTAGATTTAGTGTTGTGTGCACCATTTATTCTGTTTTAAGTTTTAAGTCCCGGACATTCTGGAGACGGGGCAGTTTGGCGACACCGCTGGTGATCTGAGGGACTGATGAAGGACAACCACTTTAAATCTTCATTATGAGTCCTAATCATAAATACAGTGCATGTTCACAAAAACAGTTTAAATACATAAAAGAATGATTTAAACTCTGTTTTACGTCTGATATACACATTTAGATGAAATATGCCATTCTCATTAATGCAGTTAAGCACTTACATTACATGAAATCATTACAGAGAAGTTACAACGTGGTTTCTTGTGGCATGTTGTGTTTTAATGTTTGCTAAGCGCATGATAATAGCAGAATACATGCAAATAATGATCAATAATGCACAATAAGGCCTATCTGTTTCATAACTTAAAAATACTATTTGGCCAGTGGAAAAGATTGAGAAAAACTTTCTCTGAAATGTATTTTATTTATTCCAAAAAAGGCTACTAAATTATGTTTAGCAATGTATTGTACCGTTAAACATGGTATCACGTGGATGAATATTCATATGCAAATGATATGCAGATGAGGATATGCATAGTAAAACTAGGCTTTGTAAGCTCATATATGGTTATTTGGGGGAGGAGACGCATGTGCACACAATCTTCCTCTGACTGGGATTTGTAAAGGGAATTTTGCGCAGGTTCTGGCGTACGCACGGTTTTATACGTCTAAATATTTTTTGCCATACGCAATTTTTGGCTTTCGTTACTTTTAGTAAGGATCCTACATACGGTTTTATAAATGAGACCCCAGGACACCCTAACAACCACATTGCAATACCCTAGCAACCATCCACATTACCCTGCTATCGAGGTGATGAGTTTTGCACAGGCGAAGAAAATCTAGTACACTTGAGATGTATCTTTCCCTGTTGCTTTCAATGAAGCCATCCAAACTTACACACTGCCTCCATTATTCTACCAGTGGCTGAAAAGTGCTACTCTTAAATGTTAGTGTTTTAGCATCCAAAAACGGCACCCCATGATATTAATATTTTAGAACAACACATTAGAGAGTAAATAGTGATTGAGAAGTATTTGCTTGTTTCAAGGCTGTGATTAATGGCATGTTCATCTTGCCCACACCTAAATTATGCAGAAAGGAAAAGCACAACCCGGTTTGGCTCTGAGAGTTTCTCCAGTGATCTGACAGGAAACAAATAACTGGCCAACGCCTCTGAGTGCTGCGTCTTAGCCAGGAATTCATCTACACCTTCACTTCTGCTGAAGGTGGTGTTGTTTGGGTGTGTGTCCATGAAGTTTATGAAGATATGTAGTGTTGGTCGAATGATAATAGTATTAACACTGGTTTCAACATCAAGCAGACGTAAAACATTCCAATAAAAGTTTATGATTAACAGAAGCAGTACGTCTGCGCTACGGTGCAAAAAAATGGCCCACATTTATCATTCTTTTATAACTAGGACACAATGACTCAATAGTTTGCCAGCACATCTAAACTCCCACCCACTCAACTGTGGTTTGGGCCTTAATTAGACAATTTTGAGTATAGACAAAGTACGTCTAAATATTATTGAAGTGAGTTCTCTATTGGTCCCAGTGTTAGTGTACAGGCCAGCACGTTTATTTTTTTGTCTAAGTCTTTAAGCTCTGGCTGCAGACTCTTTGGCCCAGTCATAAAGCTCCTTCTCCGACTGGATAATTGGATACGGATTTTTTTATTTATTTTTTTCCCTAAAAGGGAGAATTTTGCAATTCCAGAATATTCATTTTTCAATGTGCACTACAAAACTTTGGCTGTATTTGAAACATAAAATTGCTCAATTTACTTGCAGATGTAAGTAAATGATGTAAGGGGGGTGGGTGTTGACATATGCCTATGGTTGGCTGTGAACACCATATCACAACAGAATTGACTAGTTACACAAAGAGTCACTGATAGTGAGAAGACTTATACTATATGAAAAAAGTAAGCAAGGTAGTACCATATACATTTTTTTTTTTTTACTTACGGGCTTGATGTAAACAATGCAAGGCCACATCACAAACATTACCATTCAAAAGTTTGCGGTCAGTAAGATTTAATACTTTTATTCAGCAAGGACGCATTAAATTGATCAAAAGTGACAGTAAAGACATTTATAATGTTAGAAAAGATTCCATTTCAAATAAATGCTGTTATTTTGAGCATCAAATCATCATATTAGAGTGATTTCTGAAGGATCATGTGACACTGAAGACTGGAGTAATGATGCTGAAAATTCAGCTTTGATCAGCGGAATAAATAAGACTTTACTATATATTCACATTTGCGAATATACTGTAGTTGATTCATTTTATAGGTTTTGCATGTGTTCCTAATTATCACATTCTTTCAGTCTTATTTTAGATGAATGAAAAAATTCTCAAAGAAGTGACATCATGTTTCAGAGGGAAAATATCCTGCGTGTATTTGATGGATTCTGTGATGTTTTGTAGTGTTAACTGGTTTGTCTACCTTATTATATCATGCAAAAAAAAGACAGAAATCAGTATAATAATATCAACATTTCAAAAGAAAATGAAAGTGCGCCCTCATGTAAGCTAAAAACGACAAACCTTAGCTCATCCTGTTGAGTTTCTTTTCATTGTCTTATTATACAGAGCACATTTTTCAGATGTTCATAAATGGATGTGTATGATCTCACTGCCCCCTTGTAGTTTTATTATACAAAAGATTGAGATAAACATTGAGATTTTGACTGAATCTATTCCTTGATGCTGCAGCTAATAACATACGGTAAACGGCAGCATAATTATGTGCATCTCTCCCTGCCAAGGAATGCGTGGTATGTGGCCATAACTGAGTGATACGTGCAGTGAAGAGCAGAGCGGTGTGGCGTTCATTTATCATCTGTGCGTTTGCCCTGAAAGACACTTCATGGACACACATAAAGGGCTTTCTGGCCTCCAAACAAACCGACCAACCTGAAATAAAATGCTCATAACGACACATGAAGTCAGCTGGCATCTGTGCTTCTCATAACTGTCAGCTCATTATCAGTCTGGTCTGATTATTATTGCACAAGTCACTGTCATGTTACCGCACTGCTCATAAAGCCTGTTATCGCTCTGTTCTGTTGATCAAGAGGTCACTGCAGCAGCCAATCAGAGTCAGAGGGCAGAATGAGCTGGACCAATGGAAGGCCTGGGCTCTTTTCAAACAGCCTGCTGTTGATGGAGCCATGCGTGTCTCACTGAGGTCAGGTTAATTAGTCAGTTAATTAGTCAGCATCAAACACGCCGCTCACAAGTCAGTGTTTACTACTGTACTCTGGAAATACAGGTTCTGCTGCGGTTATTGCAGACGCTTCTTTCATGTCGTCTGGAATGATGATGATGATGGGAGTTTGCAGTTTTGATAACCATGTTGTATGTTGTTTATGAAAGAGAATAGCTCACTTCCAAAACAGAGGCTTCACAAATACCTTCCATTCAACAAGTCAAGTCACCTTTATTCATATAGTGCTTTTTGCAATAAAGATTGTTTACAGCTTTACAGAGATAACAGGAAAATAATGCAACAAAGTTTGTTTCTAGAAGAAAATAGCGTCACAGTTCAGCTTAAGTTCATGAAAACAGTGATGTCATCGTCCAGCTCACATATACTGTAATAGTGTCAATGCAGGCAGATTAATAATATTGCTGAATATGAAATTAAGTGTCCCCTACTAAGCAAGCCAAAAGCGCAAAAGCGACAGTGGCAGGAACCAAAACTCCATCAGTGACAGAATGGAGAAAAAACCTTGGGAGAAACCAGACTCAGTCGTTCAAGTTCTCCTCTGGTCAAACGAACGAACAGTGTGTGATCTATGATTCCGGCAGCATTACAGGTCTGAAGTCAGATTGGATCTGAACATTCAGAATATTATCTAGTTCCCTCTGGTTTAAGATCAGAGTCATCACACAGGTATGGAGACAGGTTTGTTGAGGATCAATGCCAATGGCAGTCGTGTCGATGAGGCCTTCACAGGGGAGAGTCTAGTAGACACAATCTCTGCTGACACTTCAGGGGTGCGTTGTGGTCGTGTCTAGGCACAGGTCCACCATCTGGTCTGGATACGGCCCGGGTCCGGCTGACTACATCATGCGTTGTGGTCGTGTCTAGGCGCAGGTCCTCCATCTGATCTGGATACGGCCCGGGTCCGGCTGACTACATCATGCGTTGTGGTCGTGTCTAGGCGCAGGTCCTCCATCTGATCTGGATACGGCCCGGGTCCGGCTGACTACATCATGCGTTGTGGTCGTGTCTAGGCGCAGGTCCTCCATCTGATCTGGATACGGCCCGGGTCCGGCTGACTACATCATGCGTTGTGGTCGTGTCTAGGCGCAGGTCCTCCATCTGATCTGGATACGGCCCGGGTCCGGCTGACTACATCATGCGTTGTGGTCGTGTCTAGGCGCAGGTCCTCCATCTGATCTGGATACGGCCCGGATCCGGCTGACTACATCATGTGTTGTGGTCATGTCTAGGTACAGGTCCACCATCTGATCTGGATACGGCCCGGATCCGGCTGACTACATCATGCGTTGTGGTCGTGTCTAGGCACAGGTCCTCCATCTGATCTAGATACGGCCCGGATCCGGCTGACTACATCATGCGTTGTGGTCGTGTCTAGGCACAGGTCCTCCATCTGATCTGGATACGGCCCGGGTCCGGCTGACTACATCATGCGTTGTGGTCGTGTCTAGGAGCAGGTCCTCCATCTGATCTAGATACGGCCCGGATCCGGCTGACTACATCATGCGTTGTGGTCGTGTCTAGGCACAGGTCCTCCATCTGATCTAGATACGGCCCGGATCTGGCTGACTACATCATGCGTTGTGGTCGTGTCTAGGAGCAGGTCCTCCATCTGATCTAGATATGGCCCGGATCCGGCTGACTACATCATGCGTTGTGGTCGTGTCTAGGCACAGGTCCTCCATCTGATCTAGATACGGCCCGGATCCGGCTGACTACATCATGCGTTGTGGTCGTGTCTAGGAGCAGGTCCTCCATCTGATCTGGATACGGCCCGGATCCGGCTGACTACATCATGCGTTGTGGTCGTGTCTAGGCACAGGTCCTCCATCTGATCTGGATACGGCCCGGATCCGGCTGACTACATCATGCGTTGTGGTCGTGTCTAGGCACAGGTCCTCCATCTGATCTAGATACGGCCTGGATCCGGCTGACTACATCATGCGTTGTGGTCGTGTCTAGGAGCAGGTCCTCCATCTGATCTAGATACGGCCCGGATCCGGCTGACTACATCATGCGTTGTGGTCGTGTCTAGGCACAGGTCCTCCCTCTGATCTAGATACGGCCCGGATCCGGCTGACTACATCATGCGTTGTGGTCGTGTCTAGGAGCAGGTCCTCCATCTGATCTAGATACGGCCCGGATCCGGCTGACTACATCATGCGTTGTGGTCGTGTCTAGGCACAGGTCCTCCATCTGATCTAGATACGGCCCGGACCCGGCTGACTACATCATGCGTTGTGGTCGTGTCTAGGAGCAGGTCCTCCATCTGATCTAGATACGGCCCGGATCCGGCTGACTACATCATGCGTTGTGGTCGTGTCTAGGCACAGGTCCTCCATCTGATCTAGATACGGCCCGGACCCGGCTGACTACATCATGCGTTGTGGTCGTGTCTAGGAGCAGGTCCTCCATCTGATCTGGATACGGCCCGGATCCGGCTGACTACATCATGCGTTGTGGTCGTGTCTAGGCGCAGGTCTACCATCTGATCTGGATACGGCCCGGGTCCGGCTGACTACATCATGCGTTGTGGTCGTGTCTAGGCGCAGGTCCACCATCTGATCTGGATGCGGCCCATATCCGGCTGACAACAGCAAGCGTTGTGGTCGTGTCTAGGCGCAGGTCCACCATCTGATCTGGATACGGCCGGGTCCGGCTGACTACATCATGCGTTGTGGTCGTGTCTAGGCGCAGGTCCTCCATTTCATCTGGATACGGCCCGGATCTGGCTGACTACACCATGTGTTCAAGTCAACTTTATTGTCAATCAAACCATGCAACAGTACATTACGCAGCAGACTGAAATTGCGTTTCTCCCATACTCCAATGTGCAATATTAAAACAAAAATTTTAACACATACTAAACATAGACTAAACATACGGCTAAACATAGGACACCACTAAACAAGTGCAATAACTGGGAGCTGGAGTAGCCGCTGCCGTATAGGGCGCCGCCATTTTTAGTGTTGTGGTCGTGTCTAAGTGCTGGTCCACCATCTGATCTGGATACGGCCCGGATCCGGCTGACAACAGTATGTGTTTTGGTCGTGTCTAGGCGCAGGTCCACCATCTGAACTGGATACGGCCTGGATCTGGCTGATTACAGTAAACCTCGGAATAAACAGAAAGACTAACATTAGCGTTGATGCCATTCTTCTTATGATGTAGCGAGTACATCGGGTGTTGTAGGAAGTGTTCCCAGTTCTGGCTAACCAACACTAATATGAATGATACTTTTTTTCGTTGCGTTTCATTTCGACTTTTCGTTTTAGTAGCCTGTTTCTGTCCTTTAATATAATGCCCCCCACATGGAGAAGTAGTTTCTCTTTCTCTTTGAGCAGCCCATAAAAATTTCATTTAGTTGATTTCAGTCTCTGTCGGGCCTCCCATGAGGAGAGCTAATGTCATTCCTTTAGACCAGGTGTAATGTTACACGAGCGAGTTTGTTTAAAGCCCGGCCAAAATCTCAACACAGACAGTGATATGATCAGGACATCCTGTGAGATTGCGATGAGCCTGAGAGGAGATGATCTGAGAGGTCGAGCAGATCAGAGGAGCAGATGACATCGTCCCGGCCGTAATCCTGTGATCAAAGAGAGGCATTCCCGCCGTACGCTCTTCAGTCAGATCACTGAGACTCTATTACACTGGCGGCAGAACAAGCAAAGGGGGACGTTTTAAAGTCACATTTATTAATGCTGTTAAATGTCTGTGAAAATCAGATTTATGTTTTATATATATATATATATATATTTCTTAGATCCGTATTTCTAACAAAACAGGGCAAATCACTTGAATCACTGTTACTTCTTCACTTCTGCACTTTTTACCCCTTTAGAAGATGAGCTCTATTGAACACAATTTTTTCACATTCACTACTTTATATATTTACCAACAGTTTATATGCATACATTATAAAAACACAGAATAAAAATACACAAATAAAGACACATGGTTAAATATTACACTTTGTGCATTATTTTGGATCCTCGCCTTTGCCTGCTTTCTCTGCCATGTTACATAACAACTGACCAAAAGATGGATCTAGCAGGAAGAAAGGCGTCCCAAGATGGCCGCCATTCCAGAGTCTCGTCCTAAGATGGCTGCCATTCCAGAGTTTTATCCCACGATGGCCGCCGTTCCAGAGTCTCGTCCCAGGATGGCCACCACGCCAGAGCCCTCTGCCAAGATGGCCGACGCCACGCCAGAATCTCCAGTCCCTGTCCCAGTCCAGAGTCCACACTCATTAATCTGTAACTAAGTGACAACTAACTCTCTTTACAGTATTAGTAGCCTGTCTGATTAATATCTGCGATATTATTTTGATGCTCCCGACAGACATTCTACTGACTTTAAGTAACTTAAGTAACTACATGTCAACTGATTCTACTAACTTGAACCCTAACATTTAACCCTAATAGTCTACTAATACTCTAATGAGACTCTAATCCATACTCTATTTGACCTACTTGCAAAGTTACTTATAGTAAGTAGAATGTCTAAATTGGACCATCGAAATAAAGTGTAACCAAAAACTTTATTTGTAGCAAGATTCTTTGTCTATCCCAAAACTATGGGGCGATGACAATTTGCATAAAAACTGATATAAACAGTATACTTTTCGGTAACACTTTATTTTAAGGTTCTTGTAATAAGCAGTAATTAACAGTTAATAAGACACTTATAAGACCTTATAAGATGCATATAAGCATTAACTACTTCATATAAGGGTTAATTAAAGGTCCAGGCCCTGAAGAGATCAGGGAAACTACTCCCTCTTGGGAAGGTCAATTTTTAAGGGACTGGGAGTTTGTGTTACCATTTATGTTTGTTCGGCTGTTCTAAAAGTGCAATGTATTGATACTTGAGAAATTTATTATTTAATTTAATTTATTTATTATCATTAGTTAATGCTTATATGCATCTTATATGCATCTTATAAGGTCTTATAAGTGTCTTATTAACTGTTAATTACTGCTTATTACAAGCACCTTAAAATAAAGTGTTACCTAATTTTCTTACAATAAATATTGAAATGGTATGTTTGTTTAACTTTTTGTTTACATTATCTTCATATAAAACATCAATACTTTCATGTTTGAGACATGAAAAAGAGTTCAAGATTTAAAGTCTGAGTCTGGGACAAGGGTAATATTATGAAATAAAGTAGATGTAATCTACGGTATCTCTCTATTAGTGTTACTGGATCTTAGTGCTGCATTTGATACCATCGACCACAACATTCTTTTGAATAGACTCGAAAATTATGTTGGCATTAGTGGAATTGCACTAGCACGGTTTAAATCATACTTAACTGACCGTTATCAGTTTGTAGCAGTAAATGAACAGATGTCTTATCGATCACAAGTTCAGTACGGTGTACCACAAGGCTCAGTACTAGGACCGCTGCTGTTCACTCTGTATATGCTACCATTAGGAGATATCATTAGGAAGCATGACATTAGTTTTCACTGTTATGTGATGATACACAGCTCTATATTTCTTCACGCCCAGACAAAACTTACCAATTCACAAAATTAACGGAATGCATAGCTGATATAAAAAATTGGATGACTAGTAATTTCCTACTACTAAATTCTGAAAAAACAGAGATTCTAATTATTGGACAAAAAGCTTCCTCACGTAATAACCCAGAATACTGTCTAACACTTAATGGCTGCTCTGTCAAGTCTTCGTCGTCAGTTAGGAACCTGGGTGTGCTCTTTGATACCAATCTTTCATTTGAAAGCCACGTTTCTAAGATCTGTAAAACCACATTCTTACATCTTAAGAATATATCTAAATTACGGCATATGCTTTCAATGAAAAAATTGGAACAGTTAGTTCATGTGTTCATGACCTCAAGGCTAGATTATTGTAATGCTCTACTGGGTGGTTGCCCCGCAGGCTTAATAAACAAACTACAGCTGGTTCAAACCGCTGCAGCTCGAGTTCTTACCAGAACCAGGAAATATGACCATATTAGCCCGGTTCTGTCAACACTGCCTTGGCTCCCTATTAAAAATTGTATCAATTTTAAAATATGGCTGACTACTTACAAAGCACTAAACGGTTTAGCTCCGCAGTACTTGAGCGAGCTCTTAACGCATTATTGTCCTATATTGTGCCAGTTGATAATACCTAGAATATCAAAATCGACTGCTGGCGGTAGATCCTTTTCCTATTTAGCACCAAAACTTTGGAAACATCTTCCTGACATGGTCCGGGAAGCAGACACACTCTGTCAGTTTAAATCTAGATTAAAAACACATCTCTTTAACCTTGCATACACATAGAACATGTGTTTTATTCTAAAAATTCCTATTATTCAAATCGGTTAAATGATTACTAGGCTGCATAGATTAGGTCAGCTGGAACAGGGAACACTTCCTATAACACCCGATGTACTCGTTACATCATAAGAAGAATGGCATCTATGCTAATTTTAGTCTTTCTGTTTATTCCGAGGTTTACTGAAATCAGCCGGATCCGGGCCGTATCCAGATCAGACGTTGAACCTGCGCCTGGACACGACCACAATGCATCACTGAAGTGCCAGCCTCATCAGCCCTGTGAAGGCCTCATGGACGCCTCAACTAACTCGTCTCCATAACGGCGTGATGAAGCCTACCTCCAACCAGATGGAACTGGATAATATTGTGAATGTTCCGATCCAATCTGACTTATGACCCGTAATGCTGCCGGAATCATAATCATACACTGTTCCTTCATTGGCCAGAGGAGAACTGAGCGACTTAGTCTGGGTTCTCCCAAGGTTTTTTTCTCCATTCTGTCACTGATGGTGTTTTGGTTCCTTGCCACTGTCGCCTTGGCTTTTGGCTTGCTTAGTTGGAGACATTCAATATTCAACAATATTATTGATCTGCCTTACTTTAGGTGGACGATGACGCAATTTTCTTCTAGAAACAAACTTTGTTGTATTATTTTCATGTTATCACTGTGAAGCTGCTTTGATACAATCTGTATTGTAAAAAGCGCTATATAAAAAAAAGGTGACTTGACTAAAAAGGGATCTTCCTACAACAAAAAGAAAATCTGTTCAATTTTAATGAAAGTGCACATAGTTGAAGATTCATACCTTTTCCTTTTGTTTTAGAAAACACATTTTATGATGCTTTATTCAAGTAACTATTTTTATTGAGCTGAAAGACTTCAGAATTCAGTACTCAATCTATACACTGGAAATCTGTTTCTGAAGCAGCGCCTGTGATCAGTCTCGGCCCATGATGCAATGCCTCTGAAGATTATAATCAGGAGGTGTTTTTATTACTTTACAGTGTGTGTTCAACTGTTTACACAGGTTGCTATGTAACCAGCTTCTTGAAGTCACAGACACTAAATACAAACACTAAAGCTACTAAATATGCAATATGTCTGAGATAGCACCTTTTAGGCATTTTCACAGTCCTGAAATCACAATTAGAAGTGGGGTTTTATTATTATTATTATTGGCTGATATCTAGTGCAGGGTGGACAAACATTTTGATATAATACAATTTAATGTTATGATATTTAAAATAAGAGATATAGTAGTGTACTGAAACTGTACTGTCACGGCACTGGACTGTATTTTACAGACAAACTACCCTTGTGAATCGGTCGTAATCAAATCCCTAGCTAGACTGAGTTCTATATTACGACCTGCAATTCAGCTCAGTTCCTCAAGGTCATCAATCCTTCAAGAGGCACAAAAGCACGTCCTCGAGGACTCCTGACAGACTGGACGAGAAAACTCTTCATGAGAATACACACGTTTTATCTGTTTAGGTCGTTCATTTAAACAACAGCAGCATTTGAAAATGAAAACAAACAAAACCGTCAATTCGTGAAAACGGTGACGTCACTTGCCACTGTCGCCTTTTTAGACTTTTGTTGCCATTGGCGTGGCTTGCTTAGTTGGGGAAATTTAACATTTAATTTAATATTCAACAATAATATTGATCTCCTGCATTGATACCATCATATGGTTCAGCTCACTGAACTGAGCTGGACGATGACATCATGGTTCCAAAGCGGCTATATATAAATTAACTAAATTAATAACTTTTTTAAAACAAAAATGAACCATCACTGAACTTACTTAAGCTGGACTGTGACGCTATTTTCTTCTGGAAACAAACTTTGTTGCATTATTTTCCTGTTATCTCTGTAAAGCTACTTTGAAACACTCTGTGCTGTAAAAAGCGCTATATTAATAAAGGTGACTTGACTTGACGTGACGTGCATTCGCATTATGTGTTCACGGGGTGTTTCTTGACAAAGTGTCATTGCAAACTACTGGTCTGACATGTATAATAGAGACTAATATAGTGTGAACGGGGATCGTTCTGACTACGTTGTCATCTGTCTTTAGTACATGGTTGACGTGTAAACGTACCATGAGATGCACCTTTAGCAGCTCTTCTTGCCTCTCCAGCCGAGATGAAACTCACTCTCTAACCAATGCTGGGCTTTGTTTTCCCTTCATTCTGTAAAGTCATGGTGTTGTTTTACAGAATAACTCCTCTCCTCAGCGCTATCTGTACGTGGGTGGCCGGTCTTGCATGGACTCATCCGACCGGTTGAGTCAAACTATCAGTCACTAATCACTGTCACTCACATTATGATCACATGCAGTGGGGTTTTAGCCTTCTTCAGCCAGATAAGCACACTTAGTTTCGCTGTAAATATTTGAAATTGAATATTTTCACAGAAAGAGAGAAAAATATAGTGGCTCCAATTTTGGCCCTCTGCAAAAGTTATCATATTTATGCAGAAGATGCACATTAATAAAACCACAATGATATACAGGTCCTTCTAAAAAAAATAGCATATTGTGATAAAGTTCATTATTTTCCATAATGTAATGATAAAAATTAAACTTTCATATATTGTAGATTCATTGCACACCAACTGAAATATTTCAGGTCTTTTATTGTTTTAATACTGATGATTTTGGCATACAGTTCATGAAAACCCAAAATTCCTGTCTCAAAAAATTAGCATATTTCATCCGACCAATAAAAGAAGTGTTTTTAATACAAAAAAAAAAGTCAGCCTTCAAATAATTATGTTCAGTTATGCACTCAATAGTCAATACTTGGTCGGGAATCCTTTTGCAGAAATGACTGCTTCAATGCGGCGTGGCATGGAGGCAATCAGCCTGTGGCACTGCTGAGGTGTTATGGAGGCCCAGGATGCTTCGATAGCGGCCTTAAGCTCATCCAGAGTGTTGGGTCTTGCATCTCTCAACTTTCTCTTCACAATATCCCACAGATTCTCTGTGGGGTTCAGGTCAGGAGAGCTGGCAGGCCAATTGAGCACAGTAATACCATGGTCAGTAAACCATTTACCAGTGGTTTTGGCACTGTGAGCAGGTGCCAGGTCGTGCTGAAAAATGAAATCTTCATCTCCATAAAGCTTTTCAACAGATGGAAGCATGAAGTGCTCCAAAATCTCCTGATAGCTAGCTGCATTGACCCTGCCCTTGATAAAACACAGTGCACCAACACCAGCAGCTGACATGGCACCCCAGACCATCACTGACTGTGGGTACTTGACACTGGACTTCAGGCATTTTGGCATTTCCTTCTCCCCAGTCTTCCTCCAGACTCTGGCACCTTGTTTTCCGAATGACATGCAAAACTGAGCAACAGTCCAGTGCTGCTTCTCTGTAGCCCAGGTCAGGCGCTTCTGCCGCTGTTTCTGGTTCAAAAGTGGCTTGACCTGGGGAATGCGGCACCTGTAGCCCATGTCCTGCACACGCCTGTGCACGGTGGTTCTGGATGCTTCTACTCCAGACTCAGTCCACTGCTTCCGCAGGTCCCCCAAGGTCTGGAATCGGTCCTTCTCCACAATCTTCCTCAGGGTCCGGTCACCTCTTCTCGTTGTGCAGCGTTTTTTGCCACACTTTTTCCTTCCCACAGACTTCCCACTGAGGTGCCTTGATACAGCACTCTGGGAACAGCCTATTTGTTCAGAAATTTCTTTCTGTGTCTTACCCTCTTGCATGAGGGTGTCAATGATGGCCTTCTGGACAGCAGTCAGGTCGGCAGTCTTACCCATGATTGCGGTTTTGAGTAATGAAACAGGCTGGGAGTTTTTAAAAGCCTCAGGAATCTTTTGCAGGTGTTTAGAGTTAATTAGTTGAATCAGATGATTAGGTTAATAGCTCGTTTAGAGACCCTTTTCATGATATGCTAATTTTTTGAGACAGGAATTTTGGGTTTTCATGAGCTGTATGCCAAAATCATCAGTTTTAAAACAATAAAAGACCTGAAATATTTCAGTTGGTGTGCAATGAATCTACAATATATGAAAGTTTAATTTTTATCATTACATTATTTAAAATAATTAACTTTATCACAATATGCTAATTTTTTGAGAAGGACCTGTATTTACCAGTGGGATACTTTGGATTTATTTGAGCCCCACAATAGAACCACTATAATTTTACAATAATACTATCTTATTTCAATCATCTTGTTCTTTTGCTTGAAAATAGTGTGTGTGTGTGTGTGTGTGTGCATGTCTTTATATAATATAAGCAGAACTTGTATTTAGTAGTTGCAATGGTATTCAGATATTTTAATGTGTGTAAAGTTATTATGCACCGCAGCAACTTTTGAACAAAGCTGTATTTCTCTGAATGAAAATCTAAATAACAAAGTGACTTTCAGTAGTCTGTCTGTGATTATTTGAATGGCATTTAAAAAAAAGGCAAGCCCACCAAACTCTCGAGCATATAACAACACGTGCAGCCGGGTGTGTGTGTGTGTGTGTGTGTGTTGTGCAGCTGTGGAGGTTTGATTGTGATATCAGTGCAGATGAGAGGCGTGTGTGTGATGGGATGCTGTAAGACAGAAGCCTCTTTATTCTCGGCTTCTGTGAAATGCTACATGCTTGCCAATGACAGACACAAAGTGAGCAGTCACCTTTGACACACACGGCCGCCTGCTGAAGTGCCATGTGCCGTCCGCTGGAGAATCGCTCTCTTATGATGCCACAGATGTCTCAGGATTTGGAGGATCCACTGTGTGCCATTCATGTGCAGTGTGCAAACTGCTCAAATCAAAGCAGAGAAAGCGAATCAAGCCATTACGGTAGTGCACACATGAGAGATAGGGTTTCTTCTTTTTCCAAATCCCTAATCCAAGACCAAACTTTCTGTTTGTAAACTTTTTTTTAAACTGGTTCAGGTCAACATGCAAAAGCTTTCCTTTTCTATTTGCATGTATAAAACTGTATAAATCTTTATAAAAAGTTTGAATAGCAACAAAAAAAAGAAGTATCTTCTTTGCACTGTGTAAATGTTAGATGTTATTTATACTTCGTGTAAACAGTGGAAGATATTTGTATTTGCACCTCAGTGTATTTACAGTACATTATAATCAGCATGCAATTATAACAACATAGTCAGAGTATAATTATTAAAATTGTAAATGGATGCTGCCTTATTGAGACCTGTCACACTTAGATCCAGGTGAAGATGAAGGGTTCTTTAATGACAACAAACTCAGATCATCCACAAAGATAAAGGGAAAGTAACAGCGTGTCTACACACAAACACGAACAACACCCGACAACTGAAGGGTGAAACAGAAACTTAAACACACGTGATAATGAGAGGAAATCAAGCAGGTGTGAGATTAGATGAGCATGTCACATTTTATGACTGGCGGGAAACTAAGACAAAGACATGCGATTGAAGATAACAAATTTAGGGGCTGTTTATACGACACCGTTTTATACTAAAAACGTAAAAGTTTTTATGCGTTTTGCCCGGTTGTTTACACGACAACTGCATTTTGGGCACCTGAAGATGCAAGTTTTTGAAAACGGTCTCCGTGTAAACAACAAAAATGTGAATCTCTGAAGACGATGACATCATGCACATGTGTATTATAGTGTCACAGTCTATAGTGTTTCATCGCCATCTACTGGCCTGGCAGCAGAATACAGCGTTTTAAGTCGTTTTCGTGGATCCGTGTGAATGGGGATCGTTTTGAAAACTCAAAGGAAAAACTTCTGCGTTTTAAGTATATCGTTGTTGTGTAAACGTACCCTAAAAGTCCATGAAAATGAATCAAAGATCAAAGATAATTGAGTATTTGTGACAAGACCTTACTTGTCCAATCTCCCTAACAGCCCCCCGAACCATACTGAGCCTGCTGGCAGTAAAAGTGCCCTCGGCGTGTGGTAACAATATGAGCTCTGTGCTTCATAGTCGATGTTCCCGCCTGTCCGATCAACGCAAGGACACCACATCCAATTTCAATTATGGGCTGTTTGCATTTAGTGTTAATAACACATATTCTGTATTAAGATACGTCAGATCTTGCCACTGATGCCACTGCACCTCAATGTGTTTTTACTTGGTTGACCATTTCTCTTTTTCTTACCGATCACTAATAAAAAAAATATTGCTCTATTCTAACTCTATGCCAATCATATGCACTCAATTACCACTCCACTGTAAAATGATCTTAGTTTGGGTTCTAATCTCAAGGAACTTGTATTAAATGAACCGTTAACAAACAACAGAAAGTTAGTTCATTTAGACTGTAAGGAAAGGTAAACCCTTGAAGTAGAATTGGGGCAGAAGCAAACCATGCATTCGTATTATATAAACCTAGTGCATTTTAAAATTGACCAACCTCTTATTTAAACCTGGGAACATCTCAGTGTTTACCAGCTTCCTTAAAATAAACCTGGGAACATTGCAGTGCTTTGCAGTGCATTAAACCGAAGCACATTTCCATTCATCCTCAAACATGCAGGATCCTCTTCAGGAACAGCAACTGATCGGCTGAGAGCTGAGCGCACTTCTCTGAGAGGTGCTTGTGTCACCAGCAGTGGGAAACATGCTTTCAGAAGATACGCTGGTCCCTGGGACACAGGGACATGTGTGCCAGTTTAGCAGTCAGTGGGTACATGATGCCTGAGGTTTCCACCATACGAGTGGATCATCGGTAACACTTTACAACAAGGTTCCATTAGTTAACATTAGTTAATGCATTAGTTAACATGAACTAACCATGAACAACACCTCTGTTCAGAACTAGTTATTAATATTTGTTAATGTTAACTCACACTTGTACAAATGCATCATTTCACATTAACAGCAGTTAGTTAACATTAGTTAATGCATTAGTTAACATGAACTAACCATGAACAGTGCCTATAAATAGCTTTACTGTTTTGTAAGGTTAACTTACTGTACATATTTACATTACTTTACGTAGCAGTTGACACACACTAAGTATGAACATTTCTAACTCACCATGTTACCCTAAATGTAAAAATACTGTTGTGTACCTTATCAACACTCTTTCATATATATAAGCAGCCTGTTCTCACGTAAATTCGTCTCTATAGCACGCGTTGTGTTTTATCGTGCAATTTATACGCGAAAATGAGTTTCTACGTGCATATGATATGCACTTTTCACGTGCATTTGATACGCAGTTTATTTGCGTGTAATACACACCCACCCCACACCACTAATTCTACCCAAACTTATAATACCCACACCACTACTAAACCTACCCTAACCAACCCATGCGTATCTTCATAAAAGGATATGCGTAAACTCATTTTCGCGTATAAATTGCACGATAAACACACTGCGTGCTATAGAGACGCATTTAGTGTGATCGGGTTGATATAAGGCATTGATTTGTTGGTAAACATAATTCTACAGCGGAAAACAAATGTTAGTAACACATCAGTTAATGTTAAATAGTGTACACTTTACAATAAGGTTTATAAATTCCATTAATAAATGCTTTATTAATGGTAATTAATGTTAATAGAGTCTACAAATGTTAGTAACACATCAGTTAACGTTGAAATAGTGTACACTTTCCAATAAGGTTCACTCAATCCATTAATAAATACTTATTTGAATGCAAGTAATGATAGTAAAGTGCGTATAAACATGAACAACATATTAACATAAAAAAAAAGTAAAATACAAAATGAAAACTAATAATTGGACAAACAGATTAAATCACAGAAAACAAGTCTAAAGATAGTTAACCGACTGCTGGTGGCAATATAACAAAAGGTGGGGCTAGTGTGCAGAATTACCAGCACGTCACAGTTTAAGGGACGGCTCCGAGACTGGCCGCTCTTCACCTAAACCACCAGTATTAGCGTAAAGCTACAAATACATACGTTTTGGTGTTCTCAGGTACGGAATTTACTCAATGTTCTCACGGTAACTAGGAAAGCGCAGACTAAAGAAAACCCCCAAAGTAATACAACTGCTGGTGGCAAGATAACAAAGGGTGGGGCTAATTCTCAAACAAACGAGAAACGGTCGGTAAAAATGGCAGCAGAACAAACAGTGCAGTCTAACAGCGTTGTCTAGGGCGCATTTGCCCCGCAGTCCGCTGAGATGAACTGCTCACGAGGAGATTGACGCACTAAAAACAGACAAAATTTAATGAATGAATTAAAAACACCCACCCCATAATGTTCAAGTGGTTAGAGATACATACCCAGTGGTGGATACAAAGGGGTAATCCATCAGCCGGAAGTTGAAGCTGCCTCCGGGGGCCGCCATTGTAGCTGGCTATCACCTGCTGTTAGCATCCCATTGACTCCCATTCATTTTGGCGTCACTTTGACAGCGAATAACTTTACATCTGAGGCGTCCAAAGACTCCATTTGTCCATTATTTAATTCTAAAGAAACACGACAATGTATAAAAGGCTCCATTACTTTGTATCTTACGTTATGGCCCCGTAGAAGCCATTCTTGTAAAAATAGGCTAACGATTGCGTCATAACCACGGGACGCTCTGTCGCACAGTAGAGAAATTACCGTATAGACAGAAGTAGAAGCTCGTAGGCAATCGTTTACTGTCTATGAGGCAATCGGGTGGACATGGAGGCATAAAGTCAAGGGAGAAGCCCATAGATAGAGAGTTCCATAAAAGCAACGGGACAAAATATTTCAACAACAGATTTGTTTCAGATTTCAATTCAGATTTGTCCAGGCACAGCTACTAGAAGGTCAGAACGGTTGCTCACGTGACAACTACGTCGTCAAGCTCAGTTTGAGCCTGCGCAGAACGCTTGGCTATCAGGAAGTGAGTGCCCATGTTGGGCTTCAACTTGAAATCAACGGGGTCGCTGTGTCCATTTCTTTTACTGTCTATGGGTGGATCGCTAGACCCGCAAAATATTCAGTTACTCACAGCTTTGTTCATAATAGGCATACCACAAATGTACAGGCGTTCCATCTGATCACACACATCAGCTGTAATAAGATGGAAGGTTACCAGGGGTCACACCAGAACAAACATTAGTCCGTTGGAATAGACATACCTGTGGTGAAAGACAGCCTGCACCCAAAAGCAAGGTCGCACCAATCCTAGCCATAACCTGCCTAAAACAAATACATTCCCACTTTAATAGTGCATGCGCACTAGCAGCAACATTAGCCAAACAGCTATGTACATACCTCCCGCAGAGCTGCGCGCACCCACACAGAAGCGATCGTGACAATGACGCATACACAGGTGACCTGAACTCCACCTTAAATAGGCCAGAGACGGCTGCCAATAGGCTGTCACATCCATCACTCATGTGAAGACCACAAATAATAGGGTGGGATCTAACCAACCCTGCCACATTAACGGAAGTACAGTAGTGGTCGTGAACGCCTGTTCGAGGAGCGCAGCAAGTGCAGATTTCCTCTTCTTCTGTGGTGTGTGGGCAATTCATCTCTCCTTCCTCGTCATCAGCCGTTCTCCACTTCCAAACGGGCTTCCTTTTGTAGAAATGAACAGTCGGACACATTTTCATTGTTATCTACAAACATGTTAATGTCACAGGTCGGGGTGGGCTCTCAGTCACCGGCCGGCACCCCTGACATGCACACCACCGTGAGGAGCTAAACCACAAGACAACAAATGGGAAGTATAAAAATCTCTTTATTTACTTTAAAACATCTCTTTAAAACCACTACTGAAGTCACTTCAGCGTTCTCTTCAACAGGATTCGAATGGAGGAAGGAGTGGGTATATTTCACAGCTTTAGCTGGCTCTTCACTGAACTCAGACGGAGAGAAGGGAGGTGAGTACACTTCACAGCTTTAGCCAGCTCTTCACAGGACTCAGACAGAGAGAAGGGAGGTGAGTGCACTTCACGGCTTTAGCGGCTCTTCACTGAACTCAGACGGAGAGAAGGGAGGTGAGTACACTTCACAGCTTTAGCGGCTCTTCACTGGACTCAGACGGAGAGAAGGGAGGTGAGTACACTTCACAGCTTTAGCCAGCTCTTCACAGGACTCAGGCAGAGAGAAGGGAGGTGAGTAAACTTCACAGCTTTAGCCAGCTCTTCATAGGACTCAGACAGAGAGAAGGGAGGTGAGTGCACTTCGCGGCTTTAGCCGGCTCTTCACTGGACTCAGATAGAGAGAAGAAATTAGTAATTTCAACCACATCAACGGGCCTTCACAGCTTATAGCATTTTCTGCAACTGGATTCAAACAGAGAGACGAGTATTTTGACTAGGACTACCAATGCTTCCGCAATTCACTCCCACACTTGTGCTTCACTGCAACCCACACAAGTAATCACACGTGAATATATATATATAAAAAGCACTGCAAATCTCACAACTCACAGAGAAGGCGCAGGCATGAGGTCTCGTCCACCACTAGCTGATGTTAAGCTAGCTGGGAAACAGCTGTGAAGCACAATTCACTCAATGCAGTTAACGTACAGGTCCTCCAGCGAAATTTCACTCCCCATACGATTCCATACAATTCACAGGGACGTCAATTGTTCCATAATCCAGCTAGAGTTCGACACTTATCTCACCCAAGGTGCTGACTTCTTTTTAGCTTCTCCCTTTCTCCTCCAACCCGTCTTTCTCCTTGCCCGAGTCCAAATCTCTCTTCCTCTCCCACCCGAATAACTCGACGGCCAAGCCCCTCTTCCCTCGCGCTCCTCGCGCTCTTCGTTTTTCCTCTCTCCTCTCCTTCCCCCTCTGGTTTGAATGTAATACCTTTTTATGTTCCCCTCAATCAAGGCGCGTCCCAATCACTGTTCCGCTCACTCTCCTCTCGCACCTGTTCTCAATCTTTCATAATCATCTCCGTCATGGCCCGGTATACCCGGAACCGGAGTCTTCACGGGTCCCGCACCGAAAAAAAGCTCCCCATAGGAACCTCTGGCCAGAATTAAAAGTTCCGCCGCAAAGGTTCCGCCTCCATAATCGTCACTCGTGACATTCACATGTCAAGTAATCTTTATTGTTTAAAAAAATGATTTTTGCTCGTTTTTCATGTGGATTGCTAGAAGGAACATCAATGAATCTATGAATTTACATGAACTACTACTGTCCTCAAGATGTAATTACCTTTAAAGCATCAGCCTTTAGCACCGGTTCGACATACGTCTCCTGCACATGAGCTGGTGAGAGGAAGAGATCTGAACCCGGGTCCATGGCTGTCTTTATCCTGTGTAGAGCGATATCTGTCTGACAGGTCTTGACTGATGGTGCTCTTTATCTCTTTGACCAGGGGAATCCTCTGTGCTGCAGACTGGAGAGCTTTCTCAACCTTTCCGCTGGTCATAATCATAAAGAGCTAGAATACCTTTTTTTGGAGAGATATGTTCTGCTCTGTATTTCGTGTCTTGGTTCCAGTGTTTGCAGCATTTGGTGACAACCTTCATTTTCGACCACGCAACATGGGCGAAGGGCCTTGCAAATAGATACAGTAATTGACGTGGTAATACTGGCAGCACTGGGGGACGAGAGAGGAAGTTGTGCATTAAACTGCATTCACGTCTGCTGGTCGACTTACAGCGTAAGCATGAACTGCTTTCCACATGAGATCAGGGTAAGAGCTATGTGCTTCTGCAGCTCCGTATAGCTTTGTTTTGAATCTCCATTCTGCTGTCATTCCTTGCTTTTAATATTGTTAAATGTACCTTAATCATCACCATATATCAAATATTATCTAATATTTCATATCACATTAATCTGACATTGCTAGCTTTTAATCTAAATCTTGGGGACACTTACTATTCAACAATGTTATTTGATCTGACTGTACTGACACTATTGAAGGAGAACTGAACTTAGCTGGACAATGACATCACGGTTTCTGCAAAGCCAAATTGGTTATTAATTTAATAATTGGTGATCTTTACAACAGAACTGAATCAACACTGAACTAAACTCAGCTGAACAATGACACTTTTTTACAGCTGCTTTACACCCAAATTGAACTGCTTGCATCACTGAATCATTATTTTCCTGTTATCTCTGTGAAGCTGCTTTGAAACAATCTGTATTGAATAAAGTGCTGTAAGAATAAAGGGGACTTGACTTGACTGTAGTAACTCATCTTGCAGTGAGAAAGCCTTTTATTCTGGATGGGGTCTAAGGGAAGAGAAAGCATCGAGCGCTGTAAATGACTGTTGTCTATTATTGTACGGCCAGAGACGGCTGTCGTTCATCAGGAATGAAATGGGAGCTCACACCTCAGTCCAGACAGGAAAAGCCCCTCAAACAATCCCAGTTAATCACGCAGCGCTACTGGAGCTTTCCAAAGCATGCCTGAAATGGAGACGTTATTATATCCAATATGAAGAAGTGGAAGTGGGTCTGAGGAAACACTCGTTTTCTTTAAGTCAACACTAATGTTTAAGCACAGAGCACAGCTTCATGTCTCATGTGTGCTTCCCAATCAAAAGGTCATTTGTGTCCCTTCACTGTTGACTTACAAAATAAAGATATGCATAATACATGCTGTCAAAACCTGTGTATGTATTTTAATCAGTGATACTGCTGTTATTATTAACCTGTGGCTTTCACAGTGTTAGGGGGTTTATTGACAAGAGTTCACTTCTGTCCAGAAATGTGTATCTTTCCTTCGTACAGAGAGGTTTGCTGTTACTGTTAATACTCTATTCTGATTGGTTGACAATTAAAGAAGTGGGGGAATTCCTAGCTCCCAGTTGGAGCGTTTAACTGGAACGCCCCGTCACGTTGGAGTTTGAGCGCAACAACCCGACTTCAGAATCCAATATGGCCGCTTAGAGCTTCAAACATAGAGTTTTTTCAATCTATTCTTCAAACATAGTTTTCTAAAGTGTACTTTTGCACAAAGGAAATATCAACAGTTTTATCAACTGGAAAGTTGGATTCATAGTGAAATAACCTCAGAGAGACAGAAGATCTGTGTGTGTGTGTGTGTGTGTTGAGTGTCGGATGGTTAGACGTCAGGATAGACACAGTGCAACACTGCCACCTTGTTAATGTCGACCATTGCTGCTGTGTGTGTGTGTGTGTGAGAGAGAGAGAATAACAGATCTGAATGTCTTCTTCTGTCTGTGTTGAGATCTTGGATTTGTGAAAAGCAGAAACACACTGGTGGCAGAGTTGCAGTCATATGTAATAGATGTTTAAACACACCTCAGATGAACTTCATTACCAAGAAAAACTACTGAGCGATACGATCTACATCACGACTGTAAACATGTAAAGAACCTCCTGCTCTCAGTCTCCATCAGTGTTATCTCATACAATGAAGAAAATAAAGCAGCATAACTGGGGTTCTCTGAGCCTGACCGGACGTGTTAATGCCCTGAATACACTGAAGAGCAGCCGATGTGCCATGGCCACTTCACAGGCTTATGACAGAGACACTGAGCAAACAAAGGTGACTAACTTAAACTACTTTCAATCTGATATAATGTGTTCTTATATGTAATCCTCACACACATACACACACCACTTCCATAAAATAATCTTTCATAAATCATAAACACACACACACACACACACACACACACACACATATATATATATATATATATATACACGAGGAGGAAATACGCTGCTGGTGTGTGTGTGTGTGTGTGTGGTTTCAGTGGTTGTGTCTGTCTGACGGGTCTGTCTCACACACCAGTGCTGTTTGAGAATGACATCAGCACTTCTAAAAATACCTGCTGGACTTCCTCCTGTTTGACAACATGATTATCCTCCTCCCGTCTGATTGGGTGAGTGTGTGTGTGTATCGCTCAGCTTGTGTGATTGGGTGAATGTGTGTGTGTTTTGCTCAGCTTGTGTGATTGAGTGAATGTGTGTGTGCAGGGGCGGACTGGGACCAAAAAGTGGCCCTGGACTTTCTGGCCCACAGCAGCCCACCACATCCCACATCACAACACATTGGCCTATTAATGTGCAGAATATTTTTTTTTAACACCTATAGCATACAAATATAACACAATCCAAAAATAAATGCTATTTAAACATTTATTTTAAATAACACAACATATATTAGGTCATATTTGTAAAACCAAAGGGAAACAAACAGAAGAACATTAAGACACACAACATTATTAATATAAAACTATAAAGACAGCATATGAGCTAGCTAGTCAGGGGGAGCTAGAGCCATCAGAGCTGTTGAGCTGCTACTCTTCGCGCCAAATGTATAATCTGTTAATTTGAAGCATTTCACAGCATCTACCTCTAATGCCATGTTTACACGGAAACGATCTGAAGAGAAAACGCAAAAGTGGCGTTTCGTTTTCACTTTTTATTCTGCGTTTAGACGAGCGTTATGGGGGGGAAATCTGCGTGCATATGGAGACGCAAAAGTGTTAGAAATGCGATGTAGTATGCACTCCAGGCGGCTAGGTGGCAATGTGAAGCACTGCCACACAACAACAACAAGTCCGTGCGCCTGCGTACAACCTTCCTTCTACTTCTCTCCCTAGTAGCGCGAAATTGAAAAGACTCTTGGACGTTTATCAGAGCTGCTAGGGCAACTTGAAGGTCCGACGTATGGAAATAATCCGACATGTTGGTTGTTATTTTCCTGTACTGGCGCATGCCTGTGACGTAAATGCGTACGCGACGAGAGCCACCATGAGCAGATTTGCGTTTTTACCCGTTTAGACGGAAACGCGATGGTGGAGCGTTTTTAAGATTTCCACTTTGGAGGGTGGTTTCACTTTTTTGCGTTTTTTGCGTGCGGCACATCCGATAAAATATTATTATGTTTTCACCCGGAATCGTTTTCGTGTAAACAGGGCCTAATGCTTTTTTGAACGCGTAACTTTTCAGCTCCAACTTTCCTTTTCTTCCCCTTTTCATCCATGGCTGTTCTAATGTTACGTCATATTACCTGAGTGTTCCTTGGCGAATATTAAAATATTAACATGAGCGGAGTGGACTAAAGGAAGTGTTTAGCAGGATTGATATTCAAAACTGTAACGTTAAGCACGCACTGCTTTGTTAACGGTTTGTGTATCTGCAGCGGGCAGCGTCAGTTTCTCTTTTTGAATGACGAATATAGATGGATATATCTGCAGAAATAGACAGTTGTCTCATTCACACGCAGGTGCAGAGCGCGCATTCTCGCTGTCAGTCGGCTGTAGTTCTCCCGGTGTGTTCAAGTCGGTTCAAGTGCAGCTTTTTTCCCGCGACGCGGCGACGCTAGGGAGTCGGCTTTCATCTGCGCGGCTTGGTGTGTTTCCAGGACGTGAACGAGGGCGTGTTTCAAGATACGCAATGGAGTAGACCAAACTAATTAACAGGGAGGGAGGGCAATAATACACTCACATGCATGCACACGAAACACTTATTGTCGGCCGCGCCCGCGCGATCGATTCCCTCATCCATTTGCGTAGAAAGGAAATGTAATATTATGATTTCTGTCATTTTTTATATATATATTTGTGTACCGGGCCGGCCCACATTGGCCAGCGGCCCACCGGGAAAAGTCCCGGTGCTCCAGAAGGTCAGTCCGCCCCTGTGTGTGTGTATCACTCAGCTTGTGTGATTGTGTGTGTGTATCACTCAGCTTGTGTGATTGTGTGAGTGTGTGTGTGTGTGTGTGTGTGTGTGTGTGTGTGTGTGTGTGTGTGTGTGTGTGTATCGATCAACTTGTGTAATTGGGTGAATGTGTGTGTGTGTATCACTCAGCTTGTGTGATTGGGTGAATGTGTGTGTGTTTTGCTCAGCTTGTGTGATTGGGTGAATGTGTGTGTGTATCACTCAGCTTGTGTGATTGTGTGAGTGTGTGTGTGTGTGTGTGTGTATCGCTCAGCTTGTGTGATTGGGTGAATGTGCACAATAAACATCATCCTGAAGGGGTTTACCTTGCAAGTTTCAAGATGAGCATGTAAGTAATGGATGATGTACAGTCATCCTGCTTATTACTCACCAAATAAATCATTATGTGGACATGAAATATTGATTTGAGTTGGAACTGTTTTAAAACTATTATTAGCATTCCCGTATTAATTAAATTATTCATATATATATCCTCTTAAATCTTGAGGCTTGAGCTCTTGTGTGAGTGTGATGAGGGAAAACACCGTCTCCTGCACAGACTGGCTTCATTATCAGTTCATCAGCAGCGGATGGACTGAATGTGGGGATCATGCGCTACGACAGGTATATACACGAACGCACAGGAGAAAAACAAAACAGAAAGAAACCAGGCCGTGCCATTCAGTTGCTTCTATCGCTCCTCTTCAGTGGGATTAAGGTCTGCTACAGCGCAAACTTGGTTGTGTGTAAATAACCATATTAGAGGTTGTTTTTTTCTCCCTTTAGAGGTTGTTTATTGTATATCCCTTTATACAATCACACTTTACAACAGTTTTAAAACAGTGTTCACAGGAAGTTTGCATTCTGGAACACTATCAAATTCATCACAGACATCTGACAATGAAAGAGATTATGAATTTGTTTTAATAACACTCTTATTAGCTTAACGCCAATGTTTTTTGTGAGGCAACTTTTTAAAATAGTATGTGGAACAGTGAACGTCCTGCAAGGACAAACTTTGCTATCATGTATCTACACTATGTCTGTTTATTTTAGCAAGAGGCGTCTCACAGTATACATGCAGCAGAACTAGTAAGAGTGGAGTATGGTCTTCTGAACACAGAAATGAAGGGGTGGGATCGGGAAATGACACATCAAACCCATGACTCTTGCATTAGCATCGTGTTGGAGCATGTTCAAAACCCGCGACTCTTGCATTAGCATCATGTTGGAGCATGTTCAAAACCCCCGACTCTTGCATTAGTATCGTGTTGGAGCATGTTCAAAACCTGTGACTCTTGCATTAGCATCATGTTGGAGCATGTTCAAAACCCGCGACTCTTGCATTAGCATCGTGTTGGAGCATGTTCAAAACCTGTGACTCTTGCATTAGCATCGTGTTGGAGCATGTTCAAAACCTGCGACTCTTGCATTAGCATCATGTTGGAGCATGTTCAAAACCTGTGACTCTTGCATTAGCATCGTGTTGGAGCATGTTCAAAACCCGCGACTCTTGCATTAGCATCATGTTGGAGCATGTTCAAAACCCGCGACTCTTGCATTAGTATCGTGTTGGAGCATGTTCAAAACCTGCGACTCTTGCATTAGCATCGTGTTGGAGCATGTTCAAAACCTGCGAATCTTGCATTAGCATCGTGTTGGAGCATGTTCAAAACCTGCGACTCTTGCATTAGCATCGTGTTGGAGCATGTTCAAAACCTGCGAATCTTGCATTAGCATCGTGTTGGAGCATGTTCAAAACCTGCGACTCTTGCATTAGCATCATGTTGGAGCATGTTCAAAACCCGCGACTCTTGCATTAGTATCGTGTTGGAGCATGTTCAAAACCCGCGACTCTTACATTAGCATCGTGTTGGAGCATGTTCAAAACCTGCGAATCTTGCATTAGCATCGTGTTGGAGCATGTTCAAAACCTGCGACTCTTGCATTAGCATCGTGTTGGAGCATGTTCAAAACCTGCGACTCTTGCATTAGCATCGTCAAGTCAAGTCAAGTCACCTTTATTTATATAGCGCTTTTTACAATATAGATTGTATCAAAGCAGCTTCACAGTGATAACATGAAAATAATACAACAAAGTTTGTTTCTAAAAGAAAATTGCGTCAACGTCCACCTTAACTAAGGCAGGTCAATAATATTATTGAATATTAAATGTCCCCAACTAAGCAAGCCAAAAGCCAAGGCAACAGTGGCAAGGAACTAAAACTCCATCAGTGACAGAATGGGGAAAAAAACTTTGGGAGAAACCAGACTCAGTCGGGGGCCAGTTCTCCTCTGGCCAACGAAGGAACAGTGTATGATTCGGGCAGCATTACAAGTCAGATTGGATCGGAACATTTAGAGTATTTATCCATTTCCATCTTTTTGGAAGTCGAAGTAATCACGCCGGTATGGAGACGAGTTGTTGAGGATCAGTGCCGTCCACCATAGAGGGTCCATATCGCCGGCGTTGAGTCGTCTCTTCTAAGGCTTTGTGATTGGGGCATTTGAAGTCTCCGTGAGAGGCTGGATACAAACTGGAGCTGACGAACGCCATTTTCCTCTGGACTCGCGTCCCGAGATAACAGCAGAAAAGCAAAAAGGGAAAATAATTAGCATTGTTGCTGTTCATAATGATTTCCATAACACGAGCGTAGATGATAAAAACATGAAGACAGTGACTCTTGCGTCCCAGAGTCACCCCCCTCCGTCCCCCACTCAACTCAGCCCAGCTTACTGACCTCTACATCCCTCCTGCTGCTGAGACCTAACCACAATCTCACAATCTCTCCGCAGCCCAACCATACGCGCCAACCCGTTTGACTAAGGCTGTCGAGCCCCACTGGTGCGTTAATGCAGTTTCAGTGGCAACGGTACCGTATGGCATACCACCTACCGCAAAACACAATATCTGCCCAACCACCCGTCATTCACGCAATATACACAGGAACGTAATGACTGTAAATACTATGCAACCTATACAAATAACCTACAGACTCTTCAAGTTTTATAATATTAAATGCATTTGATCTGATTCAACAGTGGTATAAAAGGTAAGCATTATGTGAATGCTTGGCTGAAGAGATGCGTCTTTAATCTAGTTTTAAACTGGGACAGCAAGTCAGAGCCTCGAACAATATCAGGAAGGCTATTCCAGAGTTTAGGAGCTAAATGTGAGAACGCCCTCCCTCCTTTAGTGGACTTAGATATCCTAGGATATCCATCGTGTTGGAGCATGTTCAAAACCCGCGACTCTTGCATTAGCATCGTGTTGGAGCATGTTCAAAACCTGCGACTCTTGCATTTGCATCGTGTTGGAGCATGTTCAAAACCTGCGAATCTTGCATTAGCATCGTGTTGGAGCATGTTCAAAACCCGCGACTCTTGCATTAGCATCGTGTTAGAGCATGTTCAAAGTCCGCGACTCTTGCATTAGCATCGTGTTGGAGCATGTTCAAAACCTGCGACTCTTGCATTAGCATCGTGTTGGAGCATGTTCAAAGCCCGCGACTCTTGCATTAGCATCGTGTTGGAGCATGTTCAAAACCCGCGACTCTTGCATTAGCATCGTGTTGGAGCATGTTCAAAACCCGCGACTCTTGCATTAGCATCGTGTTGGAGCATGTTCAAAACCTGCGACTCTTGCATTAGCATCGTGTTGTAGCATGTTCAAAACCCGTGACTCTTGCATTAGCATCGTGTTAGAGCATGTTCAAAGCCCGCGACTCTTGCATTAGCATCGTGTTGGAGCATGTTCAAAACCTGCGACTCTTGCATTAGCATCGTGTTGGAGCATGTTCAAAACCCGCGACTCTTGCATTAGCATCGTGTTGGAGCATGTTCAAAACCCGTGACTCTTGCATTAGCATCGTGTTAGAGCATGTTCAAAGCCCGCGACTCTTGCATTAGCATCGTGTTGGAGCATGTTCAAAACCTGCGACTCTTGCATTAGCATCGTGTTGGAGCATGTTCAAAAGCCGCGACTCTTGCATTAGCATCGTGTTGGAGCATGTTCAAAACCTGCTACTCTTGCATTAGCATCGTGTGGGAGCATGTTCAAATCCCCCGTGACTCTTGCATTAGCATCGTGTTGAAGCATGTTCAAAACCGGCGACTCTTGCATTAGCATCGTGTTGGAGCATGTTCAAAACCCGTGACTCTTGCATTAGCATCGTGTTGGAGCATGTTCAAAACCCGTGACTCTTGCATTAGCATCGTGTTGGAGCATGTTCAAAACCTGCGACTCTTGCATTAGGATTGTGTTGGAGCATGTTCAAAACCTGCGACTCTTGCATTAGCATCGTGTTGGAGCATGTTCAAAACCTGCGACTCTTGCATTAGCATCGTGTTGTAGCATGTTCAAAACCTGCGACTCTTGCATTAGCATCGTGTTGGAGCATGTTCAAAACCCGCGACTCTTGCATTAGCATCGTGTTGGAGCATGTTCAAAACCCGCGACTCTTGCATTAGCATTGTGTTGGAGCATGTTCAAAACCTGCGACTCTAGCATTAGCATCGTGTTGGAGCATGTTCAAAACCCCCGCTACTCTTGCATTAGCATCGTGTTGGAGCATGGAGCATGTTCAAAACCTGCGACTCTTGCATTAGCATTGTGTTGGAGAATGTTTAAAACCTGCGATTCTTGCATTAGCATTGTGTTGGAGCATGTTCAAAACCTGCGACTCTTGCATTAGCATCGTGTTGGAGCATGTTCAAAACCTGCAACTCTTGCATTATCATCGTGTTGGAGCATGTTCAAAACCTGCGACTCTTGCATTAGCATCGTGTTGGAGCATGTTCAAAACCCGCGACTCTTGCATTAGCATTGTGTTGGAGCATGTTCAAAACCTGCGACTCTTGCATTAGCATCGTGTTGGAGCATGTTCAAAACCGGCGACTCTTGCATTAGCATCGTGTTGTAGCATGTTCAAAACCCGCGACTCTTGCATTAGCATCGTGTTGGAGCATGTTCAAAACCCGCGACTCTTGAATTAGCATCGTGTTGGAGCATGTTCAAAACCCGCGACTCTTGCATTAGCATCGTGTTGGAGCATGTTCAAAACCCGCGACTCTAGTATTAGCATCGTGTTGGAGCATGTTCAAAACCCGCGACTCTAGCATTAGCATCGTGTTGGAGCATGTTCAAAACCCGTGACTCTTGCATTAGCATCATGTTGGAGCATGTTCATAACCCGCGACTCTAGCATTAGCATCGTGTTGGAGCATGTTCAAAACCTGCGACTCTAGCATTAGCATCGTGTTGGAGCATTTTCAAAACCCGCGACTCTTGCATTAGCATCGTGTTGGAGCATGTTCAAAACCTGCGACTCTTGCATTAGCATCGTGTTGGAGCATGTTCAAAACCTGCGACTCTTGCATTAGCATTGTGTTGGAGCATGTTCAAAACCCGCGACTCTAGCATTAGCATCGTGTTGGAGCATGTTCAAAACCCGCGACTCTAGCATTAGCATCGTGTTGGAGCATGTTCAAAACCCGCGACTCTTGCATTAGCATCATGTTGGAGCATGTTCAAAACCCGCGACTCTTGCATTAGCATCGTGTTGGAGCATGTTCAAAACCTGCGACTCTTGCATTATCATCGTGTTGGAGCATGTTCAAAACCTGCGACTCTTGCATTAGCATCGTGTTGGAGCATGTTCAAAACCTGCGACTCTTGCATTATCATCGTGTTGGAGCATGTTCAAAACCCGCGACTCTTGCATTAGCATCGTGTTGGAGCATGTTCAAAACCCGCGACTCTTGCATTAGCATCGTGTTAGAGCATGTTCAAAGTCCGCGACTCTTGCATTAGCATCGTGTTGGAGCATGTTCAAAACCTGCGACTCTTGCATTAGCATCGTGTTGGAGCATGTTCAAAGCCCGCGACTCTTGCATTAGCATCGTGTTGGAGCATGTTCAAAACCCGCGACTCTTGCATTAGCATCGTGTTGGAGCATGTTCAAAACCCGCGACTCTTGCATTAGCATCGTGTTGGAGCATGTTCAAAACCTGCGACTCTTGCATTAGCATCGTGTTGTAGCATGTCCAAAACCTGCGACTCTTCCATTAGCATCGTGTTGGAGCATGTTCAAAACCCGCGACTCTTGCATTAGCATCGTGTTGGAGCATGTTCAAAACCCGTGACTCTTGCATTAGCATCGTGTTGGAGCATGTTCAAAGCCCGCGACTCTTGCATTAGCATCGTGTTGGAGCATGTTCAAAACCTGCGACTCTTGCATTAGCATCGTGTTAGAGCATGTTCAAAACCCGCGACTCTTGCATTAGCATCGTGTTGGAGCATGTTCAAAACCTGCTACTCTTGCATTAGCATCGTGTGGGAGCATGTTCAAATCCCCCGTGACTCTTGCATTAGCATCGTGTTGAATCTTGTTCAAAACCGGCGACTCTTGCATTAGCATCGTGTTGGAGCATGTTCAAAACCCGTGACTCTTGCATTAGCATCGTGTTGGAGCATGTTCAAAACCCGTGACTCTTGCATTAGCATCGTGTTGGAGCATGTTCAAAACCTGCGACTCTTGCATTAGGATTGTGTTGGAGCATGTTCAAAACCTGCGACTCTTGCATTAGCATCGTGTTGGAGCATGTTCAAAACCTGCGACTCTTGCATTAGCATCGTGTTGTAGCATGTTCAAAACCTGCGACTCTTGCATTAGCATCGTGTTGGAGCATGTTCAAAACCCGCGACTCTTGCATTAGCATCGTGTTGGAGCATGTTCAAAACCCGCGACTCTTGCATTAGCATTGTGTTGGAGCATGTTCAAAACCTGCGACTCTTGCATTAGCATTGTGTTGGAGCATGTTCAAAACCTGCGACTCTTGCATTAGCATTGTGTTGGAGCATGTTCAAAACCCGCGACTCTTGGATTAGCATCGTGTTGGAGCATGTTCAAAACCTGCGACTCTTGCATTAGCATCGTGTTGGAGCATGTTCAAAACCCGCGACTCTTGAATTAGCATCGTGTTGGAGCATGTTCAAAACCCGCGACTCTTGCATTAGCATCGTGTTGGAGCATGTTCAAAACCCGCGACTCTTGGATTAGCATCGTGTTGGAGCATGTTCAAAACCTGCGACTCTTGCATTAGCATCGTGTTGTAGCATGTTCAAAACCCGCGACTCTTGCATTAGCATCGTGTTGGAGCATGTTCAAAACCCGCGACTCTTGAATTAGCATCGTGTTGGAGCATGTTCAAAACCCGCGACTCTTGGATTAGCATCGTGTTGGAGCATGTTCAAAACCTGCGACTCTTGCATTAGCATCGTGTTGGAGAATGTTTAAAACCTGCGATTCTTGCATTAGCATTGTGTTGGAGCATGTTCAAAACCTGCGACTCTTGCATTAGCACCGTGTTGGAGCATGTTCAAAACCTGCGACTCTTGCATTATCATCGTGTTGGAGCATGTTCAAAACCTGCGACTCTTGCATTAGCATCGTGTTGGAGCATGTTCAAAACCCGCGACTCTTGAATTAGCATCGTGTTGGAGCATGTTCAAAACCCGCGACTCTTGCATTAGCATCGTGTTGGAGCATGTTCAAAACCCGCGACTCTTGGATTAGCATTGTGTTGGAGCATGTTCAAAACCTGCGACTCTTGCATTAGCATTGTGTTGGAGCATGTTCAAAACCCGCGACTCTTGCATTAGCATTGTGTTGGAGCATGTTCAAAACCTGCGACTCTAGCATTAGCATCGTGATGGAGCATGTTCAAAACCCCCGCTACTCTTGCATTAGCATCGTGTTGGAGCATGGAGCATGTTCAAAACCTGCGACTCTTGCATTAGCATTGTGTTGGAGAATGTTTAAAACCTGCGACTCTTGCATTAGCATTGTGTTGGAGCATGTTCAAAACCTGCGACTCTTGCATTAGCATCGTGTTGGAGCATGTTCAAAACCTGCGACTCTTGCATTAGCATCGTGTTGGAGCATGTTCAAAACCTGCGACTCTTGCATTAGCATCGTGTTGGAGCATGTTCAAAACCTGCGACTCTTGCATTAGCATCGTGTTGGAGCATGTTCAAAACCTGCGACTCTTGCATTAGTATTGTGTTGGAGCATGTTCAAAACCTGCGACTCTTGCATTAGCATCGTGTTGGAGCATGTTCAAAACCCGCGACTCTTGCATTAGCATCATGTTGGAGCATGTTCAAAACCTGCGAATCTTGCATTAGCATCGTGTTGGAGCATGTTCAAAACCTGCGACTCTTGCATTAGCATCGTGTTGGAGCATGTTCAAAACCCGCGACTCTAGCATTAGCATCGTGTTGGAGCATGTTCAAAACCTGCGACTCTTGCATTAGCATCATGTTGGAGCATGTTCAAAACCCGCGACTCTAGCATTAGCATCGTGTTGGAGCATGTTCAAAACCCGTGACTCTTGCATTAGCATCATGTTGGAGCATGTTCAAAACCCGCGACTCTAGCATTAGCATCGTGTTGGAGCATGTTTAAAACCTGCGACTCTAGCATTAGCATCGTGTTGGAGCATTTTCAAAACCTGCGACTCTTGCATTAGCATTGTGTTGGAGCATGTTCAAAACCCGCAACTCTTGCATTAGCATCGTGTTGGAGCATGTTCAAAACCTGCGACTCTTGCATTAGCATCGTGTTGGAGCATGTTCAAAACCTGCGACTCTTGCATTAGCATCATGTTGGAGCATGTTCAAAACCCGCGACTCTTGCATTAGGATTGTGTTGGAGCATGTTCAAAACCCGTGACTCTTGCATTAGCATCATGTTGGAGCATGTTCAAAACCCGCGACTCTTGCATTAGGATTGTGTTGGAGCATTTTCAAAACCTGCGACTCTTGCATTAGCATTGTGTTGGAGCATGTTCAAAAACTCTTGCATTAGCATTGTGTTGGAGCATGTTCAAAACCTGCGACTCTTGCATTAGCATCGTGTTGGAGCATGTTCAAAACCCGCGACTCTAGCATTAACATCGTGTTGGAGCATGTTCAAAACCTGCGACTCTTGCATTAGCATCGTGTTGGAGCATGTTCAAAACCCGCGACTCTAGCATTAACATCGTGTTGGAGCATGTTCAAAACCTTCGACTCTTGCATTAGCATCGTGTTGGAGCATGTTCAAAACCCGTGACTCTTGCATTAGCATCATGTTGGAGCATGTTCAAAACCCGTGACTCTTGCATTAGCATCATGTTGGAGCATGTTCAAAACCCGCGACTCTAGCATTAGCATCGTGTTGGAGCATGTTCAAAACCTGCGACTCTAGCATTAGCATCGTGTTGGAGCATTTTCAAAACCCGCGACTCTTGCATTAGCATCGTGTTGGAGCATGTTCAAAACCTGCGACTCTTGCATTAGCATCGTGTTGGAGCATGTTCAAAACCTGCGACTCTTGCATTAGCATTGTGTTGGAGCATGTTCAAAACCTGCGACTCTTGCATTAGCATCGTGTTGGAACATGTTCAAAACCTGCGACTCTTGCATTAGCATTGTGTTGGAGCATGTTCAAAACCCGCGACTCTACCATTAGCATCGTGTTGGAGCATGTTCAAAACCCGCGACTCTAGCATTAGCATCGTGTTGGAGCATGTTCAAAACCCGTGACTCTTGCATTAGCATCATGTTGGAGCATGTTCAAAACCCGCGACTCTTGCATTAGCATCGTGTTGGAGCATGTTCAAAACCTGCGACTCTTGCATTAGCATCGTGTTGGAGCATGTTCAAAACCTGCGACTCTTGCATTAGCATTGTGTTGGAGCATGTTCAAAACCTGCGACTCTTGCATTAGCATCGTCAAGTCAAGTCAAGTCACCTTTATTTATATAGCGCTTTTTACAATATAGATTGTATCAAAGCAGCTTCACAGTGATAACATGAAAATAATACAACAAAGTTTGTTTCTAAAAGAAAATTGCGTCAACGTCCACCTTAACTAAGGCAGGTCAATAATATTATTGAATATTAAATGTCCCCAACTAAGCAAGCCAAAAGCCAAGGCAACAGTGGCAAGGAACTAAAACTCCATCAGTGACAGAATGGGGAAAAAAACTTTGGGAGAAACCAGACTCAGTCGGGGGCCAGTTCTCCTCTGGCCAACGAAGGAACAGTGTATGATTCGGGCAGCATTACAAGTCAGATTGGATCGGAACATTTAGAGTATTTATCCATTTCCATCTTTTTGGAAGTCGAAGTAATCACGCCGGTATGGAGACGAGTTGTTGAGGATCAGTGCCGTCCACCATAGAGGGTCCATATCGCCGGCGTTGAGTCGTCTCTTCTAAGGCTTTGTGATTGGGGCATTTGAAGTCTCCGTGAGAGGCTGGATACAAACTGGAGCTGACGAACGCCATTTTCCTCTGGACTCGCGTCCCGAGATAACAGCAGAAAAGCAAAAAGGGAAAATAATTAGCATTGTTGCTGTTCATAATGATTTCCATAACACGAGCGTAGATGATAAAAACATGAAGACAGTGACTCTTGCGTCCCAGAGTCACCCCCCTCCGTCCCCCACTCAACTCAGCCCAGCTTACTGACCTCTACATCCCTCCTGCTGCTGAGACCTAACCACAATCTCACAATCTCTCCGCAGCCCAACCATACGCGCCAACCCGTTTGACTAAGGCTGTCGAGCCCCACTGGTGCGTTAATGCAGTTTCAGTGGCAACGGTACCGTATGGCATACCACCTACCGCAAAACACAATATCTGCCCAACCACCCGTCATTCACGCAATATACACAGGAACGTAATGACTGTAAATACTATGCAACCTATACAAATAACCTACAGACTCTTCAAGTTTTATAATATTAAATGCATTTGATCTGATTCAACAGTGGTATAAAAGGTAAGCATTATGTGAATGCTTGGCTGAAGAGATGCGTCTTTAATCTAGTTTTAAACTGGGACAGCAAGTCAGAGCCTCGAACAATATCAGGAAGGCTATTCCAGAGTTTAGGAGCTAAATGTGAGAACGCCCTCCCTCCTTTAGTGGACTTAGATATCCTAGGATATCCATCGTGTTGGAGCATGTTCAAAACCCGCGACTCTTGCATTAGCATCGTGTTGGAGCATGTTCAAAACCTGCGACTCTTGCATTTGCATCGTGTTGGAGCATGTTCAAAACCTGCGAATCTTGCATTAGCATCGTGTTGGAGCATGTTCAAAACCCGCGACTCTTGCATTAGCATCGTGTTAGAGCATGTTCAAAGTCCGCGACTCTTGCATTAGCATCGTGTTGGAGCATGTTCAAAACCTGCGACTCTTGCATTAGCATCGTGTTGGAGCATGTTCAAAGCCCGCGACTCTTGCATTAGCATCGTGTTGGAGCATGTTCAAAACCCGCGACTCTTGCATTAGCATCGTGTTGGAGCATGTTCAAAACCCGCGACTCTTGCATTAGCATCGTGTTGGAGCATGTTCAAAACCTGCGACTCTTGCATTAGCATCGTGTTGTAGCATGTTCAAAACCTGCGACTCTTCCATTAGCATCGTGTTGGAGCATGTTCAAAACCCGCGACTCTTGCATTAGCATCGTGTTGGAGCATGTTCAAAACCCGTGACTCTTGCATTAGCATCGTGTTAGAGCATGTTCAAAGCCCGCGACTCTTGCATTAGCATCGTGTTGGAGCATGTTCAAAACCTGCGACTCTTGCATTAGCATCGTGTTGGAGCATGTTCAAAACCCGCGACTCTTGCATTAGCATCGTGTTGGAGCATGTTCAAAACCTGCTACTCTTGCATTAGCATCGTGTGGGAGCATGTTCAAATCCCCCGTGACTCTTGCATTAGCATCGTGTTGAAGCATGTTCAAAACCGGCGACTCTTGCATTAGCATCGTGTTGGAGCATGTTCAAAACCCGTGACTCTTGCATTAGCATCGTGTTGGAGCATGTTCAAAACCCGTGACTCTTGCATTAGCATCGTGTTGGAGCATGTTCAAAACCTGCGACTCTTGCATTAGGATTGTGTTGGAGCATGTTCAAAACCTGCGACTCTTGCATTAGCATCGTGTTGGAGCATGTTCAAAACCTGCGACTCTTGCATTAGCATCGTGTTGTAGCATGTTCAAAACCTGCGACTCTTGCATTAGCATCGTGTTGGAGCATGTTCAAAACCCGCGACTCTTGCATTAGCATCGTGTTGGAGCATGTTCAAAACCCGCGACTCTTGCATTAGCATTGTGTTGGAGCATGTTCAAAACCTGCGACTCTAGCATTAGCATCGTGTTGGAGCATGTTCAAAACCCCCGCTACTCTTGCATTAGCATCGTGTTGGAGCATGGAGCATGTTCAAAACCTGCGACTCTTGCATTAGCATTGTGTTGGAGAATGTTTAAAACCTGCGATTCTTGCATTAGCATTGTGTTGGAGCATGTTCAAAACCTGCGACTCTTGCATTAGCATCGTGTTGGAGCATGTTCAAAACCTGCGACTCTTGCATTATCATCGTGTTGGAGCATGTTCAAAACCTGCGACTCTTGCATTAGCATCGTGTTGGAGCATGTTCAAAACCCGCGACTCTTGCATTAGCATTGTGTTGGAGCATGTTCAAAACCTGCGACTCTTGCATTAGCATCGTGTTGGAGCATGTTCAAAACCGGCGACTCTTGCATTAGCATCGTGTTGTAGCATGTTCAAAACCCGCGACTCTTGCATTAGCATCGTGTTGGAGCATGTTCAAAACCCGCGACTCTTGAATTAGCATCGTGTTGGAGCATGTTCAAAACCCGCGACTCTTGCATTAGCATCGTGTTGGAGCATGTTCAAAACCCGCGACTCTAGTATTAGCATCGTGTTGGAGCATGTTCAAAACCCGCGACTCTAGCATTAGCATCGTGTTGGAGCATGTTCAAAACCCGTGACTCTTGCATTAGCATCATGTTGGAGCATGTTCATAACCCGCGACTCTAGCATTAGCATCGTGTTGGAGCATGTTCAAAACCTGCGACTCTAGCATTAGCATCGTGTTGGAGCATTTTCAAAACCCGCGACTCTTGCATTAGCATCGTGTTGGAGCATGTTCAAAACCTGCGACTCTTGCATTAGCATCGTGTTGGAGCATGTTCAAAACCTGCGACTCTTGCATTAGCATTGTGTTGGAGCATGTTCAAAACCCGCGACTCTAGCATTAGCATCGTGTTGGAGCATGTTCAAAACCCGCGACTCTAGCATTAGCATCGTGTTGGAGCATGTTCAAAACCCGCGACTCTTGCATTAGCATCATGTTGGAGCATGTTCAAAACCCGCGACTCTTGCATTAGCATCGTGTTGGAGCATGTTCAAAACCTGCGACTCTTGCATTATCATCGTGTTGGAGCATGTTCAAAACCTGCGACTCTTGCATTAGCATCGTGTTGGAGCATGTTCAAAACCTGCGACTCTTGCATTATCATCGTGTTGGAGCATGTTCAAAACCCGCGACTCTTGCATTAGCATCGTGTTGGAGCATGTTCAAAACCCGCGACTCTTGCATTAGCATCGTGTTAGAGCATGTTCAAAGTCCGCGACTCTTGCATTAGCATCGTGTTGGAGCATGTTCAAAACCTGCGACTCTTGCATTAGCATCGTGTTGGAGCATGTTCAAAGCCCGCGACTCTTGCATTAGCATCGTGTTGGAGCATGTTCAAAACCCGCGACTCTTGCATTAGCATCGTGTTGGAGCATGTTCAAAACCCGCGACTCTTGCATTAGCATCGGGTTGGAGCATGTTCAAAACCTGCGACTCTTCCATTAGCATCGTGTTGGAGCATGTTCAAAACCCGCGACTCTTGCATTAGCATCGTGTTGGAGCATGTTCAAAACCCGTGACTCTTGCATTAGCATCGTGTTAGAGCATGTTCAAAGCCCGCGACTCTTGCATTAGCATCGTGTTGGAGCATGTTCAAAACCTGCGACTCTTGCATTAGCATCGTGTTGGAGCATGTTCAAAACCCGCGACTCTTGCATTAGCATCGTGTTGGAGCATGTTCAAAACCTGCTACTCTTGCATTAGCATCGTGTGGGAGCATGTTCAAATCCCCCGTGACTCTTGCATTAGCATCGTGTTGAAGCTTGTTCAAAACCGGCGACTCTTGCATTAGCATCGTGTTGGAGCATGTTCAAAACCCGTGACTCTTGCATTAGCATCGTGTTGGAGCATGTTCAAAACCCGTGACTCTTGCATTAGCATCGTGTTGGAGCATGTTCAAAACCTGCGACTCTTGCATTAGCATCGTGTTGGAGCATGTTCAAAACCTGCGACTCTTGCATTAGGATTGTGTTGGAGCATGTTCAAAACCTGCGACTCTTGCATTAGCATCGTGTTGGAGCATGTTCAAAACCTGCGACTCTTGCATTAGCATCGTGTTGTAGCATGTTCAAAACCTGCGACTCTTGCATTAGCATCGTGTTGGAGCATGTTCAAAACCCGCGACTCTTGCATTAGCATCGTGTTGGAGCATGTTCAAAACCTGCGACTCTTGCATTAGCATCGTGTTGGAGCATGTTCAAAACCCGCGACTCTTGCATTAGCATTGTGTTGGAGCATGTTCAAAACCTGCGACTCTTGCATTAGCATTGTGTTGGAGCATGTTCAAAACCTGCGACTCTTGCATTAGCATTGTGTTGGAGCATGTTCAAAACCCGCGACTCTTGGATTAGCATCGTGTTGGAGCATGTTCAAAACCTGCGACTCTTGCATTAGCATCGTGTTGGAGCATGTTCAAAACCCGCGACTCTTGAATTAGCATCGTGTTGGAGCATGTTCAAAACCCGCGACTCTTGCATTAGCATCGTGTTGGAGCATGTTCAAAACCCGCGACTCTTGGATTAGCATCGTGTTGGAGCATGTTCAAAACCTGCGACTCTTGCATTAGCATTGTGTTGGAGCATGTTCAAAACCCGCGACTCTTGCATTAGCATTGTGTTGGAGCATGTTCAAAACCTGCGACTCTAGCATTAGCATCGTGTTGGAGCATGTTCAAAACCCCCGCTACTCTTGCATTAGCATCGTGTTGGATCATGGAGCATGTTCAAAACCTGCGACTCTTGCATTAGCATTGTGTTGGAGAATGTTTAAAACCTGCGATTCTTGCATTAGCATTGTGTTGGAGCATGTTCAAAACCTGCGACTCTTGCATTAGCATCGTGTTGGAGCATGTTCAAAACCTGCGACTCTTGCATTATCATCGTGTTGGAGCATGTTCAAAACCTGCGACTCTTGCATTAGCATCGTGTTGGAGCATGTTCAAAACCCGCGACTCTTGCATTAGCATTGTGTTGGAGCATGTTCAAAACCTGCGACTCTTGCATTAGCATCGTGTTGGAGCATGTTCAAAACCGGCGACTCTTGCATTAGCATCGTGTTGTAGCATGTTCAAAACCCGCGACTCTTGCATTAGCATCGTGTTGGAGCATGTTCAAAACCCGCGACTCTTGAATTAGCATCGTGTTGGAGCATGTTCAAAACCCGCGACTCTTGCATTAGCATCGTGTTGGAGCATGTTCAAAACCCGCGACTTTTGGATTAGCATCGTGTTGGAGCATGTTCAAAACCTGCGACTCTTGCATTAGCATTGTGTTGGAGCATGTTCAAAACCCGCGACTCTTGCATTAGCATTGTGTTGGAGCATGTTCAAAACCTGCGACTCTAGCATTAGCATCGTGATGGAGCATGTTCAAAACCCCCGCTACTCTTGCATTAGCATCGTGTTGGAGCATGGCGCATGTTCAAAACCTGCGACTCTTGCATTAGCATTGTGTTGGAGCATGTTCAAAACCTGCGACTCTAGCATTAGCATCGTGATGGAGCATGTTCAAAACCTGCGACTCTTGCATTAGCATCATGTTGGAGCATGTTCAAAACCTGCGACTCTTGCATTAGCATCGTGTTGGAGCATGTTCAAAACCTGCGACTCTTGCATTAGCATCGTGTTGGAGCATGTTCAAAACCTGCGACTCTTGCATTATCATCGTGTTGGAGCATGTTCAAAACCTGCGACTCTTGCATTAGCATCGTGTTGGAGCATGTTCAAAACCTGCGACTCTTGCATTAGCATTGTGTTGGAGAATGTTTAAAACCTGCGACTCTTGCATTAGCATCGTGTTGGAGCATGTTCAAAACCCGCGACTCTTGAATTAGCATCGTGTTGTAGCATGTTCAAAACCCGCGACTCTTGCATTAGCATCGTGTTGGAGCATGTTCAAAACCTGCGACTCTTGCATTAGCATCGTGTTGGAGCATGTTCAAAGCCCGCGACTCTTGCATTAGCATCGTGTTGGAGCATGTTCAAAACCTGCGACTCTTGCATTAGCATCGTGTTGGAGCATGTTCAAAGCCCGCGACTCTTGCATTAGCATCGTGTTGGAGCATGTTCAAAACCTGCGACTCTTGCATTAGCATCGTGTTGGAGCATGTTCAAAACCCGCGACTCTAGCATTAGCATCGTGTTGGAGCATGTTCAAAACCTGCGACTCTTGCATTAGCATCGTGTTGGAGCATGTTCAAAACCTGCGACTCTTGCATTAGCATCGTGTTGGAGCATGTTCAAAACCCGCGACTCTTGCATTAGCATCGTGTTGGAGCATGTTCAAAACCTGCGACTCTTGCATTAGCATCGTGTTGGAGCATGTTCAAAACCTGCGACTCTTGCATTAGCATTGTGTTGGAGAATGTTTAAAACCTGCGATTCTTGCATTAGCATTGTGTTGGAGCATGTTCAAAACCTGCGACTCTTGCATTAGCATCGTGTTGGAGCATGTTCAAAACCTGCGACTCTTGCATTATCATCGTGTTGGAGCATGTTCAAAACCTGCGACTCTTGCATTAGCATCGTGTTGGAGCATGTTCAAAACCCGCGACTCTTGGATTAGCATCGTGTTGGAGCATGTTCAAAACCTGCGACTCTTGCATTAGCATTGTGTTGGAGCATGTTCAAAACCTGCGACTCTTGCATTAGCATCGTGTTGGAGCATGTTCAAAACCCGTGACTCTTGCATTAGCATCATGTTGGAGCATGTTCAAAACCCGCGACTCTTGCATTAGCATTGTGTTGGAGCATGTTCAAAACCTGCGACTCTTGCATTAGCATCGTGTTGGAGCATGTTCAAAACCCGCGACTCTTGCATTAGCATCGTGTTGGAGCATGTTCAAAACCTGCGACTCTTGCATTAGCATCGTGTTGGAGCATGTTCAAAACCTGCGACTCTTGCATTAGCATCGTGTTGGAGCATGTTCAAAACCCGCGACTCTTGGATTAGCATCGTGTTGGAGCATGTTCAAAACCTGCGACTCTTGCATTAGCATTGTGTTGGAGCATGTTCAAAACCCGCGACTCTTGCATTAGCATTGTGTTGGAGCATGTTCAAAACCTGCGACTCTTGCATTAGCATTGTGTTGGAGCATGTTCAAAACCTGCGACTCTTGCATTAGCATTGTGTTGGAGCATGTTCAAAACCTGCGACTCTTGCATTAGCATTGTGTTGGAGAATGTTTAAAACCTGCGATTCTTGCATTAGCATTGTGTTGGAGCATGTTCAAAACCTGCGACTCTTGCATTAGCATCGTGTTGGAGCATGTTCAAAACCCGCGACTCTTGCATTAGCATCGTGTTGGAGCATGTTCAAAACCCGCGACTCTTGCATTAGCATCGTGTTGGAGCATGTTCAAAACCTGCGACTCTTGCATTAGCATCGTGTTGGAGCATGTTCAAAACCTGCGACTCTTGCATTAGCATCGTGTTGGAGCATGTTCAAAACCCGCGACTCTTGCATTAGCATCGTGTTGGAGCATGTTCAAAACCTGCGACTCTTGCATTAGCATCGTGTTGGAGCATGTTCAAAACCTGCGACTCTTGCATTAGCATCGTGTTGGAGCATGTTCAAAACCCGCGACTCTTGGATTAGCATCGTGTTGGAGCATGTTCAAAACCTGCGACTCTTGCATTAGCATTGTGTTGGAGCATGTTCAAAACCCGCGACTCTTGCATTAGCATTGTGTTGGAGCATGTTCAAAACCTGCGACTCTAGCATTAGCATCGTGTTGGAGCATGTTCAAAACCCCCGCTACTCTTGCATTAGCATCGTGTTGGAGCATGGAGCATGTTCAAAACCTGCGACTCTTGCATTAGCATTGTGTTGGAGAATGTTTAAAACCTGCGATTCTTGCATTAGCATTGTGTTGGAGCATGTTCAAAACCTGCGACTCTTGCATTAGCATCGTGTTGGAGCATGTTCAAAACCTGCGACTCTTGCATTATCATCGTGTTGGAGCATGTTCAAAACCTGCGACTCTTGCATTAGCATCGTGTTGGAGCATGTTCAAAACCCGCGACTCTTGCATTAGCATGGTGTTGGAGCATGTTCAAAACCTGCGACTCTTGCATTAGCATCGTGTTGGAGCATGTTCAAAACCGGCGACTCTTGCATTAGCATCGTGTTGTAGCATGTTCAAAACCCGCGACTCTTGCATTAGCATCGTGTTGGAGCATGTTCAAAACCCGCGACTCTTGAATTAGCATCGTGTTGGAGCATGTTCAAAACCCGCGACTCTTGCATTAGCATCGTGTTGGAGCATGTTCAAAACCCGCGACTCTTGGATTAGCATTGTGTTGGAGCATGTTCAAAACCTGCGACTCTTGCATTAGCATTGTGTTGGAGCATGTTCAAAACCCGCGACTCTTGCATTAACATTGTGTTGGAGCATGTTCAAAACCTGGACTCTAGCATTAGCATCGTGATGGAGCATGTTCAAAACCCCCGCTACTCTTGCATTAGCATCGTGTTGGAGCATGGAGCATGTTCAAAACCTGCGACTCTTGCATTAGCATTGTGTTGGAGAATGTTTAAAACCTGCGACTCTTGCATTAGCATTGTGTTGGAGCATGTTCAAAACCTGCGACTCTTGCATTAGCATCGTGTTGGAGCATGTTCAAAACCTGCGACTCTTGCATTAGCATCGTGTTGGAGCATGTTCAAAACCTGCGACTCTTGCATTATCATCGTGTTGGAGCATGTTCAAAACCCGCGACTCTTGCATTAGCATTGTGTTGGAGCATGTTCAAAACCTGCGACTCTTGCATAAGCATCGTGTTGGAGCATGTTCAAAACCTGCGACTCTTGCATTAGCATCATGTTGGAGCATGTTCAAAACCTGCGACTCTTGCATTAGCATCGTGTTGGAGCATGTTCAAAACCTGCGATTCTTGCATTAGCATCGTGTTGGAGCATGTTCAAAACCTGCGACTCTTGCATTATCATCGTGTTGGAGCATGTTCAAAACCTGCGACTCTTGCATTAGCATCGTGTTGGAGCATGTTCAAAACCTGCGACTCTTGCATTAGCATTGTGTTGGAGAATGTTTAAAACCTGCGACTCTTGCATTAGCATTGTGTTGGAGCATGTTCAAAACCTGCGACTCTTGCATTAGCATTGTGTTGGAGCATGTTCAAAACCTGCGACTCTTGCATTAGCATCGTGTTGGAGCATGTTCAAAACCCGCGACTCTTGCATTAGCATTGTGTTGGAGCATGTTCAAAACCTGTGACTCTTGCATTAGCATCGTGTTGGAGCATGTTCAAAACCGGCGACTCTTGCATTAGCATCGTGTTGTAGCATGTTCAAAACCCGCGACTCTTGCATTAGCATCGTGTTGGAGCATGTTCAAAACCTGCGACTCTTGCATTAGCATCGTGTTGGAGCATGTTCAAAGCCCGCGACTCTTGCATTAGCATCGTGTTGGAGCATGTTCAAAACCTGCGACTCTTGCATTAGCATCGTGTTGGAGCATGTTCAAAGCCCGCGACTCTTGCATTAGCATCGTGTTGGAGCATGTTCAAAACCTGCGACTCTTGCATTAGCATCGTGTTGGAGCATGTTCAAAACCCGCGACTCTTGCATTAGCATCGTGTTGGAGCATGTTCAAAACCTGCGACTCTTGCATTAGCATCGTGTTGGAGCATGTTCAAAACCTGCGACTCTTGCATTAGCATCGTGTTGGAGCATGTTCAAAACCCGCGACTCTTGCATTAGCATCGTGTTGGAGCATGTTCAAAACCTGCGACTCTTGCATTAGCATCGTGTTGGAGCATGTTCAAAACCTGCGACTCTTGCATTAGCATCGTGTTGGAGCATGTTCAAAACCCGCGACTCTTGCATTAGCATCGTGTTGGAGCATGTTCAAAACCCGCGACTCTTGCATTAGTATCGTGTTGGAGCATGTTCAAAACCCGTTACTCTTGCATTAGCATCGTGTTGGAGCATGTTCAAAACCTGCGACTCTTGCATTAGCATCGTGTTGGAGCATGTTCAAAACCTGCGACTCTTGCATTAGCATTGTGTTGGAGCATGTTCAAAACCCGCGACTCTTGCATTAGCATCGTGTTGGAGCATGTTCAAAACCTGCGACTCTTGCATTAGCATTGTGTTGGAGCATGTTCAAAACCCGCGACTCTTGCATTAGTATCGTGTTGGAGCATGTTCAAAACCTGCGACTCTTGCATTAGCATTGTGTTGGAGCATGTTCAAAACCCGCGACTCTTGCATTAGCATCGTGTTGGAGCATGTTCAAAACCTGCGACTCTTGCATTATCATCGTGTTGGAGCATGTTCAAAACCCGCGACTCTTGCATTAGGATTGTGTTGGAGCATGTTCAAAACCTGCGACTCTTGCATTAGTATCGTGTTGGAGCATGTTCAAAACCCGCGACTCTTGCATTAGCATCGTGTTGGAGCATGTTCAAAACCCGCGACTCTTGCATTAGTATCGTGTTGGAGCATGTTCAAAACCCGCGACTCTTGCATTAGCATCGTGTTGGAGCATGTTCAAAACCCGTGACTCTTGCATTAGCATCGTGTTGGAGCATGTTCAAAACCTGCGACTCTTGCATTAGCATCGTGTTGGAGCATGTTCAAAACCTGCGACTCTTGCATTAGCATCGTGTTGGAGCATGTTCAAAACCCGCGACTCTTGCATTAGCATCGTGTTGGAGCATGTTCAAAACCCGCGACTCTTGCATTAGCATCGTGTTGGAGCATGTTCAAAACCCGTTACTCTTGCATTAGCATCGTGTTGGAGCATGTTCAAAACCCGTTACTCTTACATTAGCATCGTGTTGGAGCATGTTCAAAACCTGCGACTCTTGCATTATCATCGTGTTGGAGCATGTTCAAAACCTCCCAGACCACGTCTCCAAGCCTGCGCTCAGTGAGATTCACATCGAGCGTGATGGATGGTCTTTAGCGTTATGTAAAGACAGAGAACGCCTGAGATTATGTGCAGTATTAAGTGTCAAAGGTACAATCTATAACTCAGTGACAGTCTGTCACACACACACACACACACACACACACACACACACACACACACACACACACACCAGAGCCGTTACAGACAGACACACTCGTGACCGTCTGGAGGAACACAGGCCAAATCAAGCCAGCATTAGATCGAGTCTTCAGGGTCATGTTACCAGTGTGGGATACTAGACACGCCAGTAGCTGGAATATGGAAAACTCTTCAGGGATATTACAGAAGCTGAGCTTTCATACAGGTATGTATGAAATGCCAATGCCAGTTAAAGATGGAAATTTTACAAGGCTTGATATACATATTTTGATTGTAGATTCAATCTATTAAAAATAATATAATTAAAGCTGGAATCAAAACTATTTCAGTAATTTTAGCGTTCTACTTTCTCTATCTGATCTTGTTTTTAATATGGGTCAGTCACTGCATCACTGCCAACTACATTTCAGAGTTTCATTACGTCACTTCGTGTTTGTTGCTCCGTCAAGTTGATTCTTAATCCTCGATTTTCTTCTTTATAGCTATTTTTAAAACTAGTATAAATGCACTGATGCATTTATACTAGTTTTAAAAATAATAAAATGTAATAAAAAAAAAGCCTTTATGTATTGTTGCACTATTGTTACAAAAAGGCACTAAGTGTATTTTCTCACTAAATTGCTCCCAAATGCAAGATTGTTGTATCATAATAGAGGAATAATTACCCCCTAGTTCTATAATACTTACAGAATAAATAATGTGTTAATTCTCCTGGTTGCTTTATTCCCAAAACGTTACATATTGTTCCCTTATACTTACATGTAAGTACTTTATAGTTACACTATAATTACCGAGTTATGTTGTAAATTCGTCTTAATTACGCAGTGCTTTCCAGTCTGTAATATAAAGGGTTACCCCAAAAATGTACTTGATTAAATTTAACAGAGTAAATGTAGTATGTTACTACCCACCTCTCCTTTGCAGTGTTTTGGTAAAAAGAAACGTTTAATGTCATGGCTGTTACTATATAGTGTATTTTACCATGATGCATTGATCAGATATCATTCTGCACTAGACCCATCCATTTTATAATAACATTTGAGGCTGCAGCAAGACTCTTAGATTAAATTATGCTTCCATCGTCCATCGCTCTCTGGGTTTTCCAACATTCAAAGGAAGTTACGTCAGTATTCCCATTTAGCGTCTTGTCACACTTGACATTTCTGTTGAGTGAGTGGACATGACTGTCGGTATATATTAATAGCAGAATACACCTGGAGAACCGTTTTTTCCATCCGAATCCTGCACCGGGTGACCAGGGAACAAACAGCACCTATGCAATGCTAATTGGCTATTAGTTGCTTGCAATAAAGCTATTTCCCCATAAAACCCTGAGAACTGGAAGGTGTGTGGATGTGTTTATGGGCTATGGGTGTGTATAAATTCAATTGACTTTGTAGTAAAATATAGCAGACTTTGTTATATTCATAGTTCTTGTTCCCTCCCTAAAAAGCCGTGTAGGTTACAGGGGTTAATAAAAACAGTGAACGTCAGTCAAGCGCTGTGTTGTGGGCCAGGGATCTGACTCTCCAGCTCCTGTCAGATCCCTCTCCAGATGCTCACGTCTAATATCACATCTTCTCACAGGTTTACTCTCTTTAGCATCTGGGTTACCTCATAAACCGCTGTCTCGCACTGTCAGATTAATGTACTTGTGCTTTCTCTGAGTGTGTGACGCATATAGAGGCTCTCTGTCATTTCTATTGTCAACATCACTGCCTCCATCTTGTACTTGTTGACACGCCATGTTGTGGGAATGAAGCTCATTGAGGGACTGGATGGGTTTTAAGTGCAGTTTCCAATTCAATTCACATTTATTTGTATAGCACTTTTCACAATACACATCGTTTCAATGCAGCTTTACAGAAAATGCATGTTTCTTACAATTTAGAGTGTTATCAGAGTGTGTCCAAGTAATGCCCATCATTTAGAAATGTACAGTTCTAGGATAATAATAATTATCACACAGTTGGCTAACATCTTTTATTATTTAGGCAGAAACAATGAGCTCATTAAAGCAATTATTACAAGTTGTGATGGTAAATTTGGCAGTATATGTTGATTCCCAGTATCACCTGAAGTCCTGGCAGGAGTTCTTCACAGGTAACATTTCAAGCAATAGATATCCATGCACATTTGATCTGATATAACTGGAGAATAAGGTTATGAGAAGCATTATATGAATGCTAGGCTAAAGAGATGCGTCTTTAATCTTTAAACTGGGAGAGTGAGTCTGAGCCCTGAACATTATCAGGAAGGCTATTCTTTAGGAGCCAAATGTGAAAACACTCTCCTTCCTTTAGTGGACTTAGATATCCTAGGTCAGGGGTATTCAATTAAACTTCCAAGAAGTCCAGTCTCTTTATTTCCTTCAATACTGTTTATATATATATATATATATTTTTCATCTGGTAAGCAGTAGTACTTTGTAAAAGAAAAAAAAACAATCCTGAACAGTCAAGATAACCACCAAAGATGAGTGTATTGGGTCCAGAGGGCAAAAGCAGAGGCGTCTGAAAATGAAAACAAAAATAATGACAAACAAAAAATTTCTTCATTGAGCCCAATTGGATATGAAAATTAAAAGTAAGATCATAAGTTTTATCAGGCTTTTATTATTTTTATATTTAGATAGCCTACCTATGTATATAAGAAAGCCATGTGACTGATAAAAGATACAGTTTTTAACATAGTTAACATGAAAGAACAACACTTCTACAGCATTTATTAATCTAAGTCAATGTTGTATTTGTTAACATTAGTTAATGCACTGTGAACTAACACAAACAAACAATGGACGACTGTATTTTTATTAACTAACATAAAGCTTAATGTAATTTCATGTTAGTTAATACATTAACTAATGTTAACAAATGAGACCTTATTGTAAAGTGTTACCAGGTTTTCTTCTTGAAGTCTGGACCATTGTTATATTTTGCTTAAGAATCTACTAAAAACAAACAAACAAACAAACACACATAATCAAAAATACTCTCATTATGAGCAGAAAACAAAGTTTCACTTGTCGTTCCTTGCTATCTACAAATAATTTTCCCAATTACAACATTGTTTATTTATAAAATGCTCTTAAAATGCTGAATAATTGGCCTAATGCTAAATGAAGATAAAAAATGTCTCGACACAAACCTGGTTTGAACGGTCAGAGTCATATACTTACAAAAATAACTATATTTGCTGCATTCTTGACATGAGGGTGAGTAACAGAACATAGATGTGTACAGACTTTTGAAATGGTCCTTCTTTTCTTTAAAGACAGTTTGGTAGCCGGTGTCATTAGTGGCGAGACACAGTCCAGAGAAACAACCTGCCAACAGAGGCGCTTCTGTTCAGATCAGCTGAGCGACTCTGAGCGTGCTGTCAAACGATTGTTAACACCCCACAGCGAGACCCGCTGCCCCGGGCAATCACTCATCCTGACAGCCCTGCTTATCCGTCACCTTCCCCGACCATGACACACGTGTTTCCATCCGCTCGTATCCTCCACTACAGCTCTTAACACAACATGGCATGAGGGCCAAGGTGTCGTTCAACCAAAACAATCAAATCAATTAGGGCTTTACAGGCGATATGCCTTTGTGTCCTGTGCTGAATGAGAGTTCTAGTTATCGGATGACAGAACAGTGTGTTGTACCATATATAATCAGAAACATGGACAGAACAAATGTCATTTTAATTGACCTCAGTCAGACAGCATATTAAGTAATGAAATTGGGCCTGTGAGTAATGCACATTTTGTTCAATGGGTTGCAATGTCATATGAAATAGTGACATTTTCTGAATTCGCCCTGTCATGTTGTAAACAAAAAGAATGTACATTTCAGATTTGGGGTTTTAGTGTCACTTTGACTGTGTGACCTTCTCAAGTTGGTGCGACTGATCATGAAAACCACCATTGTTGCTTCCATGTCCTAAATTTACCCTAGATTTTAGGCTATTACAACAATCATTTTACAATTTCTAAAGATTTTCTGCACATTTATATTAAAATGTTGTATATATCACACACCAACTGAGCATTTGCCATGCTCCGCCCCCTCGGGTACTGATGCTCGAGCTTTACAGATCATCCCATATACCAACTGGACATTTCCATCAACAAAAAAAGTTTATATCTCTACTATGACCCGGATAATTGCATAAATCAATTACCAAAGTTATTAACACTAATCAAGTATAAGCAATTTGATGTTTTTAGAGACATTAGGGAATGAAGAATGATTTATTATTTAAGAAGAACGTCTCTATTATGTGTGCCCCAGCGATCATTTCTTGAACTCTGTTCAAAAGTATCTAAAAACAAACAACTTTTATAAACTCACACAGACAAGTAAAAAGCTTGTCAGAATGTGATGGACGCAACAGTAGCGAAAGGAAGGATGGGACAGTTACACCTTTAAGAAGCCAAATCTGAACCAAATGATCTTCCAAAATTTTCAGTCGCTGACCTACCGCTGAAAAGAATCTCCTTCCTCAGATGACGGAATTAGATTCACTTGTTGAGCGATATGTCTACTGCTTTCATAATGACTCTTGTTTACTCAAATCACAGAGTTGAACTACATCACTACCTAAACACAAGCGGAGACATGTCTGAGACGTGAGTGAGAGGAGAGAGGAGAGGTTTACAGAACCATTGAGGTTTTTATCTCAGTCCCAGAACAGAAGAACACTGCCGATCACAATCTCAGCTCAGGCAGGTCATTCTCTTTCATTGCCTCAACATTCCTCATGTATATACTCACTGCACAGACATTTTCATCTATTGTAGGGATTAGTAGATTTTTAAACAGTTTTACTTCGTAGCAGACAAATATAGGACTATCCTAACAGAAGATGTCAGCATGTCGTTTATGGAAATGATTCAGAATGCTAACGGATATCTCTCTCCAGTATTATTGACCTCATTGGCTGAGTCAGCACACTAACATACTGAATATAATGCAGTATGCACCAATCAAACTAATTCAGTGAAATTAAAAATATATGACCATATTGTTGGCCTAGGAACTTCTGTATTCTATATCCTTAAAACATGTGTAAGTCTGTATGGAACCGTCCCAAACTAAGTTAAAAATGGCCACTGTATCCTTTCCATTCTGATATTAACATGCCAGGGTGGAGAACAGTCCTCTCCTTTAAAAAATCAGCAGCTCATTTTGTTTTATTACTAGATGACCACACTTGAATTAAAGGTAAGTGGGACATGACAAGTACTTAAAATACACGCTGAAATGATTCGGAGTCAGTCCACTCTTTGCTCAGGGCCATTCAAAGGTGCTCTGTTCATTCAATATAGAAAAGCCATTACCATCCTTCCCTGTCAAACATTCACTCTAGAGTTGGCTGGGACTTTGGGCTTATAGAAAGCCTCTTTTGATTTCTGCTAGAGTCTGCCTGACCCACACAGGCCTTCCCTCTTAGAGTTAATAGTGCCTAAAAGGCAGGTAAGGGATTCTGGGGAAGCCGTGCCAAGATGAAGGAGCAAATAGTCCTGAGATGAAATGGGCCATGACACCACAATTCAAAGTATCTGTTTTATAGGCCTTAAAGAAAGGAAAAGCACTTTCACTGTCACTTTCTGGAATGACTGCAGATGCTGCTGAACTTTCGGTGGTTTGCAGATTCCATTCGTGATTCATTGGTTTTCTCTCATGAATTCGGAGTCCATCACAGGCTTCCTCGTCCCCAAGCGAGCCATCATTTATACCCAGACTATAACATTATACCTTTCTATATATGAGGCACAGAATGAAACAGACGAGTTAAATACAATGACCACATAAAAATGACAATACATTAGTTGACATTTATGTTAGGTGCCAAGCTTTTCAAAATAATCCCTGATGAAGGTCACATTTGGTTTTGCTACAGCCACCCAGCGTTAATCAGTAGTTCTCTGTAAATCCAGAAGCACATTTTGTGGATAAATTATTAGTCTGTGAATATTATATGTATGCTCCATGTCCCGGTGTCCTCCCTCAGGGGCCACGGCTGAAGTGGAAAAGAGTCTCGCAGCTCTTATTTATGGAGAGTGACACACAAATGCAGAGCGTGATGGGTCTTGCAGCTGGACAGAATGACCAGAGCTGGAAACTCCATCAAAGGTACATCGTGAGGTCTCTGATAAAAAGCGGGATGACTTAAAGTCTCAGAGGAGTGTAAGATCTAAGAGCAGCATGAGCAATTACCAAAGCTTTGTTTGGGGTGTTGGAGGAACATGAACAAGTGCACAATGGTCCACTCTCAACTCCACAAGCAGGTCACACTGTGGCTCTGCTCCAAAACCTTGTCAGCTACCTACCTAGACAATGTTATAGGCATTGTAAATGTGCTTCAAACTGTAGGCAGTACAATTAAGCTGCATTCTACGAAAGCAGTTGTGTCGAGAGTATGGGGTCAATAGTTTAGTTTACTATAGTCTTGTTTAGCCCCAAGAGTGAGGAGTCAGGGTGGTGGAGGGATGCAGAGGAAAGTATTAGGGCTGTTGGAACGAATTCCGAAATTCGAATATAATTTGAATATTAAAAAAATCAATACTATTCGAATGCTGAAGTTACTATTCGAATATTGTTTTTTTATGTATATTTTAAATTTTTTATATATATAAACAGGAAAGAGGCCGCACTATGCATAAATTGTTTTATTTGCACAAACGCGTTTCAAGAAGGCACGCGCCGAAACGCGTTTGTGCAAATAAAACAATTTATGCATAGTGCGCCCTCTTTCCTGTTTCACGTTATATATTCTAATCATCAGGCCAGCATCCTTAAAGTTTAAGTTTAATCATTGAGTGAAGCCTGCTCCTATTCCCATTCATTAATTTTTTTTATATGGAATCTTGCCTTTCTCGCCACCTTGACTTACACACGTGAAAATGAAATGCTTTTGTTTCGTCTGATGAACAATAACGTTTTTGAATCGTAACACAATTGTGCACGTTATCCACGCTGTATCATCATAACAATACTGTCAAAAATGGTAAATGTTTAACAACGTAAAAAAGCGCCCGTGAAGCGCAAATATCTTGGTGAAAACTCAACGGATTCGGCGAGCACCAAACCCGTTGGAACCGTCTAGTCGAACTGAAAAGAACGATATAAGTTTCAGAATTTTTGGTGGTGTTTTAGCGGAGATATTAGCTGAAAACCATCGGAAGCGCTTCAACCATATTCAGCACGAATAAAATGTTTATTGTAATGTTAGATATCCCTCTAGTGGACAGAACGTGTAACAACAACCACATGCTATTGGCATTGGCGATCCATAAGCCTGAGTAATGTCGTAAATATTAATAATAGGATGAATTTGAGCATTTAATATTCGAATATTATTAGAATATTAAATAAAATAAGGAATGGAATTCGAAAAGTATTATAGAGGAAGATTGACAGCCCTAGAAAGTATACATATAGGCTTCCTCTCACTCAGAAAGGATAGATGTGGTAATTGCTGATGACATGTTGATTAGATAATTAATGTATAATTTGAACAGTTAACCACCAGATCCTCCTGTCAATCCTAAAGATCAAGGGTATCTCAGGAACTGCACTCCAATGGTTCAAGTCATACCTCTCAGGTAGGTCGTTCAGGGTGTTGTGGAGAGGCGAGGTGTCTGAGTAGCAACCCCTATCTACTGGGGTGCCTCAGGGCTCAGTGCTTGGACTGCTTCTCTTCTCCATCTACATGTCATCACTAGGATCTGTCATTCAGAAAGATGGCTTTTCATATCACTGCTATGATGACGACACACAACTCTACCTTTCATTCCAACCAGAGCTGCTCGCATCTCAGCCTGCCTGACAGACATCTCTGGCTGGATGAAGGACCACCACCTTCAACTAAACCTTGTGAAGACTGAGCTGCTTGTGGTCCCGGCCAACCCAACACTACACCACAACTTCTCCATTCAGCTGTAGGTTCGTCATCCATAAGTCCATCAAGGTCAGCCAGGAACCTTGGAGTTGTGATTCATGATCAGTTGAACTTCACAGACCACATTGCTAGAGCTGCCCGGTCCTGCAGATTTGCCTTATACAACATCAGGAGGAATCAGGTCCTTCCTATCAGAGCAACACAACTCCTTGTCCAAGCGCTTGTTCTATCCAGACTGGACTATTGTAATGCTCTCCTGGCAGGTCCTTCAGCTTGCCCTGTCAAACCTCTGCAACTGATCCAGATGCTGCAGCAAGAGTGTCTAACGAGCTGAAGAGAGCAAACGTCATTCCTCTCCTCATAAACTTGCACTGGTTGCCAATTGCTGCTCGCATCAAATTCAAGGCACTGATGCACACAGAACAACTTTGTCCATTCCATTGCGCAACTTTCCCATTGTTTTTCATTGTAAAACGCACCAGATGGATGTCTTTAACTGTTGCTTTTGCTGCATCCTTTGCAGCGTCTCACGCTTGACATACCATTCTAAAAATGCAGCGCTCAAGTCAACTTTAAAAAATTTCATTTCTATACCTTGCACTTTTTTATTTCCACTGACCTGCGTCTAGTGTGAACTGGCCCTTAGTTGGATTAGTCAACTAGATTGATCAAGGTGGGTAAAATCTCAGCTTTGTGACATTTTCAAATAACCTGTTGTTAAAAAGCTCGCTTAATAGCCAGTTGCCCAGAACATGCACTACTTAAGTAAGTTTGATGTCCTGCTGTATTCCTTCCTACTAGATCCGCTCCGACCTGGATTCGAACCAGCATCTCCGACGTGGGAGGTGGGTGTGCTAACAAGGATGCTAAAGGCAGCAGCCGTTTGAAATTTGTGACGTGTGGCCAAATTTCCTAAGGGATAAATAAACTCAAGGTTCTCAAGCTTTTTTACTCCAAGGGCTCCCCTCCTCTCTGAATCAATACGGCAAACATACTTTGCAAAAATGTCACTGCAGACATTCTTTACAACTTAAAAGTGTTTACTCTGCTCAGTTACACAGTAACTTGAACAAATAAGCACAAATCATCCTGCCATGACAAACAAGACCACAGGGAGATGCCAAAGGACTGCATATAGCTACTATATATTCCATTAAGAGCCATTCATAATTATTAAACACACCAAGATTCAAATGAAAAATAAAAACGTTCTGAATATGTGGAAACTCAGTGACCTGAAGGCGCGTTGATGTAATCCGTGAACAGTTCCTCTGTCAGAACAATTGCGTCTATGTTTGGAGTGTCTGATGTTCATGTGTACATAATCAACACTGATGATCCTCACACACTTCTCCAAAACACGCTTCTTCAGCAAACATCCGTTTTAAAACACTCAGAGTACATTCATTTGTTGTTTGTTTGTGCATCAATAATAACGGACTTGTGCATGCCTAACGTACGACTCCTGTATGTCACTGTAATCCCCTTTACCTTCATTACAATCGTCATCCATCAAAGCTTTATTAGTGACACTGGTATTCTTTATCCATCTAAGAGATGTAGTTTGTGTATCCAAAGTTCATGAAGCGTCTGGGTGTTTTTGAGCTGGCGTTCAGTCTGTATTTCACACAGCGTGATGAGAAACGGCTTGGGCTGCTCCGAAACAATCACAGAATACGTACGAGAGGGGTGGTGCTTTGTTATTTATAAATTAAGCATATTAATAATAACATTAATTAATTATATGAATATATTTAAATTAATTGTATGTAATCTGAGCCCCCTAGTGGCCATGGCCCCCCAGCTGAGAACCCCTGATTCAAAGGATTAGTGATCTTCATTCATGAAAGGGACTGCATTGATATAAATTGTACTTCTATTGTATTGTTCTTAATGACTTTGCTCACTAAGTCAGCATCCTAGAACTCCCAATGATCTCACACACACACACACACACACATTGAATTGCTAAAAGTGTCCTATTGCAGTCTGAAGCTCTAACTAGTGACCTTAGACACTCCAAACTACTAAAGCTTTACAAACATAACATTTTATTTTGTAAAGATGAAATGAACATTTGGTCAATATTTAGCAATAAGTTTATCTTTGCATAACTAAACAAACTATACTAAAAGATTAAAATATGAAATGAAGAAAAGGAAAATAACTGTACCAGTGCTGGTTGCCTCTTTAGCAGTACGTGACTTTGAATGTTGATTGAACCCCAGTTTTGTGTGTTTGTTCTGCTAGTTGGTATATTTTTGTGTGCACTCCTGCATAACAGCCTACTTACACTGATGTGCTTTGTAAAACGAAACAAGGTCAATTTATTGCACTCAGTAGATTACTGCTAATTAAACAAATTAAGCTTAATTAGATGATACATGGGAACAGCCAGTGTAATGAGTGCAGATCGACTGTGGTTGCATACAGTCTTTCCCTACATTACAGCAGGCTAAAAATAATATGTAAGATGAGTAATATGTCCAAATTCCTAGTTTTCATAAAACTGTAGCCGGGTTACGTCTGGCGAGATTCTTATGTGCATACGAGGCCACAGGAGGCCACAGGAGAGGGTTTGCGAATGGCAGTGAAGCAACGCAACTAATGCTGGTAGAAGTCACATGATAATGACAGCATGTAGTACATCCAGATTACATTCATACTATATAGAACATACTTTTTTAATGATTGCAAAGTCCTTACTGAAAAGATGGACCTTCTCAGAGAGTATGTGACTTGCATGAATGCCGCGCCATTTACTCAGAAAGACATTTGAGTCTTCCTTCTATAAATGAACAGATAAAAGATCAAAAAAGATTATTCAGTTATATGATTTCTTTGAGGATTTAAAGAGTGAAAGACATGAAGCTGGGGGAGGATGGACCTCTTGATGTTAAAGTCTTAATGTCAAAGTGTGTGTTGCCCTCTAGTGGAGCATTTGAAATGTTCACGCCATGGACGAGCCAAACAAAAATTCAAACATATTTTGAAACTTTTCATGGGAACCACTAAATCAGGCATGTCAAGTATTGCATCTTCAGTGATCAGAGTTTCTAGCGCTTCTGTTTAAGGAGCTGGGCTCTGCAGGATAATGGGCTTCTAGGAGGACTGGACACCCCTGCACTGAGAGCTGGTGGAGCTGGGTCCCCAGCATGGTCTTGCGGGGTTGAGTGCGAGTAGGCCAGCGATCATCAAGTCACCTTTATTAATGTATTGCTTTTTACTGTACATAGTTTCAAAAGAGCAGCTTTACAGTGATAACAGGACATTAATGCAACAAAGAGTGTTTCTGCTGTACAGCAGATCTAGAAGAAAGTCATTGTCCAGAAAATTCATTATTTATTAATTTAGGGGCCGTTTACAGCTGAAAACAGAACACGTTTTATGCATTCTGACCGTTCATTTGCACGACAATGGCGACAAGACCTTTCTACGAGAAGCTGTCTGTGTGCAAGCAGTGTTCTGGGTCCAAGCATTGTTTTTGCTGGCATATTTCTATATTTAACACTAATAATATAAAGGAAAAACAATGTAAGGTTAAAACATGATTTGTTGTATTACATGATTATAACTTTGTAATTTCTTTTGCTTCCTCTGCTGAAAGTAGAACTGAACATTTGAATTGTTTCAGTTATGAATACATTAATAACCAATATCACTGGTTAACTGGTAAAATGTTTCAAAGCATCAAAGGAACACGCACTAAGAAACGGGATATGTAACAGACAAGCAAGTTTTGTTGTGATCTTGTTGGGATCACCAGCACTCAGAAGACAACACATGCTGGTCCCAGTGTGCAAACATACCTTATACTGGGTTTGCGTCAGCAGGGTAATTTGGTTCTTCAAGCGAATTTGCGGATTTGATTAAAATATCTGGATTAAGTTGTCTGAGAATATTGCACTCTATTGTGTTCATTGGAAAGGGCAGATTTATCCATACTGGAAACCATGATCAGCAATGCAGTGATTGGCTGGCGGCAAGACAGTAACATTGTGACATCATATTATAAAAGAACATCACACACCTGATGAAAAACTTAACGAATTTCTGGACCATTATAAGGAGACAGCCAAGCGACTAAAACTACACAAAAGTTATGATAGATTTTAAAATGTGTAGCTACTGTTTGTTAGATGATTCCCAATTATTTCTATTATTTCACAAGTTATTCAAAAGCCAAGTGTGAACACACCCTCAATTGATCTTTGTTAGATCTTAGTGAAAGGACTGAAATATGCAAACTTCACAAGTAGTAAGTTCATTTAAGACTTGTGAGGTTGGCATATTTACTGTACCATGACCACCAGTGCTGGGTTGTTTTAGGAAATCTACTGGCCCCTCATTTAAAAATGAACTATTAAACATGAACTCCTCAACTACTTATTAAAAACATGTTGTTTTTTAGGCACTCACAAAATATGAAGACATATTATAATTTTAATCCGTTTTTGTCTTCTTTTTTTTTTTTTTTGGTGGCTTAATTCTCCCTGTTGGCCACATTTGTTTTGTTTTTTTCAGCTATGGGATTTTTAGAGGCATTTACACATAGGCCTACAACAACAAAGCAACTTGAAGTTATTCACTTTTAATGAGTGTTATAGATTTTCAGGGATAGAAGCGTCCATGGTCAATGCCAATTCATCAATTGAGCAGTTTCTCTTATGCAGATGAGCTGCATGGACGACCTATGGGAGTGCAGATGTGATGTGTGGTCTGCTTTGGATCCTGCAGTCAGAGTAAGCAGAAATGCTTTCTAGAAACTCCCTCTGCACTGTATACATGAACGGCCGTTTACACAGAGACTTCAGCCATATCATTGTGCAGTTTCCTGCCAAATGCCGATTATCTGGACCTACATATATAAACAGTACATGTGCTCCTGGGGAATCGAACCCATGAACCCTGTAGCTCCCCAGCAAGCAATAGCCATCATTTCACCGTCTAGGTTAACTATAGACACGATATAGTCCGGCTATGAGTAACACACTTCTAGCCAGAATAACCTTGAATTTGGTTACATGTCGTTTTTGCCTAAATAACTTGTGAGATGTATGATATTCCATCATGTAAGCAAAGTAAACAGTGACTTCAAGGTGTTTGGTTTCATTTCTGTGACATGTTATCTAATTGATGACTAGTCTATTCTTGGGCTCTGGTTAGACGTCTATTAAATTTACACTGACAACCCAAACTTTGCTTTGTTTTAGTCTAGACGTCAGGGCTGTTTTTGGACGGCTATCAGACTCTTTTAAACGTAAAATTGCTTGCTTGGCTTTACACCGTGACACCTAAAAGGACAGAGTGCCCACTAGGGATGCTCTTATTGACCGTTTAACCGTTAACCGAAAGTAAAAATTTTGACAGTTAAAATGTTTGTTTGTTTTTTGGTAGTTTTTTTTTTTTTTTTGCTGCATGGTTAAAAAAACTATAAAAAAAAACTATATGGGCTATATTTGTTAACTCACGGGGCGCGTCAACACGCGCAACCACACGTGCCTACAGACATATTTCACTGAGCAAGCAAAATGAAGCGAGCGACCGAAAAGTAGCACAGCTGTGTGGGACCATTTGGAAGAAAGGGCGACGAAGTTACTTGCAAAATATGCTTCGCGGTATTAAAATACAGCAGTAGTTACAAGTACAACGCAATATCACTTATGAAGCAAACATCCACAAGCAAATGAAAGTCGCTTCCCGAAGCTGGCTATTCTAGCGAGACGTTATCTCTGTATGTCCCGAACATCAGCTGTGCCATCAGAGAGGGTGTTTTCTGTCGCGGGTCGAACTCAACAGGCTGCGCTCCAGACTAACCCCACATCATGTAGATATGTTACTGTTTTAAATAAAAACTACACAATGTGTGGATTGAGGTAGGCATGCTATTTTTATTTTATGAAAAAAATGTAGTCTTTGTTTGGTCCGGACCAAACCAACCAAACACACCGAACTACATGTGTGAACACATCTCTAGACTTAAGATTTAAGACTTAAGGGTGCGGAAATATTCCTAAGTCAAGATGAGTACTGTAATACAAGTATTAATTCAGGAGTGTGCACACTTATGAAGTTAGTTATTCTAAGTGTTTTTCTCTCTTATATGATTTACCTTTTGTTAATTTTCACACAAAACAGGGATGTGTAGACTTTTTATATCCACTGTATGTAAATAAAAGCTTAAACAAAACTCTTAAGTGTTTACCCAGAATCAGAGGAATCTTCCTCAGATGGCCAAATTGTGGCAAAAATCCTACAGTGTGAGCCCGGCCTAACATAGTAGGCAATTTCACCAGGGAAAACATCCTTTGCCAAGTGTGTTGATTTTCTATTAGTCTGACGTGAGTTGAATGGTTGCACACAGGGAATAATTCATTAGACAATTAAATAATCACTCAGTGATAATGAAACCTGTGGCTGCATGCATGGGTTGAAGTCATGTTGAGAGTAAATTGCAGTAATTTTGTCTCAGGTGTGTTACTTTGAATGAAACGTGTTTGCAGAGCTCTCCTCTGCATTAAGACACAGGGCCTGTGTTCAGAGCCCATCGCTGGACACAATCATCTCAGCTAATTGCAATTCACTGCCTTTTCCACAATCCACGTTTCCCAACACATGTTCTCTGCACACATGCGATTAATCCCTAGTGACTGCTTCCTGTGTCAAGACTTCCCGGTTCATATTCATTAACAGCCATACATCATGCTGGTGTGTTTTCTTTCCTAAGGGATTTATATGGTGCCTGATTTACTTTAGTGTGACGTGAGCAGGTGTGAAACACGTTATGACAGTCACAACACACAACATGTTCTCAGCAGCAATAACATTTCGCGTGTTCACACTTACAAATAACCAGATAGAGTAAAGTAGTATGCGTATTTAGCGTGCTGTCCGAGGAGAGGGCTCCGAGCTCGCTGTTTGGGCCCAAACCCAGTCCAATATAAACATGGCATCAATAGTGCAGGCCTCAGTGCCTCGGCGGAGAGTGGACATGCAATTGGTGAGGATGTCTAGAGTAATGGGTTCTCTTACGAGAGGTTCTCTCGTATTCCGTAAGTTTAGCTTACGCTACGGGAAAGATTCATCTTCTCGAGATATTGAAGCCAAAAATTAAACTTAATTTTGTATATGTTGTCAACGCAGTGCAGTTGCTAGCAGACCTAGAGCGGGCATTCTAGCACGCTCATAGGCTGCTCTGCGGGAACTGCACAGCCTACCAGTGAGCCCGACGTGACGTCACATCCGAGCGCCCTCGCCGCGTCCTAGGCCGCCAGAATGGCCGTGGCTTAGCATATATAAGCGGGGCTCGGAGGCTGATTCTCTGATTTTCATCTCTTCAGCGAAGCTGCATGCATCGCTGGACCTTGAGAAGCCAGCCAGCTAGGACAGTGACTGAGAAAGCCGGCCGTCTTCGCCCACCTTCAGCCTTCCGAAGCGAGCTATGCTATCCGGCGTCTTTTCCTTTTTCTTATTGCAACCGAGCATCTGAAAGAGCACAAGCGTCTTTTTAAAGATGCCTCGGTCCACTTGCAGCTCGTGCAGAGCCCCGCTCAGCGTCGGAGACCGCCACGTTATATGCGCTCTCTGCCTGGGCCAGGAACATGCTGCTCTTGCCCTCTCTTCGGGAGGATGTGAGCACTGTGAGGAGCTTCCGATGTCGACCCTGCGGGCTCGACTCGAAGCCTTCCAGGACGAAGCTATCTCTCCGCCCTTTGCTGGACCGCGCAGGAAAAAGAAGCGTCGTTCACAAAGGCCGCCGGAGCCTGCCGCCGCCGCGAAGCGCTCGCCGGAGTCCCTCCCTCGAGCCTCGCCGACGCCCTCCCCGCCTCTTCTCACCGACGCGCAGCCGCAGTCGAGTCTGAGGACGACGCGGATGGACCCGCCGCAGGAGATAGCTGTTCCACCCTAGCTTCGGGTAGCGAGGAGTGGTCGAGCTCTCAACGTTCCGCCTCCTCTTCGATTTAGGAGTCTGGGAGAACACGTGCTGGAGCGGAAGCCGAACTGATGCGCCTCCTTTCGCAGGCCGTCGACCGCCTCGGGCTCGAGTGGTCACCGCCTCAGGAGCCCGCCCCCAACAGGCTTGATGGCTGCTTTCTTTAGAGTCGCCGCCGTCAAGCGCCTGCTTCCAGGCCCGCGCCCTTCCTCCCTGAGCTGCACTCGGAACTGGCTAAATCGTGGAATGCCCCTTTCTCCACGAGGCTTCATTCCTCTGTCTCCGCGTCGCTCTCCCAAGTGGACGGCGCTGCCTAGAAGGGATACAGCTCTATTCCTAAGGTCAAGGAAGCTGTCGCAGCGCACCTTTGCCCGCCCTCCGCGAGACGGCGCTCAAAGTCTGCCCTGCCATCTAAAGCCTGCAGGACCACATCTGCCCTTGTCGGTCGCGCATACGCCGCCGCCGGACAAGCAGCTTCCGCCCTGCACTCAATGGCTGTTCTGCAAATCCTCCAAGCCGATCTCCTCCGTGAGTGGGACGAGAAAGGCCGGGACCCAGCTGCAGTTACGGACCTGAGGAGCGCGACGGATCTCTCCCTTCGCGCTACTAAGTCTGCAGCCCAGGCCCTGGGGAGATCCATGGCCTCGTTAACTGTAACTGAGAGGCACCTTTGGCTGACGCTGGCTGACATGAGAGAGTTTGAGCGATCCGTTTTCCTCGACGCCCCTCTCTCACACTCTGGTCTCTTCGGCCCAGCAGTGAACGGAATTGTCGACCTTTTTCTGAGGTGCAGAAAACGTCGCAAGCTATGAACCTGTTCCTGCCGCGTCGCGCTAGCTCCGCTGCAGGTCGCTCACGTGACCAGCCTGCCTGCACGAGCCGCCACACAGCGCCCAGCTCAGCCCAGACAGGCCGCCCTAGATCGCGCTCAGCTAACCCCCCACGAGGGCCCCGCCCGAAGATCACGTTGAAACCTGAGCACGCGAAGCCCTCTTAGCACCATAAGGAGGAAAAAGATGGTTGTGTCTCGCCGCGGCCGGACCACCGTCGAAACTTCTAGCCCTGTCAGTCCCCTCATCTCAGGCTACTACAGTGGATCATTTAGCAGTCAACGAGTCGGTTACACAACTCGCTCGCCTGCACACAAACGCCGTTTTTATGGCGACCCAGAGAAATCTCATAAAGAGCAGGTTATCTGGTTATCCGGCCATCTGAAATGCCTAGGTCTCACGGTCAACTGGACCAAGAGCTCATTACTGCCCAGTCAGTCAATTTCCTTTTTAGGAATAGAACTGGACTCAGTGACTATGACGGCTCGCCTGTCTACACAGCGCACGCGCTGCGTCCGGCAACTGGCCATGTCATTCACGGCGGGCAGCGTTTCCCCTCTAAAAAAATTCCAGAGGATGCTAGGCTTGATGGCTTCAGCCTCGGCAGTACTCCAGCTAGGTTTATTGCGCATGCGCCCGCTACAACACTGGCTGGTCGCGCGTGTGCCACACCGAGCTTGGAAGTCGGGTCGCGAGCGGATCAGAGTGACTCAGAGCTGTGTCACAGCTCTGCAGCCCTGGTCAGCGGCCGACTGGTACCAGAGGGGAGTGACTATGGGGGCGGTCTCATACAGGAAGGTCATCTCGACGGACGCGTCCAACTCAGGTTGGGGCGCCATCCTTGAGGGCAGACCAGTCTTCGGCCTGTGGTCAGACCAGGAAAAACTCTTCCATATAAACTGTCTGGAAATGATAGCGGTCGAGAACGCTCTGAAACGCTTCCTCCCGCTCATACAGGACCCCATGTTCTAGTCTGCTCGGACAACATGTCTGTGGTGTCCTATTTAAATCGCCAGGGTGGCGTCAGATCCAGGAACCTCTGCAATCTGGCGGAACGCCTCCTCGTTTGGTCTCAGCACCATCTGCGCTCACTGAGAGCTGCACATGTGCCGGGTCACCTGAACGACGGCCCAGACAGACTGTCCAGGGACAACGTTCCCCCGGGAGAATGGTCCCTGCATCCCCAAACAGTCCAGTTATTATGGCGCCTTTTCGGCAAAGCGGAAGTCGACCTTTTTGCGTCACAAGACAACTCTCATTGCCCGACGTTCTTTTCAAAGGACAAGGACACGCTGGCCCGGACATGGCCCAGCTGCCCGTTATATGCATTTCCACAGGTGATCAAGAGAATCAGGGAAACGCGCCATTCAGTACTCCTCATAGCATCACATCCTGCATAGTTCCCGCAGAGCAGCATATGAGCGCGCTAGAATGCCTGCTCTAGGTCAGCTAGCTGATGCACTGCGTTGACAACATATACAAAATTAAGGATAATTTTTGGCTTCAATATCTCGAGAAGATTCATCTTTCCCGTAGCTTAAGCTAAACTTACGCAATACTCGTTCCCTCTTCTAGAGAGAACCGAGGTTACGTTGGAAACCAGTACGTTTCCTGGTGTCCTGGGTTCTTCGGATGCCTTTGATAAGACGGGATGTTTGTGAGTTGGCTATTTCAGAAGAGGGTGAGCCGAAAATAAATGACCCTTTATCGAGCCGGCTTGGAGGTTCTTAATGCTGTTTAGATGAGATATAAATGAAGTAATAGTGAGAAGCTTTTGAAGGAACGTCCACGCCGATGAGCGTTTGTCTTTAACTCGCTACTGTCCATTTCTCTATAGCAGGAATTGTCAGATGGGCCGATGCGTAAGAGGACACTGGAGATGTCTTGCTGGAAGAAGCGAGGGTATATACCCGAGTTCACTGAGGGTCAAAATAATATTATATATATATATATATATATATATATATATATAGGCCTCCACTCATGGTGATTGGGTAGACATGTTGATTACTGATGGTTGACAGTTGGAATGACGTGATGATTTGGTAGATCATTTGAACGTGTTCCTCCCTAACTTTGTAAATAAAACATCATGTTGTACAGATGGTAAATATATATTTTTTAATTTAGTCATTTATTTTTATTTTCTAAATCAGGGCAGTATTTTTATGCAATTCTTAGTCTAACGTAACTTATAAAATGACATCTTAGCTAAGGTAACATCTTTAAACAGCATTTGAACAGATCAATTTACAACCCAAAGAAAGGGCAAGAACAGGCCACTCTTAAAACTAGAAAGCATTATTTTCCAAAAGCAGTAATGTGACAGCACCATTTGAAAATTACAGTTATTTTGTTCTTTATAAATAATATGATCTATTCATGAGTGAGTACTGTCGTCAACACAATGGATCCATTGGAGTCACGAGGGGCTTTCGCACCACAGGAAAGTTTTCATAGTTCCTATAACTGGGAACCATTATAGTTCTAGGAACACCTTTTAGGGGGAATAAATGAGTTTACTTCAGAGTAGGTCTAACCCTGGACAATCACGTTGATTAAATGAATGCATGTCATACGAAACACCTGGAAAAAAGGAGTGTAAATGTAGTTTACATATGCTTGCTCCACGAACTAACATACAGAGAGCTAATGTTAATGCGTTTACCTATTGGCTTTTGTCTGTGGCGTTGTGTTCTTTTCTCAGTTTAATTATATGTAGCACTGCAAGTTGTTGTAGAAGATTTAGTCTCTTAGCGACTCCTTTTTGCTCTTTCGACCGCATAACTTATACGTTTACATTCCATCTGTGTTATCACGAAACCCACGACACAACAAACACAGCTCCGACCACAGGTCCTCCATCCTCCAGTGATTGAATGCCACGCTGAAATGACATCGCCGGCTTACATCACTTCCTACTGGCAGTGTGAGTGCAACCACGAAAATAACCATGGGGAAAATTCAGTTCTCTAGTTCCTATAACTGAGTTCCTATAACTACCCGGTACAAAAGCCCCTATGGTCTAGACTATCTAGACTTAACTTAACTTTCCTATGTTGTATGTGTCCTATTGTTTGTAACTTGCATTTTAAAATATTAAAGAAAAATAAAATAACAAAAATAACTGTAGAGATCTAGATCTAAAAGTATTCATATAGTGAGATAAGTCATCTTTGATCATATTGCCCAGCAAATATGATATTGAGATATTTCAGTTAGGTATTGTTTCAAAGTCATAAAAACAATATATTCTTCAAGAAATATAAGAAACCTTCTATTTTTTGTTAGTTGTAGTTGAGTTCTTCTCACAATAAATATTTTAGCCATGAGACGCTTTTATTTTGACTCCACAATCAAAGCTTTTAGTTTCCACACCATCTTTGTGTTAGACAGCGTGAGATCAGCTGTGCGGGTCATACCAGTAAAGATCCGCCGCTCGGCCCAATCTCTACAGATGTACAGTGTTTAAACAGAATATCTGAATATAAAAGCAGAATATCTGAGGATAAATCACCTTTGTGAACCTTAAACACGGTCCTGCAGTGTTCCACCATGATACGTCTGTGATTTATTGAGGACATTTCATCACGATCACATCGACGTGTGAATAATCTTGGTTTAAAATTGGGTAAATCTTTCATAGTCCCAATGTCTTCCGCACACTCGTTTCTTCAAGTCGTGTCCTTTGTTAATGATGATGACATTAGCATGTGCTTTGGAGGTATTTGGCTCAGCTTCGATTGGGCTTTAGGGCAGAGAGGTTTCCAAGTGTTGAAATATCAGAGCTCTTTAAGACACACTCCTCCACCTCCAACACAGAAAAGGTCATTTCCTTTAAATACTTTATTATACTTTGTAAAGTCCCAGTTGGTGTGGCATGTGATGTCAGGTGTCCTTGTTCATGAGTACGTGTGAACTGTATTATTTGAGTTTAAGTGAACAGTGGTGTTTGACTTTTACTTGGCATCCACAGGTGTGATGATACATTTGATGGTTTACGTTCTGTAATCATTCTCTCACCACGTCATTATGACTTTGTTTCAAAGGCAGATATTTAAGCAGAATATTCAGATGCGTTTCTTTTCATTGTAATAAAAACTATGACCAGTTACAAGCTCAAAAAAGGACAAAAGCATGATAAAACTACAATAAAAGTATATACTGTATATATCAACTCTTCTGAAGCTATACAGTAAGTTTGTGAAGTCTAATTGTAGTCATTATTCAAAGAAAGTTTCCCCATGTAAAGCAGTGCGAGTTATTAGGGACGGCCTTGTTTGAGAGTGACTAATGACAGAATTCCTTTAAACTTTTAAAGTCTGCAGTCTTTTTTCTCTCTCCCAATTTCCATTTATAGTATATGACTAATATTATATACAAAATTATTGTATATAAATATACCGTAGAAGCTGTTGGGTTACACTTTGCCTTTACACCTCCTCTGAAAGCTTTACGAAGCATCAATAGTCCTCACTTTAGATGAGCTTACCTGGGGCCTCATTTATAACCGTTGCGTACGCACAAAACAGGGCCTGAAAGAGGCGTACGCCACTTCCGACGCATAAGTTGTGATTTATAAAAACAAACTTGACGGAAAAATGTGCGCACCTGCACGCAAACTCTGACCCATGCGTACGAACGTTTTGGAGACGGAGCAGTTTGGCGACACCGATGGTGAGCTGGAGTTAAATGTCTTTTTGGTCACTTTTAGACAGAAAATCTAAAGAAAATTATACATAGGCTATACAGAAAGATAATACAAATATTATTTCACTCACCAAGCATATCACTTGAGGCAAATATTCATCCCTTCTTAAATGTCCGCGCCAGCGAGCGCGTTGTGCCGTTTAGTGAAACTAACGCCTATCTAACGACAGAGTCCTAATCATAAAAACAGTGCATGTTCACAATAACAGTTTAAATAAATAAAAGAATGATTTAAACTGTTTTACTTCTGATATAAACATTTAGATTAAATATGCCATTGTCATTGATGGAGTTAAACACTTAAACATGAAATCATTACTGAGAAGTTACAACATTTTTTATATTCAATAAATATAAATATTTGTTGTGGATGCAATGCTTTTGAACACTTTTCCTCTGGCATGCTGTGTTTTAATGTTTTAACTAAAGAGATAATTGCTTATAGCAGATTGTCTGAGAAAATAGTTTCGTGCAAATAATGCACAACAGTCTATCTGTTTCCATTAAAAATATAAATCAATAAAAAATACTATTTGGTCAGTGGAAAAGATTGTGAAAACTTTCTCTGAAATGTATTTTAAACTATTTGATTTATTTATTCAAAAACAAGGCAAGGATAGGCTACTAAATTATTTTTATTAATGTAGGCTAATGTGACGGCACATCCGTATTAGGCTATTTCATATTTTCCTAATGTCTATACCGTTAAACATGTTATCACGTGGATGAATAATCATATGCAAATGATATGCAGATGAGGATATGCATAGTAAAACTAGGCGTTGTAAGCTCCATATATGGTTGTTTCGGGGAGGAGACGCGTGTGCGCACAATCTTCCGCTGACTGAGATTTATCGGGGTTTATAAAGTGAATTCTGCGCAGGTTCTGGCGTACGCACGGTTTTATAAATCTGAATATTTTTTTGCGTACGCCATTTTTGGCTTTCGGGCGCACGTACACTTTTAGTAAGGATCCTACGCACAGTTTTATAAATGAGGCCCCAGACCACTACTAAATGCTTCATAACTACCTGAGTCAATCATGAATTACAGTAAGAACGCATGTTAATAAAGCATGTAACACACTGAGTATCTGTTACTATATGTCTAAAAAAATTACATTTAAATAGTTTATGAATCATTTACTTACACTTTCTAATTGATCTTATGAACCACTGACAACTCCTAAATAACTGGTTTGTAAATAATGTCATATAACATTTAGAAATGATACATTGATAATTAATAAAGTATGAAAAAACAATTATTAAACACGCTATAGATATGCTTATAAATCAAGAAAAAAGCATTTATAGCTGTATTTATAAATGATCAATTAACTGTTTACAAATGCTTAGCTAATGATTGTTAGCATGCAGTTATTATTAAGTGTTACCGGCTATTGCTTTATTAGCACAACACCATATGCATTACCATATCACTGCATCATAGTAGGAAATGGACAGGTTTGCTGGTGGTATTTTATATCTCAGTTGGCAAATCTTTCACAACCTCAGATGATTTGTTTTTGCAGACCGAGACTCGGCTGTCCTACGCATCTCTGTGGGACGGGTCCATCTTTAGAGACTTCCAGCCCCACAGCCATGTGTGCAAAACAAGATTTATTCATACTCATAATTCATAACTCACCTCCACCTGCAGGCGCGTGGACAAAGTGTGATAAAACCATTAATTAGACGCTTTTCATTTTGTCTATACTACTAAAAATATTGCGCTGTAATAACAAGAGTGATATATTTTTCCTCAAATAAGTGTAAACATGAGTTAGTGGGGTAATGGTGTTGAGAAGCCTGGTTTGTGTCCCAGCAAGCTTTATAAGCACGGGAAAGAGTCATTCTTGATTTATTGATTTCGATGTGTGATTGTTCAAAGGCAGCCGCTATTAACACTAAGAGGAAAAAGTGAAAAAGCATTTTCTTAACGATACGCTGTTGGCGATACATTCTAATTACACAATATAAAATTAGCAGTTCTTAGCAATAAGTGCAAATAGTTGTTAGATGCTATGTATACTTATAAATAGTGGCTGACACTATTTTCACCCCACTATTTTTGTACATTAACAGGATGCAATAATAACATAGAATGTAAATAATTACATTTATTACAATTATTAAAAGTATGCCGCCTTATTGGGACAATATGCCTCCCTACACCTAACCCTACCCGATAAATGCTTTATTAATAAACACTCGTAAGGCACTTTAGTTCCACTTTTCAAATATTTTCCTCCGTTTTATTGAAAATAACTGCCTCTCTGATCTGATATGTGACGGGAAAAGGAAGAAGAGCGAGTTTGGGAAAAGGCAGATTAAACTCTGGTCGATCGCAATGTTCGCTCTTCTTTAATCCTGTGGCTCAACCAGGCATTGGTGGGCAGAGTCAGTTTAAATAACTTTTGCCATCAAGACAGGGTATTTACTCTACGTTATTGGCAAATTACAACCACAAATGAAGTCCCTCTCTCATTAATAATGTCTAAACTACTGTCTCGAAATGCTCGTTTTATTCTGTCTTGAGTCAAATCCCTTATTTCCTATATTTCTTTCATTTTTCAGTTAAAACGTGCCAGAAAGCAACAGTTCTTAAACAGGCCAGTACGAGACACTTATTACGGTGAGTGTATTTAGCTTGGATCGCGGTGTTGGCCGAGCCTCTGTGGGCTTTTGGACATAATTGGATACAGAACTGATTTCCAGAAACTCAATATCTGTCACCCCTCGGCTTGTCAACGGATGAAGCTCTCCATGTGACAGGTGTTTGAATATGTTCATACAGCGTGCATGAGTCCGGTAGCTCTCTCTCTCACACACACACACACACACACACACACATACACACACACAGCGACGGCTCCTGCTGACCGTATTGTAAGAAGGAACGCTCGACTGCGAGATTCTGCGCCGCTGCCACTGTAATAATAGCCAGTCTGTGTCAGTGAGGCCGTGCAAAAACAAATTATCTGGATGATTAATGAATGAGACGAACAGTTCACAGACTGTCTGCAGAGATGGGACTCCCAGTCAGAAACCTCAAAGCTGACATTACCCGGCCCGTGTAAACACTGTTCTCTCAGGGCCCCCATCAATCTGACACGCTCGCCCATACAGCGCCGGCTACCTGTGTGTGTGTGACCCGCAGTTAGATATAGTAGTGTCCATTCATGTTGAGCACATCACGTATGCCTCTGCTTGGCTGCTTCTGATGCGAGCGCTGCTGATCTGAGATCTGTAATGCTGTGAACAGAAACAGGGAATCACTAATCACACTGGGAGAAAAAGGGCTTCTGCTTTAGAGCAATAAATGCTGTATTTCAAACATTTCACGTTGACCCTCACCATCCCTTTTTTTAAAATACTGGAGCCATAAGTTCAATTCAGCTCCAGTAATGGATGGAGTGCAGTAAAACAATATGCAATATAAGAATAAGAGCTGTTATGATCAAAGCATGTGAACAACTTTTGAGTGCTTGTTTCATTGTTTCTTGAATTGTTTTATTCTGTGTGTCACATTGCAACTTTATTCCACAAGGTATCACAGAAAAACTGAATCCAAAACTACAGGTTTAGTAAGGGATAATGTAGTCAGCCGATCATTATAAAATAAACAAAAGGTTTGGCCAATCAGAACCCTGACATGAGCAAATACACTGGATTTGAGTATCAATTATTTTAGCATTTTACCTGTGTGCTGTTATTTTTTCTGTTATAATCGTTATAATGTGCAAAACAATTGGCCTAACAGCAATATGCAACAATATTATAGTTGTATAATAGTAGTATAACTCACTACAATTGATTATACAGAAAAATGTATATATATTTGTCTTGTTTTCCATTACAAATATCCAAACATTCTTAAATCAAGATACATATACCTGAGAAGCCAAACGACTTAAGTCCTATTTGCATTTGTTTACATATTAAATATTGTGTGTGTGTGTGTGTGTGAGAGAGAGAGAGAGATTGTAAATGTGGCTAAAATGAGACATCGCTGTCCTCCGTTCACCGTCCAGCAAAAAGAAAATAATCTGCCTTAATTTGCACATGTCAGTAGCCCAGAAAGGAATTTTATAAACACTGTGTCTAAAGAAGCATTTACCTATTTTTGCAACAAATTATAGCACTCTTATCAAAGTGAAGGACGTCTGGAGGATAAGAAGGGAACGACTTCGCCAAGGCCACTCAGACAGAATGTGCTGGCATTTTCACTGTCCTGTATGAACAAGAATGCCTTCTTGAAAAGACAAATTACACACGACTCATTCTCCATACAATACCCAAGCATCCACAGGATTCAGAGTTCAGCAACATCAGTGTGATTCACCAGAGCCTAAAGTCGTTTAGGCTCTTAAAAGTGTGTAATTTGCTGATATTTGTATCCGAGCCTTGTTGCAGTAAAGCTTATTAAACTGTAGTCTGCCTGGTTGGGGATATGATGTGTAATAGTCCTGCTCAGTCCAGCTGCTCCATTAACAGCGCTCATCCATGAATATTTGACAGACAGATTGAGTAAATCTCCTCGCCGGGCCAGAGCACACATAACCCAATGATAATTTGTGGTTTGTGTGAATGTTCAACAGTCAACACTGAAACGCATTGAGCTCCTGCAGGGTTTCTTCTGCTGAAAACACACACATGAGACGAACCCTTGAGGAGGAAATATCTGAACTCTCCTTTTCCACATTTACTTTGGCTCTCCTTGCACTGCGTCTCTTTTCTGAGTGTAGTATGTTAACGCACTTGGAAACACAGGAAGAAGAAAAATACAGTGTGAAATACCATCACTGAGACATCAGCTACAACATTTCAACACGATCCTGAGGACTTGGTTGGTATTATTAAAATGTTGCTGTTGCTTGTGATGTGTCCTGGGTCGAAGATGATGCTTTTTTATGTTATTAATTAATGTGTTGATCTGGATGGAATTTGCAATCATAGAATTCTCTGAGAAAATTCCACAGATATCTGAAGATTTACATTAGCCTGGTTAAAACCAGACCATTCTCAGTTGTAACCATGGTCTGGCAAAGCGTCATAGACAAATCATTTCCAGAGGGGCGTCACCAACGGACGTCGCGGATAGACCTAAACCCAATCAGAGCGATGAAGGAGATGACGTATGCAGTGCGGCGGAGACACATCTCCGAGTGTTGTTCTTTGCTCGGTTTTTAACTAAAAGGAAACGTTCAAATGGCTTAAAACAGACGCGATAGCTGATTGGAACGAGTGATGTTCGACGGCGGCATCCATCTTTGTAATGTAGGCTACAAAATCTGCTTCAAAACCCCAGCGCTGTCGTCATCGTGTAAAGCCCGCCCCAACGTTTCTGATTGGTGCCGCGATTTCGGCGGATTGGAAATGAGCTTGAATGAGCTCTTTGCCAGACTAACTTTCAGAGCAAATCTAAATTTGCCGGAAGTTGTCTGGCTTTTCCCAGGCTAGATTTACATCTCATGTTATTTATAAAATGATACACTTCCCCCACCCTTTGTACATTTATTTATTTGTTTTGTGCTGTTTTACTCACTATTATTATTGAACTGAAAAAAATAAATCTGAATAAATGTTCAATTTATTTCCATATTTAAATCCACAAGCAACACAGTAATTGGGAAACTGCTCAGATTGTGCCATGTGTGCCTAACTACCCATCAGTTCTTCAGGGTTAAGAGAAGTATCATAGTCAACTTCCTCACTTTATTCGTTTTACACCCATTGTATCAGTGTGCTGCAGTTTTAAGTGGTCTATTGCGTTGTGTGCACAGAGAGAAAATGAGTAAAGACGTTTTTTTGAGCAGGAAATAAAGAGTTGTTATAAACCTCACGGCTCATGAATAAACATATAACATAACTACAGTGACACTTCAGACATTATGGAGAAATATAACAACACTCTCTGACCACAGCATCATTCAGTAAAACAAGGGTCAAAGTTTCCGGTCAGAGTCTCTTTTATCAAACTGTGTTTTACCGCCTGACTGCATGAGCCGACAGCAGTCGAGTGTGTAAGGCTTGGCCAGGATCAGGCGGAGGACTAGCGCCGTAGTGTGAGTTTTCAAGCCACTGGGGAGAGTTTCCATTCCCGTAGTGGCAGAGGTGATGTCAGAGTACACCATGCTGACTTCTGAGAGATCATCCAATACACGGACACCCTCTAGAGTACACAAAGCAGAGTGCACTGATCCAGAAGACTGTCTGCAAAGTAATCATCCCTTCTCAACCCGTGTTTGAATTCACAGTACTAGCAGTGGGTACTAGGGATGACCTGAACAGGATTTATGACATTGACCAATTTCTTGTCATTATGATCGGCCGATCCTGTTTCTGATCATTCAAACTTTATGTAAGTGATATGTAAGCTCTCTGTTGACTGTCAGTGTTAACCCCTTACAAACTGAAGGTATTTTTAATTATTTCATGTTAGAGCGGTCTCCTTAAAGTCCCCCTGTGGTGAAAATCAAGTTTTTAATGTTGTTTAAATGTCTATGTGGTGTTTTTAATATGCTTTCAGGAAAAAAAAAACATGTTCAAATTAATGTAAACACTATTGCTGAGTATTTTCTCCTTAAAAATCCAGTAAACCAAAGGCAGTATCAAAAACACGGTTTGAAATCGCTGGTGTTTCTGACGTTACAAGAGTTGCATTCAAGCTATTTTAAAGCATGAAGACAGGAAAAAGGGATTAAATATGTTATTTTGATGATCAAAGATGAGTTTTAAGGGATACAATTATTGACAACAGGGTGTTAAAAGTAATGGCTTGTAACTCATGTTTGGAGGTTATTATGTTACTACACTGCGGAGAAAACCTCTATTTATTTTGTTATTATTCATGCTTGACATGATGACTATTAAAGAGTTTATATGACAGGTAATAAAATCCAGTTTGGGCGTGTTCACAATCATGCCAACTGCATCTGGGCCAAATTTTGTGTTGATATCTCAAAGCAATCAAAAGTTATGACTTTTGGAACCAAGATAGTCTTTTTATCAGTAGTCCATAAAACATCTCCAAACAAGTGTTTTGCTGAACATAAGAACTACTTACATGTGTAAAAGCCACAAAGCATAGAATATTTATAATTACATACAATAAGATCCTGGTTGATGAGTGGTGATCTTCCACTTCCATTCTATTCAACCCAATCCATCCAACTCCAGCTGTAGAATAGGGTCTGTTTGGTCTCTACACATCGTCCATACCCAAGACCCAGTTTCCTTTGGTTGAGCTTTCAAATGATGTTGGAAAACACAGCATCGTGACGCGGTCAGATCCCGGAAGTCCTATAGCTTTAACCAAGCAGCATGCCATGTCACTATATGGGGATTTTCTCAAAATCTTCGCATCATGGTATATTGTGTGGGCTCGTTTGAATCGAGACAACCTACTCTAAATACAGATGTGCGATTTACTATGGTTTACTAATGTTATGCGAAGTTACAAAGCAGAATGTGACATAAAAGCCTCATCTGTATACAGTTTACATGAGTGACTTTTTAAGGTTTCACCCCCTATTCCCTTAAATACTAATGGCTCACACCGAAATGGATTATGCAGCAAATTTTGCAGCGATTGCCCAAAAGTGATTTTCTTCTTTGTTACACTGAACTATTCTGCCATTTTGCTGTCAACTCCCCCTAAGACCACGAGAACCTCAAATCGCTGTTCTGGATCAGGCCAACTACCAGAGTCTGTCCCCAATCCAGGACACAGCCAAACCCAGAGCCCCCCGCAGACGGAGAGCGACCACCCGCCGCGATGCGTGAGCCAAAGCCTGAAGAGGAAGGAACAGTGCCGACCATCGCCCCGGAGCCTCAGAGTGCATCTGAGCCAGCGACAGCAGCAACAGAGGGAATACTGGTGGATTTGGACACGGGGGTACTGCCTCCCACACTATCCCACCCGGTATCATCTGTCTGTTCTGAATCATCGCTGTTTCAAGACAGCACTGAGACTGTTTCGTTAATCCATTGGGAAGTCAAAGATCCTCAACAAACACGTCTCCATACCGGTGTGATGACTCTGATCGTCAACTAGATGGAACTGGATAATATTCTGATTGTTCCAATCCAATCTGACTTTCGGACCTATAATGCTGCCTGAATCATAATCATACACTGTTCGTTTGTTGGCCAGAAGAGAACTGAGCGACTGGTTTCTCCCAAGGTTTATTCTCCATTCTGTCACTGATGGAATTTTGGTTCCTTCACTGTTGCCTTTTTTCACCTTTGTTGCCATTGGCTTTTGGCTTGCTTAGATGGGAACATTAAATTTAACATTTAATTTAATATTCAACAATAATATTGATCTGCCTGCATTGACACCATTATAGGAGAACTGAACTGAGCTGGACGATGATATCACGGTTTACTCCAGAGCGGCTATAAATAAATGAACTAAACTGAACAAAAATGAAACATTACTGAACTTACTTAAGCTGGACTGTGACGCTATTTTCTTCTGGAAACAAACTTTGTTGCATTATTTTTCTGTTATCTCTGTAAAGCTGCTTTGAAACAATTTGTATTGTAAAAAGCGCCATATGAAAAAAATAATAATAATTGAAATTACCGTTATTGATCACGTCAAGCTTACCTCTGTCATATTCACCTCAAAGCTCAGCCAGTCCTCCAGCCCCGTCTCGCTGAAAGCCTGCTGCCCTTTGTCTTCCCTGGGAACGCCTTGCGACGATGTGAAGCCTCAGGTCGTGCAACCACCAGCCTCAGCCGAGCGGGAGGATCCTGTGGGTCCGCCTCCGGCTTCTGATCCCTTCGCTTCACATCGGCCAGTCGACCTGTCAGCTCCGCCTTGGCTCCTCCCACCCTTGGCTCCACCTGAGACCCTTGACCATGTGGCTCATCCCTCGTCCCACCGGCTCCCCTTTGGTCAGTCTTCACACTACTTCTGCCACATACTTGCGAGCCTTCCGCTGCTCTCAGTCTCTCTACCCCTACAGCTCATTTGAATCACATGCAATTACTATTACCAGTCCTATTAAAATTAATTTTGTAGTCCAATTTTTTGGAGGAATTGGATGTGTTATGCTCATCCTTCCCTGAGGATGGTACACCTCTGGTAGTTCTTGGATACTTTACCATCCACATAGAGAAACCTCAGGCTGCTGACACTCTGCTTGCCTCGTTTGACCTTAAGCGAGTATCTACTGTGGCTACTCACAAATCAGATAACCAATTGAACCTTATTTACATGCACTACTGCTTCACTGCACATACGCTGGTCACTCCACTGCACACCTCAGATCACTTCCTCCTCACTCTTGACCTCAACTTGGCTCAGGAAACAACACACACTCCTCCACAGGTCACCTCTTTGGTCTCATCCACACTTCCTCCCCTTAATCAGCTCTCATCACTAGATACTAACAGTGCATTTGATACTCTTTTCTCCACACTAACATCGTGCTTAGACAACTTCTGACCCCTTTCATCCAGGCCAGACCGTGCCACCCCCTCTGCCCCCTGGCTATCTGACATTCTCCGCGACACCTCTCTTCACACTGGTACTTTTCCCACAGCATTTAAGCAGGCTCGGATAACCCCACTGCTTAAGAAACCCACTCTAAATCCAACACATCTAGAAAATTACAGACCGGTATGGATCCCTTCTTCCATTCATTGCTAAAACACTTGAACGAGTTCTCTTCAACCAGGTCTCTACCTTTCTTGCACAGAACTACCTCCTGGACAACAACCAGTCTGGTTTCAAAAGCGGACACCACTCAATTGAGACTGCCCTTATCTCTGTCATTGAAGCTCTTGAGATGTTTTGCCTACAGAACAACCACTGGTCTTCATCCCAATACCTTAACTCACAACTTCAGACCTATGTGCTCCCGAGAAGCTTGCGTTCTGCAAGTGAACAGCGCCTTGTGTTGTCATCTCAAAGAGGCACAAAACGCTCAGACGCTCGTCGCGGCGGCTTCGCCTAAGTCCAAGGGCACTCCGGCTCCACCTCAGTCCATGTGCACTCCGGCTCCGCCTCAGTCCAAGGGCACTCCGGCTCCACCTCAGTCCATGTGCACTCTAGCTACGCATCAGCCGCTCGTCGCGGCGGCTTCGCCTCAGTCCAAGGGCACTCTGGCTCCGCCTCAGTTCAAGGGCACTCTGGCTCCGCCTCAGTTCAAGGGCACTCTGGCTCCGCCTCGGTTTAAGGGCACTCCAGCTCCGCCTCAGACGCTCGTCGCGGCGGCTTCGCATCAGTCCAAGGGCACTCCGGCTCCAATTTAGTCCATGTGCACTCCGGCTCCGCATCAGCCGCTCGTCGCAGCGGCTTCGCCTAAGTCCAAGGGTACTTCGGCTCCACCTCAGTCCAAGGGCACTCTGGCTCCGCCTTGGTTCAAGGGCACTCTGGCTCCGCCTCGGTTCAAGGGCACTCCAGCTCCGCCTCAGACGCTCGTCGCGGCGGCTTGGCCTCAGTCCAAGGGCACTCCGACTCCGCCCCAGTCCATGTGCACTCTGCCTCAGTACTCGTCGCAGCAGCTTCGCCTAGGTCTTCAGTGCCAGTAATGTTGCCCAGTACCATCGACTCTCCGTCTGCGCCCTGAGATCCATCGGCTCCGGTTTGAGTTAGCGTTTGTATGTATTACCTGTTGTATTGTTATTAAACTCTGCATTTGAACTTTATTTCTGATCTTCATCTTCATCTTTCAAACGAACTCTGGAGCAGTTCGTTTGTGGTGAGAATGTGATCCGAACTCGAAACAGACCCAACTGTCAAAGAACTGCGCATTTTAGGACTAAACCAGCTGCCGTAGTCCGCTGCGCTGTGCATTATGGGATAAGGACTAATGTTTGTTGTCAATTTGCACGGACAAACTTGGAGTTGTGAGGAGGTGCGGAGCCTCATAGAAATTTGGTCTGATGACCATATTAGGTCCCAACTTTAAAAAATTCGAAGAACAGCGAATTCTTTGCTTTGTTTAGCAAACAGCTCAGGTAAAGGGGGTTCCATAGATCTGTGGAATTTTCCCGCACGATAATTCTGAACAATCGAAGTGCAATTATGGAAATACGTTCAAGACACATCTGGCCAACGAGTGATGTGGACGTTGTCACATGACTGCATTTTGGTTCGTTTCATCAACTCATCAACTGATTCGGACCAGAGCAATCAGTGTGGTGTGAAAAGGAACCAAAACGGCTGAAAAATGCTACAAAGTATACATTTTCACCCTTGGTCCAGACCAAATGAACCGAACTAAAGATGTGAAAGCACCATTCATGTCCGAATTCACTCACTCGTTTTCATTCACTTCTTCAAGTGGACTATATTAGTGGAGTAATGTAGGGAATAGTGAATGAGGGTATATGGGGTAATTTCAAACGCAGCTTATGTTACTACTGATAAGAGTCATAGAATGTGATTATCAGCCAATGCTGATCTGTGGCCGATCGATCGGAAAATCCCTAGTGGGTACCACAGAATGGAGTGAATTAGCAAGTGGGTTTTCATTACATAGATAATAACTTGACAGTTTTTTGTTTGACAAGATAGGCAAATATTTATTATGCACATAAATATAAATAAAATTAAGCACATCTGAAGGCATTGCAGTTAACTAACCTTACTCTCAGGGTTACATATTTAAACCTTTCCTTTCACAAATGGATTTTCTTTTCTCAAACAATGTCATAATTTTTATCAAAGATTATCAAAGATGTGTTTGATGCTATTGGTCCCACCATTCAATTTATTCTTAACTCTTGCCTTGCAACCGGCACTGTTCCTACATGTTTCAAGCATGCGGTTGTCCAGCCTATGCTAAAAAAGAAACATAATTTGAATGCAAAATGTCATAATAATTTCCGTCCTATTTCCAAACTGCCATTTATCTCTAAAATTTTGGAGAAGGTGGTTTTAACACAGCTGCTTCCATACCTCAACTCAACAGAGATCCTAGAGCCATTTCAATCTGGGTTCAAAGCCCGTCACAGCACTGAGACAGCCCTGTTAAAGGTGACAAATGACCTGTTGCTCACTCTTGACTCAGGCGATAATGCCATCCTGGTCCTGTTGGATCTTAGTGCTGCTTTTGACACTGTAGACCATGGTTTATTACTAGAGCGTCTCGAACAATGGGTTGGTATTAAGGGTATAGCTCTTAAACTGTTTCACTCATACCTCCACCAAAGATCTTTTTCTGTATCCATAGGCCAGTATTCTTCATCCTCTGCCCCTGTGTCTTATGGTGTTCCCCAAGGATCCATTTTGGGTCCAATACTTTTCTGTCTTTATATGCTCCCCTTAGGTAACATAATCAGAAAATTCAATATTTCATTCCATTTTTATGCAGATGACTCCCAACTGTACATCCCACTTAAATCTGGCAACTCCATGTAGCCTCTTTTAGACTGTTTGAAAGAAATTAAAATCTGGATGGCAAACAATTTCCTTCAGCTAAATGATAACAAAACTGAAGTTATTGTCTTTGGCCCTTCAAAATCAAAGAATTCTATTCCTGCCAACCTTGGCCCCCTTGCCCCCTATGTTAAAGCCCATGCACGTAATCTGGGTGTTATTTTAGACTCCCATCTTAACCTGCACAAACAAATATCATCTGTTGTAAAGACTAGTTTTTATCAATTAAGAATAATTTCAAAACTCAAGTCTGTTCTGTCATACAACGATCTAGAAAAAGTTGTCCATGCCTTCATAACCTCTCGGCTAGACTATTGTAACTCTCTCTACTTTGGTCAGTGCAAGCTGTGTTTAAATGTGCTATAAAAATAAATTTTACTTACTTACTTACATAATTTTATTTCATAAGCCATATGCGCTCAAGTTTCCATTATTGGGGATTTCTGTTTCTTCCTAACTGTCCATATTATTATTATTATTTTATTTTAATTTTTTTACTGTGTAGTTTACCATTCTAAAGAGACGGGTTTGTGTTTTTGGAACCTAAGGCAATTTGTGAGAGAATTTTTATGTGCTGTGATTTATATCATCCATGTGTCATACCGATGTCTCTTCTAAGTATCTAAAGCTACTGTTTTCTATTGGGTGGGGAAGGGGGGTTATGTCTGTCATGGTGATTAAAAGTACTTTGAACTTTATTAACAACACAATTCAAAGACTTGAGTGGAGAATGATGCTGAGATCAAACTTATCTCAGCATTTCCAGAGTGACAGTTGGTTCAGTAGTGTTTGAGTGTAGAGCCTGTACCTGTGGCCGTCTCCTGACTGCAGCTCTGCTCTGGGGGTTTTGGCCATGTGAAAGGACGCAGGTTTTTACTGTGCTGCGGTGGAGGCTGGTTTCTGGTAATGAAGGCCACTGGGGTCGTGAGGGGTGTGGGGCTGTGGATAACTTACTCATTTGTGTACACAGAGGAGCACTGTGTGGGTGTTTCTTCAACTGTGGGCACTTTGGAATTAAACTAGTGATAGTGCAAAAAGAGCTTTTTTATCAACATGCAGGCATCTTAGAAGAGTTTTGTCCTTTTTTTCTTCTGAAAGTCACAGAAAAAGTACATAATTCACTGTAATTTCTAGCTGAAATGAACACCAGTGGCAGAGAAACTGAACTTTTTTTTTTCCTTTTCACACAAATTATGATAACATTTTCAATTTCTTGATTAATAAAGAGCCATTTTTATAATAAAGAATTGCTTGCCCAATATTGTTATTACCTCACAACAATTTTACCATAGTGCGTTAATTGTAAACTTCTTTTTTCTACATTTTGATGTTTGCATCACATTATCAGCTCCATTCAGTATGTATGGCTTTTATGAGGTAGTAAACTTGCTCTGTAGCTCACCAGAAATACAAACAACAATCAACTTTTTAAAAAATTGACAGATTCACTGTAATCTGTGCCGGATAAAACATGCTTTTAGTGCCACTCACTGGACATTTCACATTGAAAGTTACGCTAAACGTGCGAGAAGAGATCAGAAATGTCTGCATAGGCACATATTTACAATGAGCCTGGATAGCAAATAATATTTGAATTGTTGGAGTCCTAAACACACACACACACACACACACATTTAATTTGGCTTTTTTTTTTCTTTTTCTTTTTTTACAGTCACTTAAAGACACCCTGTGGTGAAAATCAAGTATTACATGTGTCTATGTGGTGTTTTTAATATGCTTTAAGACAGCAATGGTGTTGATTGATGAATTTGCGAGTTTGAGTATTTTCCCTTTAAAACTGCAATGAAAAAAAAAGATAGTCTCAAAAAATACCTTTTGAAACCGCACCAAATATGTAACCAATCCTATCAATGTGCGGGACGGGGTTTTTCCCATCATTATTTCTAAGGATTCAGATTGTTAGAAGGCAGCTGTCTGGCTCTGATATGGCAAACGGGAACATGGTTTGTGTAACATTAGCAACACATTATTAGCTGTTTTATAACAGTCAAGCAAAAGCCAAAGCCTAATCATATCAATTACCGTTATGTGTCGACTTTTATTCCAATTTTGAATGGATTATAGCTGTCAGTGACAATATGAGCTGTCACTCATATTGCGCTCACAAAGTTCTATAATAGTCAATAAATTTGTCTACACTGCACAATGAATCTCTTACATTGTGTTTACACTTTGTTAATGAGAGGATTCGTGAGCGTGCAGAATCAAGTGCTGAACAAAAACTCTGGCGTTTTGAGCAGTGAGTGGATTCTTCCTACATTAAACACCCCTGATTGGTCATTGGATTCAAGATATCTACAAACATATCTGTGATTCGCCTATCTCCATCCCGGTGTGATGACTCTGATCTTAAACCAGATGGACCTGGATAATATTAAAATTTTTCCAAACCAATCTGACTTCTGACCTGTAATACTGCCTGAATCATAATCATACACTGTTCGTTCGTTGGCCAGAGGAGAACTGAACGACTGAGCCTGGGGCCCGTTTTAATAAGGAGGTTCAATCAACTCTGAGTTAAAACTTGAACTCTGAGTTGACTTACCCTGAGATGGGAAACTCTGAGTTTTCGGTTACAGAACAGCTGAAATTAGTTAGTTCAATCAACTCTAAGTTGACTGACTCTGAGTTAAGCGCATGCACCACAACTATAAAAAAAAAAACATTATCAATGGAGCACAGATATTATGAAACACCATAGTGTAGTAGTAGGAGATTTTCTTTTCCTTTATTTGCGTTCGTTACCCTTATATGGGAATGGGTGGATGAGGTAATTAGGGCTGGTGTATTTAAGTACGTAGACAGGAAGCCCTAGAATGTAGGCTTTTTGTCATACCCGCCCCTCTTCCGCTTACACTAAAGTCGCGGTAAGTGACTTCCTGTGGTTTTAAAGTCTTTAGAGTATGTGTCTTTGTCTTTGAAGTGATTGCTGTGGGAATTGCGTTAAACGCTCATTGAAAGCTATAAGGTACGTCGGCTATCGCAATGTGTTGTGGTTTCCATGGTGTAAGTCGAGTTTAATGGGGGTTATTGTGTGTTTTAGCAGAACATTCGCGAGTGCATCGTGACGTGTGATTCTCGTGTGGTATGTATGATTTAGTGAATGTTTGGTATCCCTTGACTGGAGTAAATCCTTGTCTGATTGTTATGTTTTGTTTTGCAGTCTCTCGTACCACGTGATGGTTAACTCAGACAGCTCTTCTATCCTGGCATCGGACAGCGAGGAATGGTCGGGCTCTCATCACTCCGCCTCCTCCTCAATCCAGGAATCCGGCCGGACCCGTGCTGGAGTGGACGCCGAGCTCATGCGCCTCCTCTCACAGGCCGTCGACCGCCTCGGCCTCGAGTAGTCGCCGCCCCCAGAGCCCGCGCCTAACAGACTCGACGGCTGCTTTCGTCAAGCGCCCGCCTCCAGGTCTGCGCCCTTTCTGCCTGAACTCCACACGGAGCTTGCTAAATCGTGGAATGCACTATTCTCCGCGAGGCTCCACTCTCAAGTCTCCGCGTCGCTCTCCCAAGTAAACGGCGCCGCCGAGAAGGGATATTCTTCTATTCCCCCTGTGGAGGAAGCGGTTGCAGCGCACCTTTCTCCGCCCTCCGCGAGATGGCGCTTAAAGTCTGCGCTCCCGTCCAAGGCCTGCAGGACCACGTCTGCTTTTGTCGGGCGCACTTACACCGCAGCAGGACAGGCCGCGTCCGCACTGCACTCGATGGCTGTGCTTCAGATCCTTCAAGCAGATCTTCTTCGTGAGTGGGACGAGAGAGGACGGGATCCAGCCGCCGTCACGGACCTGAGAAGTGCGACGGACCTTTCCCTTCGCGCTACCATGTCCGCAGCACAGGCCACAGGAAAATGCATGGCCGCGCTAACTGTTACAGAGAGGCACCTCTGGCTGACGCTTGCTGACATAAGGGAATCTGAGCGCGCCACGTTTCTCAACGCGCCGCTCTCCCCCACTGTTCTCTTCGGCCCAGCGGTGAACGGGATCGTCTACCGCTTCTCTGAAGTAAAGAAGACCACGCAGGCCATGAACTTGTTCCTGCCGCGATGCTCTAGTTCCGCTGCAGGCCGCTCACATGACCAGCCTACTGCGCGAGCTACTTCATAGCGTCCAGCTCAGCCTAGCCAGCCTTCGCAGCAACGCCAGGGCACCCGCTCTCGATCGCGCTCGGACAGTCGCCGCAGACCCGAGGGCGCACGCGCCCGTTTCTCGGTCCCACCCAGTGTGGCGATCAGAACCCGGAGGCCATTCAACCCCTAGCTATACATATAAAAGCATGGGAAGCTATCCCAGGGGTATCAGAATGGGTGCTGAGCACAATAAGACAGGGCTATTCGCTACAGTTCGATCGCCGCCCCCGCGCTATTAAGCGCGCGCCACAACGACAGTGAATGTCGAAGTAGCACATCTACTCCGCGCAGAATTGCGAAGCTCTTGTGCAAAGGGGCCATAGAACTGCTACCGCCTTCTCTGAGCGAGTCAGGCTTCTACAGCCGTTATTTTCTCGTAGCCAAGAAGGATGGAGCCCTCAGACCCATTTTAGATCTGAGACATTTGAACAAAGTGCTTGTGAAAAGACCATTCAAAATGCTCACAACCAGGAACATCCTCGCACACATTCGCGTCGAAGGACTGGTTTATTTCTCTCGATCTGAAAGATGCCTATTTTCAGATTCAGATAATACCCCGTCACAGGCCATTCTTGAGATTCGCCTTCGACGGTCAGGTATATCAATACACCGTTCGGCCTGTCATTGGCACCTCGCACATTCACAAAGTGCATGGACGCGGCCCTCGCGCCCTTGAGAAATCAGGGTATGCGAATTATGAACTATTTGGACGATTGGCTGATTCTGGCACAGTCAGAGACGGAACTGTTGTCTCACAGAAGAGTGCTTCTCAGTCACCTGGAAAGCTTGGGTCTCTCGGTCAACTGGACCAAGAGCTCATTAACGCCCAGTCAGTCAGTTTCCTTTCTGGGAATAGTACTGGACTCAGTGGCCATGACGGCTCTTTTATCGACAAAGCGCGAGCGCCATGTTCGTCACCTAGTCGCTTCTTTCCAGAAAGGCAGCATTGTTGCCCTGAAGACATTTCAGAGGATGCTGGGCTATATGGCCTCAGCCACGGCAGTGCTTCAGCTGGGCTTACTGCGCATGCGCCCACTGCAACGCTGGCTGAATGCCAGTGCGTCTCGCCGGGCCTGGACCACCGGGTGCAAACGAATCAGAGTGACTCAGAGCTGCATCTCAACTCTGCAGCTCTGGTTAGTGGGTGACTGGTATCAGCGGGGTGTGATGATGGGAGCTGTCTCATATCGAAAAGTCATCTCGACGGATGCCTCCAACTCAGGTTGGGGCGCTCTCTTCGAGGGCAGATCAGCCTTTGGTCAGACCAGGAGAAGCTCCTCCACATAAACTGTCTGGAAATGTTGGCGGTCGAGAACGTGCTGAGGCGTTTCCTCCCGTTTTTACAGGACCACCATATTCTAGTCCGCTCGGACAACATGTCAACATCCCTTACAACCATCAGGGCGGGGTCAGATCCAGAAACCTCTGCGATCTGACGGAACGCCTCCTCGTTTGGTCTCAGCATCATCTGCGCTCACTGAGAGCTGCACATGTGCCAGGCCACCTGAACGACAGCCCAGACAGACTGTCCAGGAACAATGTTCCCCCAGAGGAATGGTCCCTGCACCCCCAAACAGTCCAAACACTATGGCGCCTTTCCGGCAGAGCGGAGGTCGAACTCTTTGCGTCAGAAGACAACGCTCACTGCCCAATATTCTTTTCAAAGGACGAGGACGCGCTGGCCCAAACCTTGCCCAGCCGCCCGTTGTATTCTTTCCCTCCGATTTCACTGTTGCCACAGGTAATTAAGAGAATCAGGGAAACGCGCCACTCGGTGCTCCTTATAGCCCCACGTTGGGAGAATCAAATTTGGTTCCCGGAGCTGACGCGGCTGTCAATTACAGCCCCGTGGCCTATTCCAGTGAGAACAGATCTCCTCTCTCAAGCTCGCGGCACGATCTGACATCCCCACCCAGAGCGCTGGTCTCTGCACGCATGGTTGATCAACGGATACCCGTTGTCCTGCCAGACGGAGTGATGAACACGATTACGCAATCCAGAGCTCCCTCTACTAGAAAGCTCTACACGTCTAAATGGTCTGTGTTCTCCAAATGGTGCACCAATAGACGACAGAACCCACAGACATGTGGGGTTTCGCAGGTGCTCGTCTTCCTTCAAGAGCTGTTGGACAAGGGCAGGTCCCCGTCCACGCTCAAAGTGTACGTGGCGGCCATCGCAGTGTTATGTCAGACCGGCTATGCTGCTCTGCATTTCCCATGGGGTGCTTATACATGTGCCGGCCCACTATGCTGGCCCCTATTTTTCCACTTATCTTGTTCCCCGAGTCGGGGACTCATGGAGTGGATGCTTGGCACGCACGGCATTGATAAAGGGTTCCCGTAGCGTAAGCTAACTTAAGCAATACGAGAGAACCTCTCGTAAGAGAACGTATCGGTTACCTAACGTTACCTCGGTTCTCTCTAGAAGAGGGACATTAATGTTGAAAAAAAACATTGATGAGGGAAAAAAATGTTCCCCTTAATGCTATGCTCGCGCCACAAGCGACTTTCGCTTCAGTCGATGAAAACCAAAGGAACAGCCTCCGAGCCCTGCTTATATACGCTAAGCCACACCCATACTGACGGGCTATGATTTCTTTTTACTTATTATATGCCCCCATTACTAGCGTTATACGCTAAACAGTTTTTAGAGATAAAACTCTTTACATTCGATTATCATGAAAACAAATCTCAGAGAACGGTGGACTAGGTACCAATGTTTTATTAGACCAAAGGTTTGTTTTGCACCGGAGTTCTCCTTAAATAACTATCACTTTTTTTGACACAGAGCAGACAAAATATAAAATATTTTATATACATTGCAGATTTTTTTTTGAAAATCATTATTATTTTTGAAACAACAGACATCAATAATCAGTGTATGAATCTCAACAATGGTGACATGCTTCATGCTGCAATGCATGCTGGGAGCCATGAGTTTTATACAATGGTGCCTCCCAGAATGCTTTGTGGCATAAAGGATGTCACCATTGATGAGATTCATATGGGGATTCTTGATGTCTGTGTGTTTGTCCAAAGATTACTTTCCAAATAATAATTTAAAAAAAATTCAGCTTGATGACTGATCTGTAGAAAGAAATCAATGTTTTTGAAAATAATCTATTAATACCAAATAACCATTATCAGTAAATGATACAATTTGTGAATTTTTGTACTTTATGATGTTGAAAACTATAGGCCTATCACCTGACCATCTTTGTTTCTGGCTTTCTTTGCAACCTTTCTGTGTTTTGGTAAACACTGTTACAAGGACCATGAAATCACATAAGATAATAAGAATCAAATTGCCCAACTAAAGGCAACACTGTTCACCACCATTTTAAAATGGTGACTAAAAAATCGACATCTAAACCTCTGTTAATTCTCAATAAGAACTTCTGTAGACGTCTGATAGAGATAAAGCCAGTCTGGTCAGTAATAAGTGAAGCTGGTAATGCTGTTAGTGGAGTTGTTTAATCCTCCTCTGCTGAGATCTTCACAGATTTAATGTCTTATTTGTATCTTCAGTTGATTTAATCTTAGGCTGTGATTAAAAGTCAGTTGTAGTTCTTGTGTTTCTCTTTCCTTCAGTGATTCTGCTTGTTAACAGGAGGTGTGCATCACTAATGCTCAATCAACACTTAATTAATCACTTAATTATCTAATTAACTTTAACACTGCTTCAGTGTTACTTTAACACTCTGTAGAGTGGGACCATATTTGCTCCAAGCAGTATTGATTTAACACTGGGGATTTTGCTGTGTAGAATATCAAAATCGACTGCTGGCTGTAGATCCTTTTCTGGAACAGTCTTCCTAACATTGTCTGGGAAGCAGACACACGTCAGTTTAAGGGGGCTTTTACACTGGGCTCGTTTGCTGCGGTCCGAGCCCGAGCGCGTTTGTCCCCGGCGCCCCCGCAGCGTTGGTCTGGTTTCTCACACAACTTGATTCTATCGAACCGTGGTGCGTTTGCGTGCATATGACGTCATCGCAAACGTGCACGGCGCATGATAGAAAACACAACGTGGGTCAATATTGTTTTTTTTTTATTAATTCGCTGCTATTATGCGCAGTTAAGTGAACACTACAGGTTTATTGTGTGTGTGTCACATAAGGTGGACTTCTGCTGCTTGCAAACGGACTCTTTTTAGGAGACAGTGGATTTCCAACTTTGTTGCCCTGATTCCACGCGCAATGCACGAATACACTGCAGGCTCACTCTCGCTCGTATCCAAGGTAAATCATCAACACTATCATCCCTTACAAGCGTTTTATTTAACGAAATACATCACAATAAACTAAAAACGCATGCGCAGGTTACTTTACTTCCTGAACAAGTGCGCACCCGAGTCCGTGTTGCTTTCACATTCACGCGAACCGCGGCACGGTTCGGGAGCAACCCAACTCAGACCACCTCTTCCAGGTAGTCTCGGGTTCGGTACCCCAGTGCGCACCCGGGTCCCATGACAGCGTTCACATTAGCGATTTTTCATGCGAACCGTGCCCCATTCCGAACTAAACTGCCAGTGTGAAAGCCCCCTTAATCTAGATTAAAAACACATCTCTTCAACCTGGCATTAACATAGAACATTATACACTCACCTAAAGGATTATTAGGAACACCTTTTCAATTTCTCATTAATGCAATTATGTAATCAACCAATCACATGGCAGTTGCTTCAATGCATTTAGGGGTGTGGTCCTGGTCAAGACAATCTCCTGAACTCCAAACTGAATGTCAGAATTGGAAAGAAAGGTGATTTAAGCAATTTTGAGCGTGGCATGGTTGTTGGTGCCAGACGGGCCGGTCTGAGTATTTCACAATCTGCTCAGTTACTGGGATTTTCACGCACAACCATTTCTAGGGTTTACAAAGAATGGTGTGAGAAGGGAAAAACATCCAGTATGCGGCAGTCCTGTGGGCGAAAATGCCTTGTTGATGCTAGAGGTCAGAGGAGAATGGGCCGACTGATTCAAGCTGATAGAAGAGCAACTTTGACTGAAATAACCACTCGTTACAACCGAGGTATGCAGCAAAGCATTTGTGAAGCCACAACACGCACAACGTTGAGGCGGATGGGCTACAACAGCAGAAGACCCCACCGGGTACCACTCATCTCCACAACAAATAGGAAAAAGAGGGTACAATTTGCAAGAGCTCACCAAAATTGGACAGTTGAAGACTGGAAAAATGTTGCCTGGTCTGATGAGTCTCGATTTCTGTTGAGACATTCAGATGGTAGAGTCAGAATTTGGCGTAAACAGAATGAGAACATGGAACCATCATGCCTTGTTACCACTGTGCAGGCTGGTGGTGGTGGTGTAATGGTGTGGGGGATGTTTTCTTGGCACACTTTAGGCCCCTTAGTGCCAATTGGGCATCGTTTAAATGCCACGGCCTACCTGAGCATTGTTTCTGACCATGTCCATCCCTTTATGGCCACCATGTACCCATCCTCTGATGGCTACTTCCAGCAGGATAATGCACCATGTCAAAAAGCTTGAATCATTTCAAATTGGTTTCTTGAACATGACAATGAGTTCACTGTACTAAAATGGCCCCCACAGTCACCATATCTCAACCCAATAGAGCATCTTTGGGATGTGGTGGAACGGGAGCTTCGTGCCCTGGATGTGCATCCCCCAAAAAAAACATCAACTGCAAGATGCTATCCTATCAATATGGGCCAACATTTCTAAAGAATGCTTTCAGCACCTTGTTGATTCAATGCCACGTAGAATTAAGGCAGTTCTGAAGGCGAAAGGGGGTCAAACACAGTATTAGTATGGTGTTCCTAATAATCCTTTAGGTGAGTGTACATTCCTATTATTCAAATCAGTTAAATGATTATTAGGCTGCATAAATTAGGTCAGTCGTAACCGGGAACACTTGCTATGACAACCGATGTACTTGCTACATCATAAAAAGAATGGCATCTACTCTAATTTTAGTCTTTCTAAAGTCTTTTAGTCTTTAGTTTATTCCGAGGTTAACTGTAATCAGCCGGACCCGGGCCGTATCCAGATCAGATGGAGGCATTACTCCAGTGCCAGCCTCATCAGCCCTGTGAAGGCCTCATGGACACCTAAAAAAACTCATCTCCATACCGGCGTGATGACTCCGACCTCTAACTGTCACGATGCAGGTTGAAGCAGGGAAGGATGCAGGATATACTTGTAGCAGCTTTTATTTAAACAATCTCTAATACTCACAAACTGGAACAGAAGAAATATGAACAGAACAACCAAACGCACGCAACGCACAAATAGTCTGCACTTGACACAAAAAATAACCGACCGTGAAGACCGAACAGAGAGGAGCTTAAATACACAGATGAACAATGAAGACAAGGTGATAACAGGTAAACATGGTGAGTGATGATGATATTCGCTGGCAGGTGCGGGTAATGGTGGAGTGAGGGCAGGTGTGAGCCGGAGAGGATGATGGGAAATGTAGCGAGGAGGTGGAGATTAGGTGGTGACTGACACCAACCAGATGGAATTGGATAAATATTGTGAATGTTCCGATCCAATCTGACTTCTGACCTGTAATGCTGCCTGAATCATAATCATACACTGTTCGTTCGTTGACCAGAGGAGAACTGAGCGACTGAGTCTGGTTCTCCCAAGTTTTTTTTCTCCATTCTGTCACTGATGGAGTTTTGGTTCCTTCACTGTTGCCTTTTTCGCCTTTCTTCGCCTTTGTCGCCATTGGCTTTTGGCTTGCTTAATTAAAATTTATATTAAACAATATTATCACAACATTATTTTCCTGTTATCTCTGTAAAGCTGCTTTGAAACAATCTGTATTGTAAAAAGCATTATATAAATAAAGGTGACTTGACTTGCTACTAAAATAGCCTTTAATGGTGATTATAGCATAGTATCAACCTATCAACTACCATCCATTTCCCATCCAGGACATCTCCTAGCCCACCCGTACCATAACTAGAAAGAGCTGTCACTTGAAGGAACAATATACTTATTTTTTGGCCAAATATCCATCAGACTAGTGATGTAAAATAATCATTGTAGTCTTTAAATATTTGCTTAGTTACCTCACTTAATTATATTCAGATGTTATGCTGCCTTGGAAGCTTGGTAGCCTGTCAGCAAGTGATTTCCTTAGGAGGTACTACTGTACAAAAACATTGTCTGGGGAACAAGGTAGCAGCTTTCAGTTTTGGACGGAGCCAGTAGTTAAAATTAGTATACTAGTAAGTTGTTCCAAATGTAGCCAGTGTTACTTCCACACTGATCTATTGGAGCCCGTAGGGTCCTCGCTGTAGGGGCTAGATGATAGACTATATTTGTTTTCACACCCAGCATGAGACTGGCAGTGCACATCATAATACCACACTCTGTTGCCCTTTCAGCACTTCTCCATGCCTTTAGAAAGAGCATCTTTGTTCAGACTCTGCTACTGGCACCCACACCACCTTGATTCATCAGCTACAAGACTGCCAAATAAGCAGGGATTGTGATGGCGCTAATGCCAATCCCATCCAAGACCCCATGAACATAAGATAACAGTTTATGGCTAATCTAAATCTCACAATGTGACATTAACAAGTTTGACTGATTGATTTCACCTGGTTTCCAGAAACTGAAGATAATTTATATGACATGTATGATTAATCTACACTGGAACATGGAATTACTTAAAGGAGTCATAATGTAGTATTAACTTTGATACCCACGCTCTATTATAGTCATTTCATGCCCTTCTAAAAAGAAAAATTGGAAAAAAATAAACAGAGAGCTCGTTTGACCCTTATTTCTGAATGCATTATTGTCTCGCGAGATCTGGTGCGAGGTTTTGGCTGTCGTGGACGGTCATTTTAATAATGCAAATGAGGGGCGCGTTGATTGGACTTCAGCATATCATTCCAAAAAGAGATCATGGCGCAAGTTTCATTAATGAACCCGACCTGCCCGCGACCTACGGGATTCAACCGTATATGTTTGAGCCAGACTCTGAACCAGAGCTGGAAACGGAAGAGCAACATGTCTCTGAATGGTAAAGACAATTTTTTTGACTGAGACATACATTAACATCAGTAACGAGCTAAAACGTTTTTTTGCTATTTTCTCCCACATAAGTTTAGCTTTAATTTAATGTAGATTACATTAACGGAGATGTAGTCTACTTTATTTTCAGCTTACAGTGGTTATAGAGATTAACGTTTGCTATAATGTGTTGTTTTTGCCTTTTTTGACGTTGTGGTTTTTTAGATATTTAATAATTTTCATCTGCAGACATGTAACGTTATGTTTTTCTTTATGTTTATTAATTCTTGACTGTTTTTTAAATGTATCTATCCTTATCTATTATATAAAAAAATCAATACAATGATATGTTGTCATTGTTATATTGTATACGATTATATTAAATAATAGCTGTATCATTTTCTAGTCTGTTTAAAGTGGAAAGATGTGGCTAGCATTCGTAGAGTCCATTCCCCGTGTTTACATCACATACATTAACCGCATTAGTAGTTAGCTGCTATTTACACAAAATATAGTAATAAAAACACAGTCTTACCGTTTCAAATTCAGGCAAGTCCCTTATTGTTGGAATGGCACCTTTTTCCAAACGTAGCTTCGATGCCAACTTCGCCTGATATTGCCCCAAATTTGTAAAAGATTCTTTTGTGAAATGTTTAGCGCAGACACCTAACGTTGAGCAAGTTGAGATGGTTGTTGGAACCGCGTCATTGAAAATAAATTTCATCCACTTGTCCCTTGTAGTTTGGTCAGTTTTGGGTAAAGAAAAAACATTAGAATGTGGATTATGACAGTCAACCACAGAGCAACTCACGTGTGCACTACGTTTCTGCATCTTTCTTGACTGAATATGATGGGGAGGGGCAGGGCGGGCCTCCTCTGCGGTGTCCATATATGGTATATCCGGCCCCGTCTTGACGTCAAGTCGGGGGAGAAATTGAAATCTCGTATTTGAGTGCGCGTGCACGTTGGCTAGTTTAAGAACCCTGGGGTAAACAAACGCTTCACTTTTGAATATCGGCATCCCGGCCAATGTATAATCGTTAGTCAATCATAACATACATTGATTCTCATGGAAAAGTGAAAATTGCACATTATGACTCCTTTAACAGCTGTTTAGAAACTGTCTGGAATGATATTCTAATATTTAAGGATATAGGGAAATATTATGTGTTTTATCGTGGCTACGTGAAGCACAAACAACTGCATTACATAAAATGAAAATCATCTTAGAGGAAAAAAACCCCGTAACATTAAGTGATTGAATAATTAATGGTACAAAACCACAACAGAATGATTTAACAGTAGAATTTTCAGACTTGAACTTCCACAGTATGTGTGTTTACGATACCCTGAATATTCCCCTAGACTGAGTGTGAGGCAAAATATGTAAAAACTGTAAACTTTTATCATAGTACTTTGGGTGTCTATGAAATTTAGTAAAATTAAGATACTGTAACGTGCGTGAAATTACCATTTGAGTAGCTGTTTGTGTGAATAATGACAGCTCATCCAGCACGCAGTGGCGCAAAAAGTGGGTATGCGCTATATGCGGCGCATAGGGGCGCAGCACCATGGGGGGCGCCAAAGCGATGGTAAAAAAATGTTTTAATTAAAATTTAATTTAAAAAAAAAGTATATATATATTGTATTTTCTATGTAGCTGCTGTTGTGCGTTTCTAAATCATTTCTTAAATGTTATATAAAATTTTAGAGGACTAACAGGCTAGAGTAAGCGCCCTCATGGAGAAGGGGGCCGGGGTAATATCGCGAGCGGGCGGGGGCGCCGTGAGCGCGGATCGCTGAGCGAGCAGGTCCGAGTAGTGAGTTGTCGTCGAAAAAGATGGATAAAACAAAATGCTGGGTGGCTAAAAATAGAAAAAGAAAGAGGGAAAAGGAGATGGCATGTCAATTGATGCGACAGCAGCTAAATATGTGCATGCTGAAAGCCAACAGGTAGGATTTAAAGTGAGACATCCAGGCATGTAGATTCCCGGTGGACCGGCGTGCTTTTTCGACCGATACATCTCATACTTTTTTCTTTTTTTTTTTTGTCTTAACGGCCCATAAAACTCGTATATCGGCGGCCATTTGTCAAAAAAAGTCAGTGTTAGTTTTTTTCCTGACACACCGGCCCATGAAACATGTCATCATGTGATTATATCTTTATAGAAATTAGTACAAAACTAATTATGAAAGTTTCCTTTATTTTTTCAGTGCATTTGTTTTACAATATATGGCTATTACTATCATGGGATAGATATTATAATTATTATTATGTAGTAGTGTAATGTAGACACTAACTAAAAGAGGTTTGAATTTTTCTTTGTTTAATTTGCAACATGAATATGGGTTGGAGCTTTTAATTTTGAACTCACAAAGTGCACCAGACTGCTGAATTTAACATTAAAGAACACAAAATTTTCTTACGGGTTGGGGGGGCATGCCCCCGAACCCCCCTAGAGAAACAGAGGTCCACCTACCACAGTTTTACCTAAAATCCTGTGAGAAACACTGGTATTGCTGTTCCAATGAAGCTTATTTTTTAGGGGGGTTCATCACGGTGGAGTAGCTATAGTTTAATTGTATTAATAAATGACAATTTTGCACTTATTTTATCTGTTAGCTCTCACTCGTTCCTACTCACTTACATGGCACACTTATTTATTTATTTATATTTCTTTTCTTTTTTTTTGGGGGGGGGGGGGGAGTTAATGAGCTAACCCAGGGGTAGGCAAGTTCGGTCCTAGAGAGCCGCTGTCCTGCAGAGTTTGGCTCAAACACTGAAAAAAACCTCTCCTGCCTATAGCCTTAAGCCTGGTTCACACGGAACGATTTTAAAATTGTCGGACGATTTTCCAAACCTGAGAGACCCCACACACGGCGATAAAAAATCACGGGTCTAACAGTTTTGGTCGTACAGTGTGTGGTGCGCAGCCACACGGCAAAATGAACACATCACGCACAAACCGATTTGACTCCCTAGCATTCCCAGGTCATACGGAAACACTCGCAAAATCCCTCGAGATCAAACGTGACTTCAGAGTAAACAACCAGTGTAGTTTGTTTTTAAATGGATGCTGCACATTGGTGGTGGTTAAGGAGATTCCCCCTTCCATGTGAAGCGCTTTGAGTGCCTAGAAAAGCGCTATATAAATGTAATGAATTATTATTATTAAATTAACCGAAAAAAAAAAATAAATGTTACCAAAAGAAAAGGCGATGGTCAAAGAAGTGGAGACAACGCGAGCATGGACTATTTTGATTTTGTTTCCCGGTGCTTCCTCTGCGCCTCGTCACCTCGCTTTCTGATTGGCTACACGCCACAGTCCACAGGCTGCGTGCTCGTTTGTCCCCGGGAGACACCACACACGAGGAGAAATCGGGCCAAAAAAATCCAACATGTTGGATATCCCCGATTTGAGATCGGAGCGGTCCCGACGTCCTTCCGAGCAGACGAGAGCAGTCTTAACACACCACACACGGCAGGAATATCTGATCAGATTATTTACGATAATCGGAGCATCCTTAAGATTGTCGGAAGGGGTAAATCGGGGCTAAAATCGGCCTAATTATCCTGCCGTGTGAACCAGGCTTTAGTAATCCTGAAGATATTGATTAGCTTGTTCAGGTGTGTTTGATTAGGGTTGGAACTAAGTTCTGCAGGACAACTGCTCTCTAGGACCGAACTTGCCTACCCCTGAGCTAACCAAACAGAAACTGAGCTAATGTCTCAATGCAAACTTATCAGAAAAGTAGGTTTGAGATCCATGAAAGCATGCCCCAGTGCCTGGCACGCAAGGCGCAGTCCATCTCTCAGAAAGAGACTCAGCACAGCCAGCAGACTTTCAAGAATTTCATATTTTATTGGAGTACGTTAAAAGGTGTTTTATTGCATATGTAATACAATCCTGTACAAACATAATGAAAGGTAAACTCTAATTTCCAAAGACTCCTTGAAAAGGAAAGGGAGAGTGACGCATGCAAAATTGATATTACAAGTTGTATTTTTACAGAGTAAAGAACAGCCATTGCTACTTCCATGTTTAAAAATAATGTATGCCAGGAGTCTGCTTGTTATTCTTGGAAGCTATGACACAGATTCTCTTATCAAAGCTTACACTGCACTGACATTTAGTCCTGTTGCTGTTGGCTCGTCTGGGTTGGGGTTCAAGCATTGCTTGAATTTGAGCGTTGCTAAGTTTCCCATTGATTTTAACCCTCTGAGGTCTGAGGTGTTTTCGGGGTCCTTGAGATGTTTTGGCATGCTCTGACATTTGTGCTTTTTTCAGTTGCTTATAAACATATTAATGGCACAGTTGAAATTACACTCTATATAGCACACACAGGGCTACCATAATATGTGAGCAACATGTATGTACATGTTTGTATTTTTGAGAGAATATTGTTTATGCGTGGTTATTGAAAAAACTAAAAAATAAAGTTTATAATATAAGGCCACAAATAACATACTAAATATTTGTCCACAAGACTTTTGACTAGTGGATGTTATCGCCTAGAGTTTTTGCTTCGAATTGATCTGAAAATCATTCTGCCTTATCATTCACATAAAACAATAGATTGTTATAAATTGTGAAAAACATTTTTTTGTTTGCAAAGGCAATATGCGGATGGGCGGAACGGCCCAACCCCCTCATGAATAATTAGGCAGTTCTCACCTGAGCAGTCTGCATACTAATGAGCCTTTCATTCAGGGGTGTCACACAAGAAAGAATGCAAGGACAATATATACACACTACCGTTCAAAAGTTTGGGGTCAGTGAGAATTTTATTTTTATTTTTTGGAGGAAAGAAAACAATACTTTTATTTATCAAGGAATAATTAATTTGATCGAAAGTGACAGTAAAGACATTTATAATGTTACAAAAGTCTTTTGAACTTCCTATTCATCAAAGAATCCTAAAACAAACAAAAAAACTGTACAACTGACAGACCAACAACTGTTTCAACATTGATAATAATAATAAATGTTTCTTGAGCATCAAATCCTCATATTATACTGATTTGTGAAGGATCATTTGACACTGAAGACACTGACACTGGTGATGCTGAAAATTCAGCTTTGATCACAGGAATAAATTACACTTTACTATATATTCACACAGAAAACAGCTGATTTACACTGGAGATAATATTTAATAATATATCTGATTTTTGTTGTATTTTTAATCAAATAAGCGCAGCCATGGTTAGCAGAAGAGAATTCTTTTAAAAGTATTTAAAATCGTACCGACCCCAAACTTTTGAACGGTAGTGTATATAAATAAATAAATGTTTATACACACACACACACACACACACATATATATATATATATATATATATATATATATATACAAACAATCAAAATTTAAATGAAAGCCAAAAGCACATTTATAGTCACACCTTTTAGCCATCCACATACCATTTTTAGCCATCCAGTAAAAATAAACCAGTCGCATTGCAAAGTCGTTCGCGAAACGACCGCCAGGTGGCGCAAAGGGACATTTAGCAAAACGTAAGTGGGGCTAATGTCTATTAACAGTAGCCTAAGGATGAAATACTACAAGTTATGGTAATTTCCAAATAAGCCTACAACAAATTGTTGGTCATACAGATAAGATATAATCTTTTAAAACTTTAAAAGGCTAAAGTAGGCCTACACTCTCACAGGCTAAAGACAAAACGTTTTGTCGCTCATGTCAGAAACAGACGTTTGGGTAATTCTCAGTGAGAAAATTCATAGCTGAGCGGTAGAACTTACGGTTCATCATCAAGATGACACGAGTTCAAATCCCGCACAAACATGGTCTGCTGTAAATTTTATATTTATTATTGCAAAGAGATTTGTCTAGCTCTAAAACTCTGTTACACCATACAGTTTTTTTTTTTGCTTATATTTATAAAATACAATTATCATGCATTTCCATTTTACACTAAGTAAAAATACAAAAAAACAAAATAGTATCCAACAGAACGACTTTGCATTTGTATAATAATAGGCTACCAATCGTAATTTCAAAAGCAGTTCTGTAAAAAAATAAATTATATATAGGCTATATATATATTATTTTTTTTTATTCCAGGCTCTCACGCCACACCCCCGATTTCTCACGCTGAAGTGTCAACCCGGTCGGTCAAATTCCTGAAGGATATAGTTTATCTATAGATACCTGTTGAGCCACTCGTGATCGACTAGTTATTATACCGCAAATTAGTTAAAATATCCCGTAATCTATCTAGAGCGAGCGTGCATGCGAGACAGATATTGTGCTCCAAACCGTGCGCGCGCATGGCAGAGAGGTCTGTTCCCTACAACCTAGAGTTTTTAAAAACATGGTTTTAAGTTAAGTGTGATTTGCCAGGGGGGATTGTGATTTCCTTCTGGTCTAAACATCCCTGCTTCTGCTGAATTATTTTAATCCCCACACCCCTCCCTCCACAGCTAATCAATGCTATAGGCTACTTCACCAATATCAAATATATATTTTCACTGGAGCTTTTCAAATTTCACAAAGCGTGTTGAGATTATTTTGAATGAAATATTGAAGTTTATAATTAAGTGTTTTGGCACACCACACCGAGTGGCCTTATGCATTTTTCTAAAGTCGGGTTTTATTCTGGCATCGTGAGTTAGTGTTCGACAAACGCAGCGGCGCGTTCATTTAGATTAATTTATTTTTCTCATTATTACAGCTAAAATAACTTAATAGGCGACTCCGTAATTTTTTGGTCATACAGATAAGAGTAGAGTAGCTTACATCGTTCAAAACTGTAAACTTGTATTCATATTAGGCTAACGACAAAAACAGTATATCTGTGTCTCTGTCTCCGGGAACTGCGCGTCACAAAAATGAACCGAAAGCCACTTCAGCTCAGTCACGATAAGAAATCGGCTATGTCTAAAGCCTTTAAATGTCTAAATATTTAGGCTAATAAATGTTATCTGATTATAGGCTAATCCATATGAAAACTAGAGGAACAGAGGATCTACTCAAACATGCAATGTAAGCGCTTCCCAATGAGAAAATGACAAGACAAGGGTGAAAATCTTGCTCTAATTAAATGTAGGCTAAATCGCCCTGAATTAAAATGTAAAAACAGATCAAATAATGTATTTGTCGAAATGTTGCAATATTGTTTCATTTAAGTTCATAATTGTTATTTAATTTAGCAGCATTACCACGAAGCACCGTGTTTCGATATTTATTTGAATAATACAAAATCAAATAAAAACTTAATTCACAAATTGCATGCCTGGTTGTAAGGATCCAAAGATCCCTGTAGACTTTAATATTGAGTTGAACATTTTGTTCATGACAACAAATTAACAAGCGTTTTTTCAGATTATATTTAGTTTTGCTTGGAAAAAGCTGCCCCAAACCAGTTTTATTTCATCAATTATTGAAATAATGAAATATTTAGTAATAAACTTTTATGACAGAAATATCACTAGGCTACATGTAATTCCATTTAATTCCTTCATTATCAACACTGTCTAGAATGGCGTGTTAAGTCAGCCTCAGACTCCGATAGCCTGTGGGGGGTTGGAGGGACAGTTGCTGAACAAAGGTGTTAATGTTCCTCTTTCATATGGAGAGTGTCGGATAGCCAGCCTGATGAGCAAGCAAAATTATTGTAAGGATAAATCTGTGTCCAAATGTAGGCCCCATATTTTATTAAATTATAAATATTGTAGTTTATTTATTGTAGCCTATTTAAAGTTTTTTTTTCACACAAAATTTCAATTGAAGTTATTGTAAGGTGAATTCAACAAGGCATGCTGTGTCTTTGAAGCAACAATTAAAGGCTAAATAATTTTTTCGTGATTTGTATGGCTGACACGCAGCGACATACAGTAGTATTATCAGAGCGAGGGAGACTAAATAAACTTGTTAAAAAGAGTTCCAGCGCGAGAGAGGCAAAGAGAAACGCATGTTTTTAATTTAAATATGTTTCTTTGGACAATTTTCGTTTTGTACTGTTTTAATTGTTTAATTTAGCTGTAATTTCTTTGGCAATACGAATTTAAAATGTCGTAAGAATAAGATTAGCCTAGTGTTTCTTATTTTGCATCGCAAAAGAAATAAACTCTAAACCGATGCAACCCTGTTTTAAATTAAAAAAAAACTGTCCCGACACTTTATTTAAACCTTGAAATGTTCGAACTTGGTTTCAAACTTAAGTAATTTTAGTGTTCTTTTACATTACACAATAATTTAGCAGACTAAAGACGAGCTTCTTCTTTTTCATTTTCTGATGCAATCGGCTGACAATCTTCCTTCAGTTTTTGTCGTGTGTGCAGCGGCTGCGGTTCTGGAATGTAGCAAATTTATGTTGTAATGATAATTAAACAAAACTCTTGACTTTAAATAAGTAAACAGTTATAAACAGTTACCTATTTAAGCATCAAGGGTGGTAAGATATAAACGCTGTAGGACAACATCGGTTAACAACATGTAGGCCTATGCTACATCGAGATTCGATCTCGGGTCGATTGAAGCTCCTCGAAGCTTGTGTCGTTGCGTTAACCACTGAGCTACCGTCTGTACGCTGAAAAAGTTGTAAAGCCTCATTCATGTAGCCTAAATGTTTTTATTGCAATGTTTTATGTTGAAATGTTTTCATTATTTATTCAGTTACATTTCAGTAGCCTAATTTCAGTATTGTGATTATGAATTATTTTAACTACATTTCACTTGTTGAATTCTTCTGCTACCAGCTTTCAATCGCTCTGAATCAGCGCGGTGCGGCAGCAGATTACGCATTAGAGAGAATAAACCGGAATAAACGAACACTTTTCAGAGTCTATGATTGTAGCGCCTCTTAGCGGTAAAAGGCAGCAAATACACCACACATTTTACCGCCGCGGTGGAACGGCTGATGTGGGCGTTGTCATGGCTTGCCTCAACATTTGCGTTTGAATAGCGCGCGTCCTCCGTGGGCGTGTCAGATTAACGCGTAATGAAGTGTAATGAGCTGGGGGAAAAAATACTGACAGCACTCTCTTTTCATACAGATTGCATAAACTGAGAATATTTGTTTTTTATATAAATTACTTCATTTAAAAGAAGAGAATTTAAGCTTCATAAAGAAAAACCTCTCGTGCCTGTGTGACAAGTAATCGCGGAGTTACAGTTAATCTTAGGACGCGTTTCAGAATGGACTTCACTGACAGAGAGAACGCAGAACTCGCATCATGTTTGTTTTTCTTTATTTGGTGAAAAGCACAACACTTTGTTTTTATTGTGAGTATCCACAAAAAAAATAGAAACTTAACAGGATCTAATGATGTACAACACTTATATGTAAGATCAAAATTAACCGAGTATTTTGAGTCTCTTTTACACTGATAAGAAAAAAAGCGAGACAATCGCGCCGGCGCGATAGCCGACCCCAGGGGGTTAATACCCCCTCCAATTTTAATACTTGTACTGTGTTTTATTTTATTTCCTTGATTGTTACCATTAAACAGATTACTGGTCACTACCTGCTAACAATGCTCAAGACAACTTTAGAAAGAATTACAAACAAGTAATTTATCATCCCTTCATGTAGTAACCAGCATTACATATAAGTGTTGCATGTAGTTATCTTCATTTGTCAGTAAGGATAGTTTTACATCCGCCTTCCCTGATGTTATCACAAGTAACACAAACCCAGGTGTTAGGTGACAGGTATGGAGGGCCACAAGGCTCTGTCTTAGGCCCAATCTTGATATCTATACTTCATCTTCTAATTTTATGGGAATTTGTTTATTTATTGATATATTTACTTTACAACCAATACCCATACAATACAATTATTGTGTTCCATATCACATTACATGGATGATTCCACTGGTACCACACATACATCAATCCTGCTGACATCTTCGGAACTCCATTTTCTCCATATACTGAATGTGTCTACTGTGAATACAGAAAAATTATAAAATGTTGACACATTACAGGTGGGCAACATTTTAAATCTACATGGTGGTTGAATGTTCCAGCCAAACTCTAAGCTAGTCAGCCACCACAGGAAATATTTTGATTCGTTCTCATAGACCTTTCCGATAGTAAAAAAATAGTTTGTTTATTTATTGGTGGTCACTGGGTTAGTAAGAGTCTGTCAGATGTTGACTTGAAATTAAGACACATCTGATTAAAAGTGTTTTAGAAGTCTGTCTGGAGTGGTCTGTTCCATGCACTTGGTTGTAAATCTTAGGTAGGGAGATACCATGGTGGCATTCATCTCTGACTGTACCACACACCTTCCAATACCTAATCCTGTCAGAGAGACTCACACTCACATTTTCCAGTCACCTCAAATTAAATGGTGTAAGGGATAAAGCATGATCTGTATTTACAGTGCCCACTCTAAGAGAACCCCATTGAGATAAATTAAATTACTTCTGAAATCAAGTTAATTTATTCCAGCCATGAGATGACAAATCATATATTGGATATACAACAAAACAGAGATCTAAGGAAATATACAATGAAATTAATTCCCTGGTTGCGATGCACACCTTCAACCTATTGGGCTGTAAAGGAACAGTGGCACTCAATGTGGTTAAGTGCTTACAGTATGTGCCAGACCATTACCACCGAGAGTAGCCCTGTGTGGTCTGACAGAGAAGATATAGAATATATAGCTCATGATGGCGAGAGAGTCTCTATTGTGCCTTGGGCATCATCAGCTTGTTCAGACTGCTACGACAAGAGGCCTTTCTACAGAGTGTCAATTCTCAGATGTGGGTCAGTTCTCTATACTTTTTATATATATAAAAAAGTATAGAGTTCTTGAAAAAAAATATTTTCTGTAGTTTTAATATTATATATATTCAAAGGTTGCAGGTTTGATCTTCACCAAGGGGTGAACCATACACTAAAGAGTTACTTTAGAAACCGTAAGGCATACAGAGTCTGGCTCTATCTTTGAAAGGTAAGTTTGACACTCCAACAACCCTGGAAATCCCTGATCCCATGTCTACACTAGGATCACAGGACAAGAATTAATTTACTGACACCTCCTGCATAAATTCTGTTGTCAGATGTGCCTTTTAGAAAGTTTAAAATAACAGAGAATCTCTTTTGCCAGAATGCAAGAATAATTGGTAAAGATGGTTAGTCATGCTTCAACTCCGAGAAGCCACAACTGGAAAATTATTCATTTAAAGGAAAGTAGAACAATTAGGTCTTGTTTCAGTGTATCTATTATTTTAAACAGCATATGTTTTTCAGTTAATTTGCTCCAAGGGACCGCTTTTATCCATTAGTGCTTTGTATATTGGACATCAGTCCAGAGCAATAGCAGCTAATGAATGCATTGCTCGACCCTGGAGGCTGAACAGGGGTTTTCTTCCCGCACCCTGGAGATTAATTTTGCCTAACGTATTCTGACAGGAAAAGCCAACTAGTAGCCAGCACAGCATTTACAGGGGTCACATGTATTCTCAACAGAACACACCCAATCTTTCAGTGGCTCACGCACACAGTAATCCTGTCAACACATAAGTTACGACAAGACCCGCCTCTACTCCCATAAATTGGTTCAGTTTCATTTTTTTAAATCGATTACAGCAGTAGATTAGTTGTGTAGCGTTTTGTGATGGAGCTTGTGGTTAAACACATATTTGTTTTTCTTCTAGTCTTCTTTTATCACAGTATGAGTAACTTTGTCATTTTCATAATAGTTCTATTTCAGTTAGTTAGCAAATATCAGTGAATTAATATATATTTTTAATGAAAGGTATAATGAATAATACATCAGGCATTATAAAAGCTGCTGCATGCACGCTTTTGACAACATATCAATATGACTGGCAGAACAGTTACAATAGTGCAGGACTTCATATCCGTCATGATGGAACTGCATAAAGGACGCAAAAGCGTGACTGTTTAGCTTGGCCACACGTCTCACCACAGCCAATCAGACAACAAGGCTTGGGTATATGGAGTTGGCGTTCTCGCAAACCAGTTCCTTATTCCTCAACCCTGTGCTGGATTCAGGCCCAGAACCTGTTTGGAGCAAAACCAGCTGCATGTTCAGTGCATGCAGACTCACCATTTAGGTTGGCAAAGAGCTAAGTTCTCCTGACTGGAAATTTAGCACAGATGACATTTCCATGTTTAAGAAGACTGGCTGTGTCCTAGTGTCCAGTATATGAAAAGACTGCTCCAGTCTCGTATTGTCCATCCCAAAACCGGACACATTTCACTGATAAAGGTTATTGTGTAAAACAGATTAAATCTCTTGCGGTCATTATTATCTCACTGTTCAGAATGAATACAGTCGGCCTGGGGGAGTAACTGATTCACTGTACTTTAAAACCACTGCCCCTTCCACCAGTACATGAAAATGTCCATTATTAAAACAATAAGGCTTAAAGACCGTTGTCAGATGTGACTCACAGCCCAGAGCACCTTATTTGTGGTTATTACATAATACAGATATATATATATATATATATATATATATATATATATATATATATATATATATATATATATATAAAAGATCAGTCATTTTATTAAGTGAATCCACAATGTGGAGCAGATCATGTAAATGTATGTCGTAACTTTGAAGCTCGGTAGTAGTATAGTAACCCTTCAATGAAATAATGGATTTTAACATTAAACAAAACAGCATAACTCTGAATTTACTGAATCCACAATCTAATTCTGTTTTTTAATAATTAAGAGAGTAGTTTAATTGCGTCATTTCAACAGGACAAACATGCGAGTAAACATAGCAATTTGCGTCATTTCTTGAGAACAAAATTCCTGTTGAGCCCGAGGCACAGAATACAAAACATTCATTATTTCAAATAAACAAACTACAGGCCATTATAGTGGCTACTTGAATTTCTTGCAATAATTAGACCATTGGCATAAACAGTTATAATGGGGGAAAACTAGGTGTTAAAAGGCCTTCGGGCTAGAAGTGGTGACCTGCAGAGGTGGTGGTTCATTGGAGCTGATAAACAAGTAAACGGCAAACATAACCTGCTGCCTTTAAAACGGATTTACACCAGCAGATTTCCAGGGCCACCATCAGCACTGACAGCTTAATGCATTTGAAATGTTGACTGCAGAACTGAGAGCTTTAAATACAACCTTTGGGAAAGACTGGTGTTTGTTATTGTTTGCATTTATTGATTCTTTTAATCAGCTCACAGCATTGTGCAAACCATTATTTTTAATTGTGTGTTAATGTCAGGCTGGAGATTGTAAGCGCCGTCAGACCTGAGGTGTGTGAGTTCAACCCAATGCACAGCTCACCAGCGTGACTGGAAAACACTGACATCACTGGCACCAGCAGTAGCTGACACCTCTAGAGTAACAGCGTTTCTTCCTCTCCGTGTGGCCACACAGCAGAGGACAAAGTGTCATTTCATGTGGTTTACACACAGAACCACAGATCACTTTGGGTTTGTGGGTCTGGAAATTAGACTACGAGGTGGCAACAGAACACTGCCTCTCTCTTGCCCAGGTCAAAAGTGAAATATTTACGCCTTTGGCATTTAAGTCATATGTTGTGCAAATATCCTCTAGGCATATCCTCTAACATAACTTGTTTTTTTAAACTTGTGTTTTCCTTAGCTTCTCTTTAGAGGAAAGTCATTTTGCAATACAGGTTGAATCTCATGAAACCTATCAAGAACATGTCCAGATCTCATTTCACCACAAAATTAAGCGCTTATTTGCAGTAATATCAGTACTATGTTACAGTATTAAGAAATCTGATGAGAATAATGATTATTTAGTTCAGTCGTGAAGCTACAGGTACAGTACTTGACATGCAACCTGCCAATCGTGTTCTCACTAACTAGTAAGCCATTTTCAATGCAGACTACAGGGAAAACTGAACCAAATACTGATTACTCATTCTGCACTGCACGGAAATCTGTCCAATCAAATTTTCTCTTGAATGAGAATGGAAATTACCCACAGTTGTTAACTTTGTGGTAGTTTAGGTTAAATGACTAATTGCCATGTTAACTTAAGACAGTTGCAAGGCTATTTTTTATGTGCTAAATTAAATATTAGGCCAACATTTGAGTGAATTATACTGACACGTTTTATGCTCTGATTGCTTTGAAATCTTTTTAACCTATGAAAATGTATTAAGTTCAGTATTTTTGTGACTTTTTTGCTATAATCATTTCACAGTGGTGTCATTCCTTGTCTCACCATCAGTGCAGTCAACATTGGAAGCACAAATTATAAAGCAATGTTGCTGTCACTCTGCTGACCACATCGGATGGATGTTGCCTGATTGTTGCCCCAAAAGATGTTAATTTGAAGAATACAAATCAGTAACTACAACAGGCAGTTTGTTTTCTTGATCAGATAGGAACATCAATCTATTCACAAAAATAGTATGAAAATGATGGGGGGGCTTTATTTCCTCAAATATCTTTGCAAGTATGTGGACAATGCTTTAAATGTTCTATGCAGAGAGAAGATGCTAATGTTAATGTGTTCAGAAATGATGAAAACCTGCATGAGAAGGGAGATATATACAATGTTACAAATGTGTCCAGCTACAACTGTACTCGGTTTGGCCTACAATTAAGAGAAAGGGAATACATACTGTAAAAGAACTGCTAAATATGCTGTGCCCCTCACTTTTCTACATCCCTGCAGTGAATAATGACTGTTTCTCAAACAAAGTTATCGTGTATGGCTTCAGAAGACTATAGCGCTCAAAGCTTATGTCCTACTTATAGGATATTTTTTATGGTGATCTATGTCCTTTTTGAAGCTCAACAGTCCTTGGTCACTGTTTGCTTTCATTGTAAGAGCAGTGTGAAGATTCTTCAATAATTATTTTTTTCTCCACAGAAGGAGAAAGTAGGGATGTCCAGAGCTGATCTCAAGGATCTGGATCAGGGGCGATTACGCATTTTTTTCAACTGATTGGTATTGGCTATCCTATAGCCGATCCTTACGTCAGCATTCACACAGGTGTCATGCAGTAGGCAGCTCATCATGCAAGGAAAAATAGTATAAAAGGAAGTTTCAGTCTGCTCCTTGTCCTGTATTGTTTTGCGTTTATGGTTATGTGGTTGTTTATCTCCTAGTTATTCTCTTATTCCTTGTTTGAATTAAGAATTAAAAGATTATTCCATTGGACTCCTTCATCGTGTGCTTATTACAGCCACTAATCGTGACAGAATACAGGACCCTAAAGACAAACAAAATGTCTGAAGTTCATCTCTCTCTCCGTCAGGGTGGTTGTCCTCTGGAGCGGTATGTGGAGGAGATTTTAGAGTCTTGCCATCTGGTGAGTTGGAGCAATGTGACTCTCAATGCCTGCTTTCAGATGGGACTGTATGATAAGGTACTGCGGTTCCTGTTTCCTGGTCCTTGTGATTCACCATTAGCCCATTCCATTAATGTCAACCTTTGGCTAAATGGTTCTGATTTCTTGGTGGAAGAAGTTAAAGTAAATAGTTACAACCCTCGTCCAGTCCCATCCCGAAAGCATTTGGGCACTCCAACTCACCCCAAGCCTGCAACCAAACCACATCACTAAACATCGGGACTATATCAGCTGCTTCAGAGTCCACTCCGACCCCTGAACCCGCTCCAGGATTCAGCCATGAGTCTGTTCAAGTGAGATAAATTTACCAGTCTGTTCCTGTAAGAGAAATTCACCAGACTGTTCCAGTGAGAGAAATTCAATTGTTCCCTTGAGGGAAATTCCAGAGCCCTTTCCAGTCCTTGAGTCAACGCCTGGGTCTTCAGCCAAGATGGCCACCAAGCAAGAATCTTCAGAGCCCCTGAACAGAGTCCAGTGTCTGCTCCAGCCCCTGACCAAAGTCCAGTGTCGGCTCCAGCCCCTTGCCAGAGTCCAGTGTGGGCTCCAGCCCCTGACCAGAGTCCAGTGTCTGCTCCAGCCCCTGACCAGAGTCCACTGTCGGCTCCACCCCCTGACCAAAGTCCAGTGTCGGCTCCAGCCCCTTACCAGAGTCCAGTGTGGGCTCCAGCCCCTGACCAGAGTCCAGTGTCTGCTCCATCCCCTGACCAAAGTCCAGTGTCGGCTCCAACCCTGACCAGCGTCCAGTGTCGGCTCCAACCCTGACCAGAGTCCAGTGTCGGATCCAACCCTGACCAGCGTCCAGTGATGACTCCAGCCCCTGACCAGAGTCCAGTGTCAGCTCCACCCCCTGACCAAAGTCCAGTGTCGGCTCCAGCCCCTTACCAGAGTCCATTAATGGCTCCAGCCCCTAACCAGAGTCCAGTGTCGGATCCAACCCTGACCAGAGTTCAGTGTCGGCTCAAGCCCCTGACCAGAGTCCAGTGTCGGATCCAACCCTGACCAGCGTCCAGCGATGACTCCAGCCCCTGACCAGAGTCCAGTGTCAGCTCCACCCCCTGACCAAAGTCCAGTGTCGGCTCCATCCCCTTATCAGAGTCTAGTGTGGGGTCCAGCTCCTGACCAGAGTCCAGTGTCTGCTCCATCCCCTGACCAGCGTCCATTAATGGCTCCAGCCCCTAACCAGAGTCCAGTGTCGGATCCAACCCTGACCAGAGTTCAGTGTCGGCTCCAGCCCCTAACCAGAGTCCAGTGTCGGATCCAACCCTGACCAGAGTCCAGTGTCGGCTCCAGCTCCTGACCAGAGTCTAGTGTCAGCTCCAGGCCCTAACCAGAGTCCAGTCTCGGATCCAACCCTGACCAGAGTCCAGTGTCAGCTCCAGCCCCTAACCAGAGTCCAGTGTCGGATCCAACCCTGACCAGAGTCCAGTGTCTGAGCCAGTTTCAGAGTCATTTTCATGCTTTCTAACATTAAATCCACTTTCTTTTTGTTGTTTTTATTCTGTTTATTGTACATATAAAATAAGCCACCGGCTTCACACACACAAGTCTTAAGCCAGTCCCATACTAAAATGCATGTTTGAGCTGTAAAAACTGAAAGAAACTTGCACTGGCATATTTTAAAATATGTCAGTGCCATTGTTTTGTCTTCAAGAATGCACCAGTAATGTTTGTTTTTCTCCGAGGCATATTTATAAAAGCTACTTAAATATCCTGATTGAACTAATGCCTGATTCTGGCTTAATCTAAACCTTGTTTGTGAAACCAGGCCAAGAAGCTTATATCAGTAGCCCCATAGTTATAATTGCAGCCTGTTTACAATGTCTACCATTGTAACAAATCTACACATGTCTTTATACAGTAATCACTGTTGTAATTGTCATATTGTAATTACTCCATGGTCATATATTGAAATAACAATATATCACAGGACTTTCATTTTTGATAGAACTGTTCCTTTAAAATTATAACTGACACTATGTCTTCAAGATACTTGTGAATGTGGAGGTTTCTTTTCTGATCTCTTTTGTGGAATTCTTCACTGCGTGACTGCAAATCTATATGATTTGTTTGTGTTTAGATGAGCCGATTTTCTCCTTAGCAGGCTCTCATTCTGTGTTTGGGTATTAGCAGAGCTTCCCAAAATTTCATACCACAAAGCCTATCTCTTTACAGCACAGCATGGTCTGATGTGAGGCCTCGTCCTGCGCTGACAATATTAATTAAGGGCTAATTAGACCAAAGAAAACAGAGGTTCATATTCTTATTTTGACTGAAAAGGTAACCGTATTAATCTGGGAGAGGGGAACTGTAAGCTCAGAGTAATTAAATAGCACAACACCTCACAGTCCATGGTGCTGTTCTAGAGGAAGCCCTTGGTGACAGGAGACACATTCCACCACTTGAGTTTGTGTGTTTTGGACCCCGTCGGGTCTCGGCCATTGTTAGAGCGTGACCAGGCCACCGGAGTAGGACTTAATTATACAAATATCCAGCTGCATGACATGATTGACATGTACAATTCTCCTAAATGCCCAATCCAAAGGCGTGGAGCGGTAATTTGTTATGACAGGACCTCACTCCAGGGTGTATCAACATGGTGGAGATTTCTTATTTCCATGGAGGTCAAATATCTTCCTGTAAGGAAGCACAAACCTGCTCAGTTTGGTTTCACACTCCGTAATTATGCAAATAAAGAAACCAAGCATGGCAAAATGTGATTAGAAAGTGTCTCAAATTGGGCCATTTCACATAACTATTCTCATAAATCATCTGTGATATTATTTCCACAGGTTTTATTCCAGATGAAACTAGTCAAGACAGCTACCTGGCATATACTATTTGCACAAAGTGTAAATAGCTAAAAAATATATATATTTTTCTTTGCACTAATTAAACTTAGCACAACTACTGGCAGATACAGTGTATTGTGATACATTTTAAACGAGTATGAAACAATAAAAACATATTCAGTATAATCATATTTCTTAAAAACATAAATGGATGCTGCCTTATTGAGACCTTACTTGTCCAATATGCCTAAAACGCTAACATTACTGAAACAGCTGAACAGTAAACATGTCCTCGAAGGTCCAGGATGGTTTTGAGCACGGTAACAAACTCAGCTGCACACATCGCAGTCAAATTAGCGGACACTATATCCAAATTAAATTACAGGTCTATTAAATAACCATTAAAGACATTATTCCCATTATTAATAGGGTAATTCACCATAAAACTTTGCTGTCTAAAAACAGATTTTTTTTTAGACTAGATAAAATGGCTGTGGCATTCTCTACAGCAAAAATGTAGGAAAACCTCAACACCCATAATGCACTGGCTCTTTTCAACTGTCCGACTGAGCAGGGATACAAAATGCTGAAGTGTAAATCTTTCGTTTTCACAAAATCCCTGGAGCTTTCAAAAGTCTGCAGATGATGTGTTTTACTTCTTTACGTGTTTTAATTTAGCAGACAAACAAACAGGGCTGTCTGGCTGCAGGTATCACAGAGAAAGAGTGCACATTGTTCATGTACATATACTACTGAAACGGTACAAAGCTGTTTGAAAATCAGTAAAGTAGCCTTATATAAAGTAGACACTTTATTTTCACTTTTTTGAATGTTTTATTTTTTCATTTTAAATAACCACCTCTCTGAGCTGATTAGTGATTGGAAAAGGTAGATATAACAGAACGGTATGCTATAGTGCTACCACTTCCCTCAGGTATTACAGATCTCTGTGGGCAAGCCGATCTGGCACAAGAGTGGCCCATTTTCCCCTCTGAAGTAGATAAAGACCCCAAGGGTGGAAGTGCTTGTTCTAACAGAAACAGACAAACTCTGGGGTGCTGAAAACTGTCTGAGGTTTGCCAGGGCTCTTGTTCTGAGTGCAGTCGCTGTTATCGTAACAGTCCACTGCGAAACAGTACAGGAAATCTCTGATTGTTGGTTTCTGGTGCATGCACTGATAGAATGACGGCTTCAAAAGGCACTATGAAAGAAAAACCGCACTGTCTGGCTCTTCTTCATCTCAGGAGGCCGGAAGGCACGTGGGTGTCCATTGACTGGACAAAATGCCTCTATTTGTTGTTTTCCTTTCTTTCTCTCTTTATCTTTTTGGATATGGATAATCTGGCTGAATGAGTGTCATTGTGGCTAAAAGCAGTCCTCTGAGATTCTATTAATAAATGTAGTTATTTTTAACATGAAACCTATATACAGTGTTTTAGGGATGCCAATGTTAATAAGAAGTTATTAATATTAATATTTTGAAGGCTCTGTAGACAATATGAGTTATTACTCCTAATAACATATTAACAATGTAGAAACTATAATATATTAATTACGAATTAACTAGTTTGAAAAGTACTTTATTACTGTATGCTTATTTTAATAATATTTTAATAAAGGGTGAAGATGTCAGGTTTTGGCCACTACTATAATTGGTGATAATATGAACAATCAAGCAGTAGGGATGTGCTATATAGTAATGCGTGCATGTGAAGTTGGGTATACTAGTTGTAAATTGGAGTTATTCATCTGTTATGTGTTGATATGGAGGATTAAGAAACCTGTAAGGTTTTGTTCAATTTATATTTTATTGGTGTATTGACAATCATAATTACAATTTGGTTATGCGTATAACTGCCACGGTTTGATGATGCTTTTAATATTGGTCAAATTGCCCACTCCTAAGTTTAATTGAAATGTTATTAAATTAAATAACAGTCAGGTCATAATATATATTACATAATTGTCCGGTTTCAAAAACAAGGCTTAAGTCTAGTCCCAGACTAAAATGCATGTTTGAGCTGTTTTAACTGAAAGCAACTCGCACCGAGATGTCTTTAAATATGTCCATGCCATTGTTTTGTCTCAAGATTCCCCTGTCACAATCTGTCTGTTTAGTTTTCATTTTCGTGGACTTTTAGTTTGTTTGTTTTTCAGTCACATGTTCTCCTTTGTCAGTTTCTCATTAAAGTTTTGATAGTTTACGGCAGAGGTTTGAGAATCTCAGCATGTTTGAGATGCAGTGGAACTAAACCATAGAGGAACTGTAAAGGAGACTGCAGAGATATACTGAGCTCTTTTCTTGCATGGTTTTCTTCCATAATTCTAAGCTTCACTGAAGTATAACATTTTTACACTGGCCCATCCAGTAAAGCTGAGTCCAAGTTTTTTTTTTTTGTAACAGGCATAAAGATATAGATTTTAAAATATCCCACATCTGAAATGGAAGTGGGTCAGGGCTGAAGTGAAATTGCCCCTAAAAAGCACCATGTGATTTCCTTTTCACTCACAGCTCAGTAAAATCCCGCAATCCCTGGTAATCAGCCTCATGTGAGATTAACCTTGCTTTATAGGGGCCTGTGATGACAGACCTCAGCTCCTTTCTGGAGATGATGGGCTCAGTCTCATGAAATGGGGTGCTTTTATAACTCAGAATAATGAGAAACTAACAAGAGACCCATAATGGACACATGGTCATTCACATGGTCTCTGAGACACATGGTCTCGGTCGGCTTTGCTAATGATAAAAAAAAAAACTTGCACATTCACATGACTTGTTATTAAAAGATATTTAACATTTATTAGTGCATTCTTTCTAAACTTTTCTGTTTGTTTGTTCTCAACACATTTGACATTCAGTTTTCAATCATGCTAAAAGCTGCTGTTGGAGTCAAAACATGCACCAACAAACCTCATCTTGGCCATGAGCCCACACAAATCCACATGAACCCAGGAGAGCTATGAGACACCGTTCCAACTGCCATGTTGCTAAAGAACCACAGGAACTCATCTTCCCCTGGTGACCTGCATCTCAGGCATGAAATAGAGGTCAGTTCCATAAACTAAGTTCTTGCTCCATTATCCAAACATGCAGGAAGCCCTGTGTAGTTATGGTTGTCATTTCTCCAGCCTTACCATTCTTCTCTCACTCCTTAACAATATAAGTAGTGCAGTTCTTTCATGCTTGTTGGGTTAAAGGACAAGACAGAAACACAATCTCCACAGACAATCAGGTTCCTCAAGGGGAGAGCAGAAAAACACATCTGGACGCCAGTCTCTTGGGAATGCATGTAGGATGGGATGGGTCTAGACAAAGATGAGGGTGGAGATGAGGAAACAGGGCCTCTAGGAACATGATACAGCATCCCACTCAGGAAAAGAACCCAAGTTGGGCTAGATAACCCAGTGGATGTGGCCTGGCTTGTTTTATTAAGGGATCATGTTTAATTTATGGAGCCTCAATCTAAGAGAACACATGTGGCAAAGGCGCCCCTCATCACCATCATATTCAAGAGATCCGCTTCCCCAGAATGCAGAGTCATGAATGAGGACACCTCTTGGTTACCTAAGGGAAATCCATACGGATGCTAATGAGCTCTTAGTAGAATGGGTTTGGATTGTGTGAATGTTTCTTACCACATTTAATACCACATTGGGGAATCAGGAATTAATGTGTATCTGACCTAGTCCAACCCCTGTAAAATATCACCTAAGGAAGTCTTTGTTGACTGACTTCTTTATCATAGTTCACAGTGTTTATTTGTTTGTATAGCTCCCACCCTACATTGCAGAAAGCTCCAGACATCTCCATAAGCAATTTCCATTCACATCTGGATTCTCTCTTTTTTGGGGGGTGCTTGGGCACTCACTTCCTCTCAGGGTCAGTGGTCAAGCACGCGTGTTTTGATGCTTATGCCTATTTCTGCATTCCTTTAAAATCACATTCAGTTATTTTGTTTCCTTCAATGATCGGTAGGCGCATCAACTGTTTTATAATTTCATCCCAGCCCATACTGGACACACCACCTCAGCAGAGTGTCACCTCTGAAAGTAGAAGGAAGTTCTGAATATATTTTGGCCTCAAGGGTTGGTTTGCAGACAGGCAACTGCCATGCGGCCTGTGTGTGGTTTCGATATCCGTTCTGTTGCTCTACAGGAAGCAGAGGTCAACAGCAGGAGGAATCATCTGTTGATCATCTGGGATGCAAGATCGCTGGGCCCCTGTTTTCACTTGCTGTTGAAACATTTCTGCAACAGCACACAAATGTCAAGAGACCAAGGAGGATGTTTTCCATCAGCTGGGTCCCAAATATTGTAATATGCATGAAGGTAGACACCATTAGGATGTGATTTGAGACCACAGAAGAAATAATGATCCATGTCCATGGAGACAACTCAAAGGATATTCATGATTGGAAAGGAAGAGGGGTGCCTGCAAGGATTGGTGTCAACGTATCTGCAGCTAGCTACATTCTTCACTATGTCTGGAGCTATGCACCAAAATAAGACGTTCACCCTAACCCTTGACAAACATCTGTCTATAATTAAAGAGAAGCTTTAAAATATTTTTATTTGATACAGGTCAGGGGTGGTATGGTGGCTCGGTGGGTATCACTGTGTGGGCTTCTTTCGGGTGCTCTGGTTTTTCCCACAATCCAAAGATATGCAGCAATGGTGAATTGGAGACACTTACTGTACTTGTCTGTTGGTGTGAATATGTGTGTATGACCCCTGTGATGGACTGGGCATCTGTCTAGTGTGTTTCCCCTACCTGCAGCCTGAGACGTACCAAGCAGAGGACAAGAAGTTTGGAGAAAGAATGGATGTAATACAGATATGTTTTTGGAGAAGAGGGAAAAAATTCATGTCTGGTGAACATACAGTATCCAATATTTTCAATACTAGTCTTGGCCACAATTATATGTAAAAAAAATTAAATGCAGTTATGTCAAAATAAAACAGGATGTATCAAATTGCCAATGCCAATCAACAGGTAATTAATAAGCTAGGTAATACACATTTGGCTGGTGGAAAGGAGTTTGGGCATAATTGGCATGCTGTGGCCAGCCAATGTCAGGCCAGACTGTTGGGGAGTTTGGCCATACTTGCTAGACCTGAAGCCTAGCAAGCCTGAATAATTAATCTCATTCCCGTCTGTGCTTTATGTGTCCTTTATGTCAGTGCTGCAGCCATGAGACCTTTACAAATCTCGTCAAAACACATTTTCATTCATCACGTTCAAAGTGAGTTCTGATTTTGGGAACTTGACACTGGCAAATGATATGAAAATGAAATCCATGCCCATAGAATTACAGTACATTTAAAAAACAAAAAAAAATTCAGATTATATACACAAACATGAAAGCAATTTTGATCTTGTGTTAAGACGGAAATAGCGATGCCAAATTTGCTCTGGTTTAAGTTGAGTGTGCCTTTCTACAGGCTGCCATAGACTCCAGGCCAGAAGCAATGACCGATGATTAAAAACTTGAACTTACAAAAATTAAAATCGGCAAAAACCTTCCCAGAGGTTTGTCCAAAGGGAGTAAAAGACTAGTATTATGGTTTATGAGTGTGTGGTATTTGGTTTAGTTTTAGTTGAACTGAAACCAGTTTGTCTTGTCAGAGATGGCAAAATGATACTTCTTTCAATGCAGATCTCAGCAAAAACTGTGTTTTCTTTCTTTTCAAAGCAACATCACAGGTAATGTGTTGAAATACTGTAGCTGTTGATGGAAAGTGCCTGCAATGGAAAGTGCCAGTTAAGGGCAGCAAGAGATCAATGTTTTATGGTCAGTAAAGATGACAGAATGCCCATGAGATCTTGCACAGCTCCCGGGAAGTCTACGAACACGAACCTTTCCTGTCCGGCTCCATGTCTGAAGACATTCCACATCACATCCCTCATCCCACGCCAGTTCTCCAACTCCACCAACCCTTGATTTACTGCCAAAGAAAACACTTGTCCATGGGCGGCCATGAGTTTGTTCCTATGGCAACAGCATGAGGGCCGAAGCTCTGGAGATGAGGATTCAGATCAGCAAAATAAACAAGGCCTGATTCTAAGAGCTTTAGATACAGAAACAGCTTTCTGCAGGACACCCGCACATTTGGACGAATTCTGATTCCACCGAACTTATCGCATCAAATAAGTGCAGTGATATTAACACATCCTGTCAATCAATGAAGTCAGAGGAACAAAGGCACTGTGTAGTAAGTGTAATTACCTCAGTGGACTTTGGAGACCATCCAGGCGCCTCTATAACAAAAATATACACTCTTCACAAAAATAATATTTATGACCTGTAAAAGATGTGAAGATTGTTGCTATATGATGTATTTATTAAAATTTTCTCAACCAAGTTTAAAATGGTCGTGCCATGAGAAATACAATTTTCTTTGATCTGCAACTTTCATATCTTAAAATATCCTCCTTGTTAAGGAAAAAAACAGCATTTATTTAATCAAGCTCTAAAAATGGTTCATTTGGATCTAGTGGGATTGGTGACATCACACGGGTAAATACATTTGCATTTGACTGCCTCTAGAGCAGGGGTGGGGAACGTTGATCCTGGAGGGCCACTGTCCTGCAGAGTTTAGCTCCAACCCTAATCAAACACACCTGAAGCTAATCAAGGTCTTCAGGATTACTAAAGTTACAGGCAGCTGAATGTTCAGGGTTGGAGCTAAACTCTGCAGGACAGTGGCCCTCCAGGATCAACGTTTCCTACCCCTGCTCTAGAGCAACCTGAGAGTGATAATTTCAGACAGAGATCCAGAATGAGGGTTGGAAATAATCATTTAACATTATAAGTGAACCTTGAGGAAATCAAACAATTTTTTTTAACCTGTCCTCAAAACTAAAGTAAAACCAATCGAAACCAAAAGAGCTGGCCTGTTGACTGGAACTTACAATCTATATCTGATCAACAGGGTAAATCAAAATAAAAACTAAAAGCTTTCATTATCTAACAGATTTTTTTTTTTTTGAGTCTAAGAGAACATGCCATATGACCTCAGCTGGATGTAAAAGATTAACTTAAATCACAACCAAAATGGTAACGTCCCTTGAAAACATATTTTGTTCAAGAGTGCCAAGCAAATAGCACTGATATGAATATGGTGCAATTTTATAATGAGTCTAATTTTCGTGGATATTAAAGTCCCCGTGAACCAGAAGTTGCAAACGACTTTTCTCCAGTGTTGTGACGTATTTCCGAGAGAAACGGAATGCTAAATGAGGCAAAATAGTGGGCGTGGCTATTTTTCCAACTAGCACCTGATTGGATCTAGAAAAGTAGGTGTTTTCATTCAGCCTGTCTACTGTCAGTTGGAGGGGCGTGATTACGGATGTTAAGCAGACGCCCAAACCGTGAAACCTACATCATCAGGGAAGATCCTCCAATGCAGAGGGGAGGGGAAATTTCAGATTTTGATTAAAGATTACGAAGCCAAAAAATGTTTTTGTGTGGATTGACTTGCATGGATGAATTGTTTACCACAAAACGATCAATTTAGGCAAACAAAGTAAGTATGGTCAATTTTGAATTCATGGGGACTTTAAAAATGTTTGACAACAAACCAAAAATGACAACAAACCAAAAATGACAAGGACTTCCTGGTTAAGTTGACCTGCAGCGTTCTCTTGGGTCAACCTGTTTTGGTCCTGCAGTAACATTCCTCTCAACAAATGAGATTGTGTTAGAGTAGGACACAAACTCATGAACCAGGCCATATCCTTTCATTGAATCAAATCAGTGAATTCTCCTGGAAAACAGGGGCACTAGTTGTCAGTTTGTGTTGTGTTCATCTTCTATCGACAGTCTTGGCCATGCAGTCTGATGCTTGGCCATGCAGGACCTTGGCTTGGTCCAAAGATATTGCTTCAAGAATACACCATACTTAGAAGAGATATGGGGCCAGATTTACTAACAGCTTGCTTCAGCGCAAACCCTCTTTTGGCGTTAAAATACTACTGTCGGGATTTACTAAAGACACGCAGTGAAAAGTTAGCGCTAAAAAGGCGTGGACACAGTTATTTTTGTAGCAGACCTTTTTGCATGCATTTGTAGGAGTTTCCCTTTTAGACGGAGTATTTATGGGAGGAGAGTATTTAAATGAATGACACAAGGTGATTTACAAAGGTTTGCGAACGCTAACTGGTGGATTGTGTTGGTCATTATGGAAATAATCGGACTGCGTCTGGGTTCTTTAATTTGCACGTCGTCAGTAGATCATGTGCAGAACTTTCCATTCCCATCAGCACTCTTCTGCAATTGCTCACACTAATTTGCCCCGTTTAGTAAATCTGGCCCTTAGTCTCTTTTAACAAATTGTTTCTATAGACTTATCTGTATTTGTATTAATAATTAGTGTGCCCTAAATATATGTCTAGCACTAGCCTGGGTTCTCCCAAGGTTTTTTTCTCCATCCAATCTGATGGAGTTTTGGTTCCTTGCCACTGTCGCCTTGCTTTTGGCTTGCTTAGTTGGGGATATTTAATATTCAACAATATTATTGAACTGTGTTGTACTACTTTCATGTTATCACTGTGAAGCTGCTTTGATGCAATCTGTATTGTGAAAAGCGCTATATAAATAAATGTGACTTGACTTGACTTAACACAGTTGACTTTTAAAATGAAATATATGCTTTTTAACATTTATTAAATATATCTCTCGCATAGCATGTTTTGTCATTGTACATACAGTATAGTGCAGAATTGTGTAAAAATGTATGTGAAATCTGTACTCAAGTACTGTATTTGCCCATACGATCATGCTACTGATGTTCCTGCAGGTTTATTGGATGAGCTCTGGTGGGACGATGGCCCTGGTTCACCTCAGTCATGTCTGGGAGATTTATGAGCGGTCCAGATCGGATCGCTCACTGTGGTCAGGCTGGTGTTAATGCCATGCCTCTGAATATTCAATGGGAAGGGCTGAGACCCACACTGCTGTAATGTGGTGAAATACCACAGTGAACACACACATGCTGTACTAGTTCTATCTCTAGCTCTGTATAGATAAAGATGAATAACTAATTTGCATTGTATACCTCTTTGTTGACTGCATTTTGGCACACTCTAGAGGTTTTAAAGGGGTCATATAATGGTACATGCACTTTTACAAGTTGATTGTACTGAAATGTGTGTTTGCAGTGCCTGTACACAAACAACATAAAATGATAAAAATCTATCCAGTGTTTTTGTTTTAATCTCCTTATATGTTTCCCCCTGCCTCAAATCGAGCCGTTCGAGCCTGTGACGTCACACGCTCGGAAGCCCCTCCCACGATTGTTGATTGACAGCCGCGTTTCAACCTCTATGGTTTCAACACAGACCCGCCCTCGCTCGTGAGGGAGCTGTCAATCATAGTCTGCGCAGACAGGCGCGGTCATTGTTGATATGCTGGAGCACTGTCTATGAGCAGAATGGCGTCTAAGTGATTGTGGTGTTCTGTTCTTGGGTGTAATAACGAACACAGCAGTCATTTTAATGTTCCTAAATCCGAACCGCTGAAGACGCAGTGGCTGAGTTTGTTTTCCAAGGGAATATTCCCCACGAGCAACGTCAATGCTTTCATGTTTGCGCGAATCATTTCACACACCAGACTGCTTTATAAACGAGGAGGGTCAGTATTAGAGGTCTTCTCGGGTCCTAAAAACTGTACCCGACCCGAATCGACCCGAATCACTACTTACCCGAACCCGACGTGTATAAATTATTTTTTTTAAGAAAAACCCGACAGATTAAAAACCGAGACAGACCCGATAAAATTAGACCCGAGTCCGACCCGACCTGACGGCATTTCCTCTAGAACCCGACTGGACCCGATTCCCGAACGTAAACGGCATTTACATTGTGCACAGCCTGCAGCCCTGCGTTTCTCAAAAATGCACTTAACATAGCAAGTGTAAGCGCGCTGAAGTGCTAAAATGTCAATCACACATCACTGTAACCCATTATGTCCTATAAAATTTGGCATAATGTTATTTACCGGTCCATACGATGATTAGAACCACCATTCGTTTTCCCTGACATTTTTCGCAATTTCTGTTATCGCCTCCATGCTTTTCTGACAGTGCTTTTCGTATTTTTAAAATTGATTGACAGGCCTGGCTAAACGACAATTCAAATACTTGCATTTAGTCAAACATCCATCCACATGATGGCACACTAGTTCTTCTTGGCAAAGGGAGGGGTTGGTTTATGTGGAGCGAGCAACTGAGTAAATAAATGCGGAGGCAACCGTGCTTATGCTTATAGCCCATTTGCACGTAGAAGCACGGATTCGCTCTCTCACTTAGAAAAAGTGAGAGAACGGTGTCATAGAGTTGTTTTAAATACTGCAATTTTCTTAAATGCCCAACATAGTTTAAAAGAATTCGGGTCTTCTCGGGTCCATTTGGAAAAGGCATATTTATTTTTAATTACCCGAGACCCGAGGCCACTAATACCGAACCCGACCCGTGTACGAGACACTTGTCGGAGTTTTGGACCCGAACCCGCTCGGGTCTCGGTTCGGACCTCGGGTTTTCGGATCCAAGTGGACCCGTGAAGACCTCTAGTCAGTATAAAGCTGGTTTTGCTAAGAAGCTGCTCCTGGACCGGTACCAACTTTTCGTGTTCCTGCTGAACCTCCAAAATAACTGAAGTGAGTGTAAAATTGTATTAACCTTTAATATTTATATTAATCTTTGCAAATCGCTAGATGCACGCTTCACAATGAATGCGTCTAAGGTTTACACTTAGCGTACATTACGGCATGTTTTCTATGTACGACGTTCTCAATATAATTCATAATCCCACTTCTATAATGAACTGCGCGTTATGGTTATTGTGTTACAAACGGTGTACACAGAACAAAGAGGCGGGGTGAGTGTTTTCTTACAATACTAATGAGAATTTTTAATTAAAGTATATTACAAAGTTTTAATTTAGACTCTAAATAATCATATTAGCTTGTACAAAAATGGCATTATATGACCCAATTAAACACGCTGCATCCAAAACACGATAGAGAATACTCTACAATATGAGGACAGAAATTATCATAATTTACCCTTTGTATGATGGAAGTTTTCAAGTGAAAGAAGATCCTAAAAACACAAATATATCATAAACGAGGTCCATATTCCACAGTCTTCAGTATTTTTGAGGATACGGTAATGATGGAGTTTTAATTTTTCGTATCTGCCATTCATTTTCATAATACTTAAACGGTTGGTGACATATCCTCGGAAAAACTCCTGAGATCCAAAAGCTAATGCTAACAACTAATCTATGAATATCTGACAGCTGAGTGTGGGCATTTCACTAATGTTGGATGCATCAACCTCACATTTGCATAGGCCCTACTATTTGAATTCATGATTGGTTGACTGCCAAATTAAAATATAACATTATTAACAAGTTAACCCTCTAGGCGCCACGGTCGAGTTTACTCGACAAGATGCTGAATAAAACGGCCGATTTAGTCAAATAGGGTGTCAAATTTCGTTCGACCTCCCCTCCACTAGATGGCAGACATGTCATACTTCATCCCCGAATCAAAAAAACGTCATGCTTCTAGACAAAATCTTCGAGTTAGAGCGCATTGAATCATTACAAACAGAAGCGGAGCTAGTGTGCGAATGAGCCATTTTATCCGAGCCTCTCCGCAATCGCGGCAATAGTATTGTGGTGGAGACTTTGTCTAATGCCACTGGGTATGATAGACGAGGTCGAAGTATTCATAGGACAGTTAGGGGGCAACGTGGAGACAGGGTGGGGAGTCGTAATGACAATGACAGTAGTCCAAACTGTGCACACTCAGCGCGCGTGCATATGAATAATATATATGTGCCCCATACATGGAATCAGAGTGCCTACTGCAGTGTTTCCCAACCCTGTTCCTGGAGGCACACCAACACTACACATTTTCCAACTCTTCCTAATCGATCACACCTGAATCAACTCATCAGCTCATTAGTATAGACTCCAAGACCAGAAATATATGGGTCAGAAAAGGGAGACATCCAAAATGTGCACTGTTGGTGTGCCTCAGGGAGCAGGGTTGGGAAACACTGGCCTACTGTATGTAGTAAATGGAAAATCTCTACAGCAAAAGGCCAACCGCTACATGCACTTGGTTTGTTTCTACCATTTATTAGTAATGACTTACACAGTGTGTTTACTACTTACTATTTACCTGAGCATTCAGTATTGTGCAATATAGCATACAGAAGGTGAGGGACATTTTTGGGGGAAAGAAGTGCTGTATTTTATCATTTAAACATGTGACTTTTCATGAAAATTCTATAATCCAAGATTGCCGCCACTATATGACGTCATAATATGCCAATTAGATGGGAAAATGTAATCCATTCATAAACTTTGGGTCATCCTTAATATTTCTCTAATTTACAGAAAGTCTCTATCTTTTTATCACTTTTAAGATATAGCCTTTTGAAATTAAGATGTTTTCGTTCCTTCCTTGAACCGATATTCCATAAATATCAATATCCAAAACACACCTTAGCAACTTCGTAGAAACAACATGGCACTCACATACAACACCTACATTATCATAGATCATCTGAATTTAAAATTACTTGTATGTCATAATAATAGTGAGAACCCTGTAATATCAATAATATGATCTGCCCTAAGAATAGTTTGCATCTACACTGCCCAACTATTACAGTAAAGCAGTAAAGAAACAGAAGGTCATTTAGAGACTCTGAAGTCCTTTCATGCGTCATATATGTCACACAGTTAGCCTACAACTTTAATTTAACATTGTTAAATGAATGACTAAATTAAGAATGAGCAATGTATTCCTACATGCATTTTAGATTATTTTACCAAAACAGAGTGACAGATCCAGTGTGCTATAACAGTTGTCATTCATGTCATGCCCTAGCAACTGCTCTTTAATGTATGTTTTTGTGCAGTTTGTGATCATGTCAAGTCACCTTCATTTATAAAGCGCCTTTAACAGTATGGATTGTTTCAAAGCAGCTTTACAGTTATAATAGAAATGACCGTAACAGATTGTTTAGGTTTTACAACAGCATTAGGATAAAGTTATTGTCCAGCTAAAGTTAGTTTGGATTGATTCACTTCCGTTGCGAAGATCATTAGTTATTAACTTAGCGGCTGCTACGCATGACACCGTTCTAACAGAAAAACTCTTAACACGCTCCGGCCCACTCATCCGCACAAAACAGTGCCTGGTGTCTCGAGAACGCACTCCCTAAAATAGGTTCGACGGTGTAAATGGTTATCCGTTACCTCTGCGCAAACCTCAAAAACACAAACCCGCGAAAACGCTGACGGCGCGCACATGCGCATCACGTATTCAGTCCATAGGTATGCGCGTTTGAATATATATGTGCGCAGGCGTGTAGTCCTTCTTTACAAATCAACCCTCAACAAACTACTTGTCTGGTCTTAAAAATTTATAATACAGACATTTTTATCGCGTCTGCGTAGCCACACGAACCGGAATTATCCCGAAAACGATTATCTGTACAGAGGTAAAGGGAAGGAGGCCTTCACAGGGAGGGACTAGTGACACTTCAGGACTGCGTTGTCGTCGCATCCAGGCGCAGGTCCTTCATCAGATCTGGATACGGCCTGGATCCGGTGGACCGCAGTAAACCTCGGGATAAACAGAGAGACTAATATTAGCGTAGATGCCATCCTTCTTATGATGTAACGAGTACATCATGATTTATGGGAAGTGTTCCCGGTTCCGGCTGACCTAAACAATGCAGCCTAACATTGAATTATATAAGTCTATAGTGTGTTATGTGTATGCTAGGTCAAAGAGATGTGTTTTTAGTCTAGCTTTGAACTGACAGAGTGTGTCTGCTTCCCGGACAAAGTTAGGAAGACTGTTCCAAAGTTTTGGTGCCAAATAGGAAAAGGATCTAACGCCAGCAGTCGATTTAGATATTCTAGGTATTATCAACCGGCCAGAACTTTGAGATCGCAATAGACGTGAAGGACTATAATGCGTTAAGAGCTCGCTCAAGTACTGCGGAGCTAAACCATTTAGTGCTTTGTAAGTAATCAGAAATATTTTTAAATTTATACGATGTTTAATAGGGAGCCAATGCAGTGTTGACAGAACCGTGCTAATATGGTCATACTTCCTGGTTCTGGTAAGAACTCGAGCTGCTGCGTTTTGGACCAGCTGTAGTTTGTTTATTAAGCGTGCAGGGCAACCACCCATAATAACATTACAATAATCTAACCTTGAGGTCATGAACGCGTGAACTAACTGTTCTGCATTTTTCATTGAAAGCATATGACATAATTCAGATATATTCTTAAGATGTAAGAATGTGGTTTTACATATCTTAGAAACGTGGCTTTCAAATGAAAGATTGGTATCAAAGGGCACACCCAGGTTCCTAACCGACGACAAAGACTTGACAGAGCAGCCATCAAGTGTTAGACAGTATTCTAGGTTATTACGTGAGGACGTTTTTTGTCCAATAATTAGAATCTCTGTTTTTTCAGAATTTAGTAGTAGGAGATTGCTAGTCATCCAGTTTTTTTATATCAGCTATGCATTCCGTTAATTTTGTGGATTGGTAAGTTTTGTCAGGGCGTGAAGAAATATAAAGCTGAGTATCATCAGCATAACAGTGAAAACTAATGCCATGCTTCCTAATGATATCTCCTAATGGTAGCATGTACAGAGTGAACAGCAGCGGTCCTAGTACTGAGCCTTGTGGTACACCGTACTGAACTTGTGATCGATAAGACATCTCTTCATTTCCTGCTACAAACTGATAACGGTCAGATAAGTATGATTTAAACCATGCTAGTGCAATTCCACTAATGCCAACATAATTTTCGAGTAACACTAATAGCGAGATACAACCACGATCGGATGATAAGAGCAATCATTTGTGACTCTGAAGAGAGCTGTCTCAGTACTATGATACTAATCATGTGTTAATATTTCCAGAGGACAGGCACAATAAGCGTGAGGGTTGGTCATGATATGTGTTTGTAACAGTGTGAGCCCTTAGCGCTGCATGCTGTTTTCTGTCACTCACCTCATAACACTGACAGCGCTGCACCACTGCCTGCTAACTGCTCCGTGTTCTGGTCACGCTAATTGTCTGTAACTTGAGGGCTTGGTGTCATTAATTCTTTGTAAAAAAAATGAGCCATAAACACGGAAGCTTTGGAACAAATGTTACGAGTGTTTGTTTGGCATTTGTCATTCATGGCTTCTGTTAATTACTCGCTTTCAATGAGGCTTCTGTTCAACCTGCTACCTGTTAGCTGCAATGCTGAAAACTAATCATTTTTATTGCTTATCATAAAATAAATAATAATAACAATAAAAAATTTAATTTGTGCCTGAGCCTCATGACTTAGGTCAGGTCCTACATGAACTATTAAATGCAACCTGATCAGTTAAGACTGACAGATTTGAGCCTGAACATGTCACAAAAAACATGTACTTTTTAATTTCATTTTCAATATATTCCCAAGTACCAGGACTGTAGACATTGGCTGATTATTAAACAGTCCTTAACTCTGATCATAGATCTGAACTTAAATCGTTGTAGTTCATGACTACTTAGGAATCCAGACCTACGGTTGGTCTCTTTTTAAAGAAGACACTCAGCTGATGTTTGTCCATGGAAAAGCAATGTCCATTTTTAAAACGGTTTTCACAGGATAAACTTTGAGTGTTTAAGCTTTTTGATACCAATTTATACTAATTATTACTAAAATAATTGATAGGTAAATAAGGCAATAAAAAGCATGGCAAGTGTACTGCTACTGTATCATAACTGAATCTTCCAGTGAAACATCAGACATCTCTGTGGCGACGTATCCAGGATTCTCCAATCATTTAATGCTCTTAAACTCCGCTCATTTGCATACACGTTTGAATGCCACGCCAACATCTCAACCAATCAAAAACTGATAGAACCAAGTCTACATTTATTATTTTTAAATAATGTTACACTCAGATCAGAAATCACAAACAGCGCAGAACACACATAGACAGAAATGAAGTGGCACACTTTAAAGGGACACCAGGCAGGAATCCCGTTTTTGTCAAACAGTGACCCCTAGAGTCGTTGTGGATAACTTGTATTTAACGTTAATGTCGTAAATACCACTCACGCAGAGCGTGACATGGCGTGACGTGTTATATAGTATACAATAGTACATTGTTTAATTTGTCGTTTAATGAGATCTAATATATGTTGTTATTAGATCTCCGACAATTATTAATTGTAATAATCCGACAATTATCTCCAAGAACTTTAATGGTCCAGTGGCAGAACTTTTGCCAAGTGTGTCAGAGGTTCTGGGTTCTAATCCGTACTAGTAGTATAGTTTATTTTCCTCATCAAAACCGATTGTTTATTAGTGATTGTATATCAAGGGACAAGTTCATTAGGTTTTGTGATTTCACCGTAACAAATATAGAGAGTCTCTCAGTCCCCGCAACGGATTGAGGCGCGCGTCCGTGTGAAGACTATGTGCGTCACAACAGAACACTGTATCCACGCCACTGATCGCAGCGGCAACAGTCTGTGAGTGGCAAGCACATTGGTCACTTGATTTCAAAAACAACATTTCAGATCGCCTCTTATTTAACAAACGAACGAGAAGAAGAAGGCCACCATTCAACCCGAAAGAAGTCATATAACCATTTGAATAACTCTGAAGCTGTTCAGTTAAGCTAAAAAAAAACTGCATAGAATCCCTTTAAATTTGTAGAATTAAATGAAAAACAGATGTTTGAAATAAATGATAAACTCTAAATACTCCAACTTTTCTCATTGTAACATCTTGCTCAGGTTAGATTCTAATCATAATGTTATTGAAAAAATTGTTTCAGTACAAAAAATGCTATACTTTGACAAAAGTAATTTTTAGGGGCCAAGCACCGAAGGTGCGGAGGCACCTATTGTATCTGTTCCCGTTCCTATTATTATTATTCTTCATTTTTCCGACTGGGCGTCTATGGCAGCCCATAGAAACGTTTGTGGGAAAGTTGTTTTGGTTTGACATTCTGATAGAGGACAGTCCCAACATTAAATACACCAATTTTGGTGTCTCTAACTCATTGCCTCTAGCGCCACCACCTTACCAAAGTTTCACTCAAATTATGCTAATAAATCTTAAACCGTAAGGCCTATCATCAAAATTCCTTTATCCTCTGATTCCTGAGCTCATGACGATTCGATCGCACCCTATGACGTAATTTTCCGTCATAAAAATATGTCCGCCATTTTGAATTGTCCAAAAAAACTACTTTTGCGAACTCGTCCTAGACGGTTTGTCTGATTTTCACCCTGATTTTCACCAAAATTGCACCAGATCATCTCCAGACAGTGCAGACAAAAAGTTATGGAATTCAAGTTGATTCGCTTAACCGTTTTCGATAAACGCACAAACTAATTTTACGTAGCGCTTGCGAAAACAGACGTAAGGCTGTATCTCCGCAACGCTTAATCGTATACAGACCAAACTTGGTACATGTCATCACAAGCATGACCTGAGGCTACATGCTGCGTTTCGGCGCAGCGCCATCTACTGGTCCGGAGATATGAAAAATGGCTATTTTTGCTCATAACTTCTGAACGGTTTGTCCAAAAATCATAGAAGTAGTCTCGTTAGATTCAGGGCGTCATGCCGAGTTGACTGATATCCAATTTTCCCAGATCGGCCATTTTGTCTGTTGGCCATTTTGAATTATGTGCTAAAATGCTGTATTTTCTGAACGCATGAACGAATTGTTACGAAACTCTGTATGGGTCATCAGTATGATGCCCTGAAGGAGCCTGATAAGTTTCAAAACAGCGCCACCTAGTGGTAATTTAATTTTTAAATGCTTATAACTCTGGCTGTGGTTGACTTATTTTCACGGGAGTCATATCATTAGACTCCTGAATCCTTGCCGAGTCCAACGATACCAGACTTGCCAGGTTTCGGCATATGGTTTGTGCAGCGTTATAATTTCGCGCCTAAACATTTGCGGATATCTTCGAAACCACCCGTCCGATCGAGACGAAACCACCGTCAGAAGTTTGGAAGCATAGGTCGCTGGCTAAATGGCAATGCCCAAATGTCAAAATATTGATAGTAAGGGGTAGTAAAATTCAATCAAAGTCACGTGTCAGTCATTTTTGACGTGTTTTTTCACATAACATGGGTATAACTAGCGAATTGAGATATTTTCACCAAAATTGACACAAAGATGTATGGCCTCACTCTGAGGACACACAGAAAATGGTGAAAAACAAATGGTGGGACTGAGCCTCTTGGTGGCGCTATAATAGAACAAAACTTGAAATTGCCATTGAATTCAATACAGTTTTGTGATTAAAATGCTATACTTAACAAATGCATTGGTTTAACATTACGAAACTCAGTGTGTGCCAGAAGCAGCATGCCCTGAAGGTACTCAAAAGATTTTGAGACACCGCCACCTTTTGGTCAAAAGTTATAATTAATTTCCGAAAATGCTAATAACTTTTGAATACATATGCCTATTGTAATGACACTGGTCTTAATAGATTCCTTGGGTCATGCCGAGAACATAGATACCAAGTTTGATGTATTTGGGCGAATTTCCTGTCCGCCGTCTTTATTTACTTTCAAAACCTTCTTTTTCGAACTTCTCCTAGACCATTTGTCCGATTTTCACCAAAATCGAATCATATCATCTCCAGACCATGACGACTAAAAGTTATGGATTTCGTGACAATAGACGAAACCGTTTACGTATACCGCAGCAGCAAAGTTGAGGCATGCTGCAAAAATGACTATTAAGTCTTTATCTCTGCAATGCCTTGATATTTTGACACCAAACTTTGTATGTGGCATTGTCACCTCACTCTGACCACATCACATCGATTTCGTAACTGCGCCACCTATTTGTCAAAAGTGATAAACCATTAAATCATCTTAAAAGTTACTGTATATGTGATTTTTTAGCCATTTGCCCAAAGTTCTCTTAAAATGCCTTTAATTGCTCCTTGCTGCAGTTGGTTTGCCACTCCTAGCCATTTTGGCATATGTTGCCGCTTCTTGCGCTTGGCCCCTGTAATGGCTGCTTGCAGCTATATTTATTGTCATAATTGTGATTTCATAATATGTAGATATGTATCCATCTGAAAAATCTTGTGAAAAGATGTCTTTCGGTTGTCAAATAGCAAATAGTGGAGCTCTGCAGCCATCTACTGGTTAAGGCTGTGGTAGATTGGCCAAGTCCAGATTCCCATAAGGCCCTACACAGGTTTCTGGGGTTGGCGGTTCATTCGCAATTTCAGCCAACTAGCCGCACCTCTGACTGCCTTGACCTCCCCAGAACGACGTTCAGGTGGTCTGATACAGCCTAGGCTGTATTCTCCAACCTCAAAAGTCGCTTTATTTCGGCTCCCATCTTAGTCGCCCCTGATTCCTCACGTCAGTTCGTGGTGGAGGTTGACGCGTCAGAGGTGACATGTTCAGGCTCAAATCTGTCAGTCTTAACTGATCAGGTTGCATTTAATAGTTCATGTAGGACCTGACCTAAGTCATGAGGCTCAGGCACAAATAATTTTTTTTTTTGTTATTATTATTTATTTTATGATAAGCAATAAAAATGATTAGTTTTCAGCATTGCAGCTAACAGGTAGCAGGTTGAACAGAAGCCTCATTGAAAGCGAGTAATTAACAGAAGCCATGAATGACAAATGCCAAACAAACACTCGTAACATTTGTTCCTTTTTGTCCCACCGTTTGTCACCTGCCGAACGTAATTATGACATTGGTAAGAGAGAGTTGTTGGCCGTCAAGTTAGCGTTGGAGGAGTGGCGTCATTGGTTAGAAGGGTCGGGGGTACCTTTTATCGTTTGGACCGATCATAAGAACCTTGAATATATTAGATCTGCTATAAGACTCAACTCCAGGCAGGCTCGGTGGGCACTTTTTTTCGGACGTTTTGACTTTTCTCTCTCGTACCGCCCCGGGTCCAAGAACATCAAACCCGATTCCTTATCTCGCACTTTTTATCCATTCGAACGCCCGGTTACTCCCGAGTGCATTTTGCCCGAGAGGATAGTTATCTTCACACTCACATGGGAGGTCGAATCGAAGGTCAGGTCAGCCTTAGAGGGGGTAACGCCTCCGCCCGGTTGCCCACCGAGTCGATTGTTTGTACCGGAGGAGTTACGGTCCGAAGTCATTCAATGGGGTCATTGCTAACATCGCTTGTCATCCAGGAGTAAACCAGACTAGCTGTTTAATAAAGCAACGATTCTGGTGTCCATTAACCCTCTGGGGTCGGCGGTCGCGCCGGTCATACCAGCTCACTTTTTTCCTTATCAGTGCAAAAGAGACTCAAATTACTCTGTTGATTTTGATCTTACATATAAGTGTTATACATCACTCGATCCTGTTAAGTTTGTATTTTTTTGTGTGAAACCTCTCAATAAAAACAAATTGTTGTGCTTTTCGCCAAATAAAGAAAAATAAACATGATGCGCGTTCTGCGTTCTCTCTGTCAGTGAAGTCCATTCTGAAACGTGTCCGAAAAATGAACTGTAACTAAGTCAATACTTGTCACAGAGATACGAGACATGTGTAATTTAAATGAAGTAATTTATTTAAAAAGAAATATTTCCAGTTTATGCAATCAGTTTGAAACCAAGGAGAGGTACAGTTTTTTCGTTCTCAGTTCATTATCTTTAATTAGCCGAGGCCGCCACGCCCCCAGCGCTTTTCACATGGTAAATAGGTGATCTAACGTTATGCATAGCACACGCCCAGCGATCAATGGCATAAAAACACGACGTTTCTTCATCAGATTCACTGATAGTTCATCGCGTTTTGAGGATGGCACGCTACCCCGATCCTTCAGATGATTCTGGACAGCGAGGAAGAATTCACTTTTCCTCAGAGGAAGATTATAACTCGGACGACGAACGGCTGCATTTTGAAGAACGAATTGATCCCGCCGAGGATACAAGTTCGGAGTAAGTTGTTTAGTGTTTTATAATTCCTTTTCTGATAGTATAGAGCTCAAATGAATTTTCAGACTATATTTTGCCTAGCTTTTGACATCTTACAGAAAAGATTGCTTCACAATATCCCTAACATTCGTGTATACGCTCGTGTAATCTTTTTAAATGTGATATTACTCTCTAAACATATTTGTATATTAAATATATAGTTTTGATTAGCTTATGACACTGATTATCATGCTAAAATACTGCCTTATGCGTTATGTATTTTGTTTGCGAATAACTGCATGTTTAGGTTATATAGCCTATTGATTTAGTGAAATATTTCAGCCTCCGGTAAAATATGTGATACTGTCTAAATACAATATATTTTTTATATATAAAAATATTTAGTTTTGGTTAGCCTATGACACTACTTATGCTAAAATAGTGCCTTATGCGTAATGTATTTTGTTTGCGAATAACTGCTTAGGTTATATAACGAGAAATATATTTCAGGCTCCGGTAAAAGAGGTCTAAATACAATATATTTTTTATATAATTAAATGTTCAGTTTTGATTAGCCTATGACACTATATCATGCGTAAATAACTGAATACAGGTGTAAATGTTTGAAATGTAGTGATGTGTCGTTCGCAAACGATCCGTTCATTGAGTGTATCACTAAATGCATGTGGTCTATATGGGCCATCAACAGATATTTCTCCGTCCCATGGCCCAGATATATACATACATTGTGCATCCATACCCATTAATTGTCCATCAGTTTACTTTGGATAATGTATGCTAACAGTTTTTTTTTAGGAATGTGTCTGCATCACTTTCTCATTCGCCAGCACCTCAGAGGGAGTCGTTCAGTTCTCAGTGCGATCGAGAATCATACTGAGTAAGTGCACAGACGTAATATTTTACAGATGAAATTTAGCCTAATTGTGTTTAAATCGTCATAATGTAAAAGTAGGCTACCTATTCTTGTGTAAAATTACAAAAAAAAAAAATATTTTTATCCATGGCATTTAGTGATTGATAATGATAATAATACAGTTTATTTGATTGTGTTATCAGCATGCTCACGCTTTTTTCTTTTTTATAATACAAGTTTCGTCTTTTTTTTCTTGTGATGTGTTAAGTGATAGTAATGACTTTATGTCTTTACATTGTTAGGACATATTTCTATTTTAAATAAATGCTGTTCTTTTTATTCATCAGTGAATCATTCTTAGTTCATCATTCTTTGTTCAGGCTGCCTTCACGGCACCTTGATGGGGCATTAGTCATTGGGGGAGTGTCTTTTGTCTCCCCTGGTGTGAATCTCATTAATATTCATAGCCATTAACACTCCCACGCATACAGCAGCGCTGACCCCGAAACTAACTTGCAACATTTAAATTGTTATATTGTTGTTTGTGAAAGTGTGGTCAGGATGATTTTCACATCATTTTGTAGTAAAAATTCTAGCCTACAAGAATAGTAACTCAAAAGTCTTGTGGACAACTATTCAGTATTTGTTAAATGGCCTTATTGCGGTGAATTTTTCTTTTCCCAAAACGTACTAACCACGCATAATATTTTTTTTAACATGTACATCCATTTTGCTCACTTATTATTGTAGCAGAGTTTGTGCTGAATACAGCATAATTATATGTTGGCCAATGGTATGTTGTAAGTAACTGAAATAAGCACAAATGTTAGGGCATGTCAAAACATCTCAAGGGCCCCAAAAACACCTCAGACCCCAGAGGGTTGATGGCTCGCAGTTTTATTTTGGCTTCCTGAGTTTGTGCCATTGGTACCTCTGGTGGGTTACTCCATCCGCTGTCGGTCCCTTCAAAACCCTGGTCCCATATAGCGCTAGATTTTGTCACCGCCCTCTAATGGCATGACGGTTGTTTTAACCGTAGTGGACCGGTTCTCGAAGGCGGCACATTTCATTCCCTTGCCCAAATTACCTTCAGCCGAGGAGACAGCGGTGGCTGTTGTAGACCACGTGTTTCGTTTACATGGCCTCCAGATGGATGTGATCTCCGACAGGGGGACCCAATTTGTGTCCAAATTCTGGAGAGAGTTTTGTAGGTTACTAGGGGCTACAGTCAGTCTGTCTTCGGGTTACCATCCCCAGAGCAATGGTCAGACCGAGCGAGCCAACCAAGATTTGGAGAGAGTGTTGCGATGTTTGATGTCCAAGAATCCTTCATCCTGGAGCCAGCAACTTTCTATGGTTGAGTAGTACATAACTCGTTACCAGTGTCATCCACGGGCCTCTCTCCATTTGAGTCTAGGGTACCAGTCACCAATTTTTCCAAGTCTGGATTCCGAAGTCGTGGTCCCCTCCGCTCACGCCTTCGTCCAGAGGTGCCACCGCACATGGACCAGAGCCCATGAGGCTAAGCCGATCGCCACCGGTCAAGGCCTCCCGTATATGTCGTGGGTCAAAAAGTGTGGCTTTCTACCAAGAACATTCGCTCCGGTCCGTGTCTAATAAACTAGCTATTTTATAGTAAAAACTTTATAATCTATCCAAAACTAGTCAACGAAATGTTGTCATTACAGACATTATTCTATATCGCGATTAGAACAAATCTCAGTAGGATATAGCAATATAGTTTGGATGTGTTCATGTAAAAATAACGTTTACTAATGTAGGAGCGAGAGTGAATGAACGCACAAATGCGATGTACAGCTGTAGTAACACGTGCGTCTGTGCCATTCATTCATTCACACACAGACACGCAATTCATATTTAAACAGTCTTTGTGCAGTTTACAGACACTATTCAATAACACGATTAGAACAAAGCTTGTACTTAAGAATAAATAACTTACTGCATCAGCTGAATCCGTTGCTCCGTGAAATGAAACTACCAGCACTTCTGAGGTAACTTTTCCAGTATTATTACGATAGTATTATTCCTCACAACGCAGCAAGACGAGGTAAAGTACAATATTCTTATTAAACTGGATGTTTTATCCAGCTGATGTGGGCGTTGGCATGGCTTGCCTCAACATTTGCGTTTGAATAGCGCGCGCTCTCCGTGGGCGTGTCACATTAACACGTGATAAACTATAATGAGCTGAAAGGAAAAAGATTGACATCTCTTTTCATACAGATTACATAAACTGAGAATATTTGTTTTTTATATAAATTACTTCATTTAAAAAAAGAGAATTTCAGCTTCATAACGAAAAATATTTCGTGCCTGTGTGACAAGTATTTACTGAGTTACAGTTAATTTTCGGACACGTTTCAGAATGAACTTCACTGACAAAAAGAAGGCAAAATTCGCATCATGTTTATTTGTCTTTATTTGACAAAAAGCAGAACACTTTGTTTTTATTGTGAGCATCCTTAAAGAAAATAGACACTTAACAGGATCTAATGATGTACAACACTTATATGTCAGATCAAAATCAACAGAGTAATTTGAGTCTCTTTTCCCCAGCGCCGCGACTCGTAGACGAGGAACCTACATATTCGGTCAATCGTATTCTGGACTCGAGATGGAGGGGACGTGGATTCCAGTACCTGGTGGACTGGGAGGGTTACGGTCCGGAGGAAAGAAGTTGGGTTCCTGCTAGGGACATTCTGGATCACTTATTGATGATTACAATCAACGGGTAAGTTCTCCTGGGAGTGCCAGGAGGCACTGTTAGGGGGAGGGGTACTGTCACGGTTTATACATTCACTGTCTCCTCTCGTCTTGTTGTTGTGTGTGTGTGTGTGTGGGCGGAGCCACTGATCACTGCTGATCAGCGCACCCTATTTAGTCTCTCTGTTGTCATCTTGTCTTTGTCAGAGCGTTGTGGATGTTTGCCATTGTTCCTACCTCCCGTTGTTCCTGCCTGTCGCCTGTTCGTCTTCATCGTGTTCCAGCCAGTCGCCGTTTCCTGTGTGTTCGTCTTCGTCCAGCACCTCTGTCACCCCCGCTCCCATTCCATCCCTCTGGATTCAGTTTGTCACCACCATCCCGGATCGCCTTCATCCTCCATCATCATCTTCATTCTTCACCGGAGGCCTGGGCTGTCCTCAGCGTCCCTGTGCTGCCAAGTGCACTTCATCTCTGGACATTTCCCATCACCATTCTCACAGTTTCGTACCTGCTCAGTCTTCAATAAAAGACCATTTTACTTGCAATTGAATCTCTTCATCATTTCATCACACATTCATGTCTGCAGCACAAACAGTACAGGACAATTTACACACTGAAGTGTACTAAAGTTAGTGGTTTGTTCAAATCACTAACCCAAAATTTAAGCAATAGCCTTAGTACATTTATTCGAAGTGTAAACTCACTAATTAGTCACAGTGATTCCAGCTGTTTCTCTTCAGTTATCTAGATCAGACATTTGTTTAGAGCAGCTGTTGTTAATTAGCACACGTTATTTTACTGGTTTTAAACCGCCACACTCTCAGCTGAGCTCTGACCTGGCCGTACGTCATCACTGCTGTTTGTAGAGACTCAAACTATGTATATGAGATCTATTGCATTGCCAAAACTGAAGACATAACCTCCCTTCATAGAGCACACTGCTTTACATTTATAGACCACAGCAGCTCGATACAATCCCTCTGTATCTATAAAAAGTACACTTCTGTTTCAGAGCTTAGATTATATTAGTTTTTTTTTTTTCTCTCTGGAAATGCCTGCTTGCAAGTAACAAAAAAAAAACTACCAAGACATAATTTCACAATATATGAAATACTGTGATACTAAATAATTCTGTAAACTTAAATATATATGTAGATGTAACATGTAGATCTACAGAAGTGTATGGTGCTTTTCACAAATATTGGTTAAAACTGATGGAAAAAATATATAGTTTTTACTCCTTACAATTTCATTTAGACTATGAATATTTCAATTAAAAGTACAAAGTATTTTACATTTTATCATGAATGAAACAACTATTCTAGGTTAAATTTGACAACTATAAAAGCAACTTATGCAAAAGAATATTGCTTTCTAGAGTTAGGCAAATTAAAGGGACACTCCACCCATTTCAACATTAATCTTTATTGAAAGTGGGTCATATATGTAGTCGAAATGTAAAAGAAATTTTGAATTTGGTGCCCTCTTGACCGAGAAAAGACAGAAAATAACTTTAGGGCGCATTTGTATGTAAAACAACAACTCCCACAATGCACCACATTGCACAGCTCCGCAAGCCACTCCCACTAATCCAGAACAGCGCACACAGAGAAATCACTCTTCCGTCTAGCTGCCAAAAGAGTTTGAAATTCATTTCACACAAAATGTCTAGTTAGTTGGCTGTGGCGAGCAGGACGAGGGCGAGGGACGTGAGAGGACGGCGCGAGTGACAATGAATGACACCTGTGAGACGCAGCGGTCTCATATCTCTCACGGAGGAGCGGAAGCACAAAAGGAACAGGCCTGATTTTATGTTGTGTTTTGTTTCTGTTGTGTGTGGCCAGCTGGCTTATACTTTTGTTTTGTATTTGTTTATTTTACTATTAAAATGTTTAAATGTTCGCCGGTTCCCGCCGCCTCCTTCCCACAACAACGAACCCCGTTACATTGGCAAACTCATTAGCGAATTACTCCTCGTTTGTATTTCTTTCTATATGGTGAATTATTGCATGATACCTGGATGTTCAGTCAGAACATATGCGGTGCGACTGGCTCGAGCCAGTCCGGGCTCCTCGTCCGCCTCCTGTTCCTCCATCAGCCTCAGCTGCTCTTCACTATATTGCGGCTCGTAAAGATAGCCACGAACAGTGGATTTGAGCAGCAGAATTTCAAAATCCTCTTCGTCGATATCATGTTTAGTTTCTTCCGTCATTGTCATAACTTACTATCTCCACAGCGCTTGTTAGCTTAGCTTATAAACAAGATGGCTGATATTGATTTCAGTATCTGCAAGTGAAGTCCCACCCACTGATCTGTGATAGCTCTGTTAGCGCATTAGGTCCAACCCCCTATGGGCGGGTTTGAAAGGGTGGGAACTAGTGCTGTAGTCTTTACAGAAATCCCCCCTTTTTACACTTCCTCCTACAATGACATAAAATGACAATTTTTGCGCCATTGTAGGAGGAAGTGAAAAAGGTAAATAGCGGATTTCTCTCGTCTCAGGGGAAAATGAGAGAGTGTTGCACGACCATTCAATAGTATGACTGGGTTTCTAACAATGGACAGCTTAATGCAAATGGGTGGAGTGTCCCTTTAAGTAGGTTGCTTTACTGTCAATGTATAATGTAATGTATATCAGCAAGTTTTCAAGGCAACTTAATGTACTAAAAACAGCTGAAATTAAAATTACATCTTTAAAACAAAAATGAATAAAAACTAGATAGAATGAAAATGATAAAAACAACAAAATGACTACAATTATGCAAAATGGAAATTACATAAAGCCTGAATCAAAATATTATAAAAACCTATAATAGTATCTCAAATATACCAAAATAACACTTATGAATCATGCTTAATTCATATATCAGTACTTTCATTCCGTCCAATATTTTCCCACTGGTCACAGCTTACGACAGTACACAACACTCCTTGATAAGAATGAGAAAAACACAACAGCTATAGTTAAAGTTACCATGGTCAGCCAAACAGTAATGAGTTTCTGTAATCTTGCACTTTAACCACTGTAATCACAGCTAAACTGAACACACGCATTTTAGATGAAAATCCTTCTGAAATCGTTCACTTATCAAAGATGATTTAAAGTTACTTGCTGAAATACATTAATTGGCACTGTTAGTACACAGTACACTTCTCTACTTGATTTATGTGGTCGGCCACACACCATTAATGTGCTTCACGGACAATTTTATAAAAGAAAGCACAAACAAAAAAGCCCCCATTTTATAATGGCTAATGGAAAACATCGCACCAGCTAAATTTGAAGTAACTCGGTGTGTTTGGTATCGGTCCATCTGAATTGGCCCTGCTTGAGTTTTGCAGTACATACGACTTCAATCTAACATTGCAATTTCACCCTGACTGATTAGATGCAGCAAATTAAATATCTAATGGCTGTTATTAAAAACCACAGTCCACGTAGTAAAAATGCACTGATGTGGTTTTACAATTACTTTAAATGCATCTCAGCAGTTTAAGACTATGGCGTCACTGATAATGCACTACTCTTGGCTTTCTGACCAAATGCCTCTGAGAACTGACGGTGTAGTTTGTACCACTTACAAAACCTCAATCCACAATTTTGTATACAATAGCATGTTCATCCAAAATAGCATTGCTCTTCTCTTATTTGTGATTCTCCTCGTTACCCAGATAACAATATGAGAGCAGCGTTTTCCTCTTTGCGAGTCGATTGTGGGGAACAGTGTGAAAACCCAGTGAAAACATGTGGTTTGAGGAGGCGTCCAGCACACCATGTTTCTGCAATGGCTTCCAGCTGTGTGTAAGCCACTAATGGCACCTCAGGTCCTCTCTGCTGTTTCAGAAGCAGCCAAGCTTCACTCGCTATAAACTGAACACATTTATTCAACTACTGTTGAGAACTCAAAAAAAGTCATCCTGGAAGTTTTATATGGAAGACTTAAAGAAAGCAAAAGCCTAATGAGGATGCTTGGGAAATCTAATGAAGCATTGAACCACCATTCAAGTAGCGAGAGTGATCATATCTCATCCAGATGAAGGACACTGCTCCAGTTGTTCATTCGTGTTTGTGTTTCGAGAGTTACTGTGCATGTGTGATTAGATCTGGAGCAGGACTGAACTTCAGGAGCAAGGCTGTAGTGCACAGTCATGGCAATCTTAGACGTGATTCACAATATATCACGCTTAAAGGATCTAATTGCTTTTATGAAATGAATACTACATTGCAGTAAAATTAAGAACAAAAAAAATCATAAAACATTACATCCACAAAATGCTATGAAGACCTAGTCCCTGACGTGTAGGTATCGTTTCTCTCTATATGGATGCTGTGATGTACACAAGTAACTAGATGAACAGGTGTTTCATATCACAGCTGTTTTTATAAGACGACTGCATTAACCAATCATTATCCATGACCAGAACTGTCTAGCTTATAAACAGTAGCTCAATAACTTGACATGAACCAAAACCTGAAGTTTGGCCCTCATTGAGTCTATATGTCGCTGCAGTATTTCAGCAGTGGAGCTAGAGCACTCCTGCCAGGCCTCCAGCTGTATTACACACACCGCCAGCAAGAGCTTCCATGTGTTCATGTTCCCAAGGCTACATTTAGCTGAAACTCGGCATCAATCAGGAAAAAAGCCTGATGTTTATGAATGACAGCCGTTACAAAACGTATAATTCAAGTTCATTTATTAAGTCAATTTCCAAGTATGTTTTCCAAGTATACTGATGCCAATGTTCTTGTTCTAACTGTTAATGCATTTACAATTCAGACATTGAATAAAAAATATTGTATGTAATTTTTGTAATGCAAAATAACACATACTCCAATTTTTGTGCATACTTTAAGTGAACTTGACATCATACTTATTGTTTACTATTCAAATATTATTTTGTACTTTAAGAAAATATAAGTTTACTTTCAGTAGGATTTGAAGTGTATAAAAGTCCATTTTGAACAATATTCTCAGTACTACACTGAACAAAATTATAAACTCAACACTTTTGTTTTTGCCCCCATTTTTCATGAGCTGAACTCAAATATCTAAAACTTTTTCTTTGTACACAGAAGGTACACTATTTTCTATGTACACTATTTCTCTAAAATATAGTTCACAAATCTGTCTAAATCTGTGTTAGTGAGCACTTCTCCTTTGCCGAGATAATCCATCCACCTCACAGGTGTGGCATATCAAGATGCTGATTAGACAGCAGGATTACTGCACAGGTGTGCCTTAGGCTGGCCACAATAAAAGGCCACTCTAAGGCCCTGTCCACAAGGAGACGAGTTTAGCTGTATAGCAAATTTGGTATAGTATTTGCGTTTCGTCCAGATGGATCCAGCGTTTTGGGACACTGAAACCGCTATTTTTTTAAACCGGGTCCCAGAGTGGAAAAATCTGAAACCGACACCCATGCGTTTTCGTGTGTACGGCCAATCCGTACATTTTGTGCAATGATGATGTCATCACACCACGTGTCAGCATTAGTCACACACTGCTACGTCACACGTAACAGCAACAACAATGGTGGACTATATGCTTGTGGTCGTGCTGCAGAAGCTACTGAGCCTATTAGCTTTACTAAAGCAAAATCTTCTGCTCCTATGCTACTACGGTGAGCAATCTTCGTCTTCACCTTGTTGTCATGTTGGGTTCGTATAGAGCTAACAAGGTTATGCGCATGCTCCAAATCTTCTTCTCCTTGTTTAGTGTATCTCTGTAGCAGAATTACAGTGCCACATACTGGTCTGGCATGTATACCACATCGTTTTCAGTCGGTTTCAGTGGTTTCGTGTGTACGCATATATTTCTTGAGACGACGCCCGTGTTTATGAAAAAAAATTAGAACGAGGGAAAAAAAGATAGGATAGGGAAAGCTCTGGCTTCGTGTGGATGTGCCCTAAAATGTGCAGTTTTATCACACGGCACAATGCCACAGATGTCACAAGTTTTGACGGAGTGTGCAATTGGCATGCAGACTGCAGGAATGTCCACCAGAGCTGTTGCCCGTGAATTGAATGTTCATTTCTCTACCATAAGCCGTCTGCAACCGGCCTCACAACCCCAGACCATGTGTAACCACACCAGCCCAGAACTTCCACATCCAGCATCTTCACCTCCAAGATCGTCTGAGACCAGCCACCCGGACAGCTGCTGCAATAACAAAGAATTTCTGCACAAACTGTCAGAAACAGTCTCAGGGAAGCTCATCTGCATGCTCGTTGTCCTCATCGGGGTCTCCACCTGACTGCAGTTCGTCGTCGGAACCGACTTGAGTGGGCAAATGCTCACATTCGATGGCGTCTGGCACTTTGGAGAGGTGTTCTCTTTGCGGATGAATCCCGGTTTTCACTGTACAGGGTAGATGGCAGACAGCGTGTATGGCGTTGTGTGGGTGAGTGGTTTGCTGATCGAGTGGCCCATGATGGTGGTGGGGTTATGGTATGGGCAGGCGTATGTTATAGACAACGAACACAGGTGCACAGAATGCACAGAGATACCGTGACGAGATCCTGAGGCCCATTGTTGTGCCATTCATCCTCGACCATCACCTCATGTTGCAGCATGATAATGCACAGCCCCATGTTGGAGGATCTGTACACAATTCCTGGAAGCTGAAAACATCCCAGTTCTTGCATGGCCAGCATTCTTACCGGACATGTCACCCATTGAACATGTTTGGGATGCTCTGGATCGGCGTATACGCCAGCGTGTTCCTGGTCCTGCCAATATCCAGCAACTTCGCACAGCCATTGAAGAGCAGTGGACCAACATCCCACAGACCACAATCAACAACCTGATCAACTCTATGCGAAAGGAGATGTGTTGCACTCCGGGAGGCAAATGGTGGTCACACCAGATACTGACTGGTTTTCAGACCCCCCCAATACAGTAAAACTGCACATTTTAGAGTGGCCTTTTATTTTGGGCAGCCTAAGGCACACATGTGCAATAATCGTGCTGTCTAATCAGCATCTTGATATGCCACACCTGTGAGGTGGATGGATTATCTCTGCAAAGGAGAAGTGCTCACTAACACAGATTTAGACAGATTTGTGAACTATATTTGAGAGAAAAAGACCTTTTGTATACATAGAAAAAGTCTTAGATCTTTGAGTTCAGCTCATGAAAAATGGGGGCAAAAACCAAAGTGTTGCGTTTATAATTTTGTTCAGTGTAATACTGAGAATATGCTTTAAAATGTACTTTTATACACTAAATAATGGGTTTAAAGTTTATAACTAGTAAACTATCAGTATACCTATAAACAATGTACTCTTAAAGTACCCTTAAAAGTATACTTTTATGAACTAAACACTTCCAAAAAGTATTTAAGAAGTACACAGAAGTATATTATTACTATACTTACTACATGAAGTATTCTTGGGCAATATACTTTATATAAGTTTGCTTAAAGGTTAGGGTTAGGGTTAGTGGCTACACTCATGTGGCTGAAAGACAACAACTCCCAGAATGCACTTGCTTTGCTGCCCTTACGAGGCCACTCCCAAACCACGCCTACCGGTTACAGGCGGCAGAATCCGCAAAATGGATACAACTAGGCTTGCTTTGATACATCGTGAGTTATTTGATAAATTTCCATCGAAATGGTGCTAAATTGTGTTGTACCGGGATGTACTAGCTTAATGTATATAACACAACTTAGACTTTCACATTAAAAATATGATGCAAGGCAGGACCATATCAACAGAGTAGCTTAGTAGCTCTGCATATGAACTGTTTTCCTCCAATTGAAATCACTATTTCTCTAAGCTAATACATTATCTAGGCTAATCCATACTATAGTAACACTTAAGGTTTATAAAAAGAAACACAACCAAATTGAGTTATAACTTTTAATAATTTTTTTTTTTATATTAACACTTTTACACTCAAAGCTCTGCGGATTTAGCGATCACGTCCAGAAGAAAATGGCATCGCTGATATTGGCGACAGCAATAGGACTCTATATCTGACACCGCCAGTCCGCCCCAGCTGGAGTCTGGCCGGGCTCAGGTCTCGCTCCGGCCGCCTCTTGTTCCTCCATCTCCCGCAACTGTTTATCGCTGTATTGCGGCTCGTACAGGTAGCCACGAGCATCAGATTCTCGCAACAGATCTTCGAAATCCCCTTCTGCCATTTCAACTTCAAAACTACCTTCCGCCATCGTGATTAGCCTACTATACAAACTTTCTACACAGACCAAGAGGCAAGTGCCTGTTAGCTTAGCTTCTACAGAAAGATGGCTGACACTCTTTACATTCTGTGAGTGAGATCCCGCCCCATATGGGCGTGGTGAAAACATGTGGAACACTGGCTGTAGTCTTTAGCCTCTGCCACAAAAATCCTCCGATGACGCAAATCCGTTGCGGATATCGCCGTGGATATTGTAGTATTGTATTGCTAAATCCCCCGACCACTGTCTCGGTCTGAGACAGCGAGACCTAGACAAGACCGAGAGGTCCGAGACCAAGACCAAGACCAAAGACCGTCAAGGCCATGACAAGACCGAGACCACGTAAAAGTGGTCTCGAGACATACATCACTACTCTCAAGTTAAAAGAAGTATACTAATAGCACAGTTGAATAGATGTTTTTGTTAGGAAGACTCCAGCATCATGTTCGGGAACTCGTGCAAGTTAAACATTCCTATGCAAGTTAAATTAATTAGATATTACATATAATTTGGTAGTAAAACAAAGTGTTGCAAATTTTATTGGCAGAAAGATGAGTAGGCTATGTGTATTTTGTTCAACATTTGCAACTGTTTTTTATCACTTAATTCGAAGCATCACAATTTTTTAATTGTCGTCTGTAACACAGGGACTACTGACCAGACATTTACAAGTTTCTAAACATATTAATGTCTGAGAAACAACACGTTTTGTTGGTAAATTGTTTCTCTCCAATAGCTCTCGCGCACTAAAGTTTGAATTGAAATGTCACTTTGTGGGAATATCTTTAGTGAGCACACGCCACCATCTTACACTTTTAATGGGTCTGTGTATTAAAAAAGTGAACATATGAAGCAGTCCACACTATTTCAAAGTCTATAAATTGACTTAATTGATTGTTTTTTTAATCCATGGAGGTCAACAGGTTTGTGAGGATTATATTTCAGGGTATGGTATACAATTTACTGAGTCATATGTAAACACAACAACAATAGGCAGCATATTTCCCCGAACCTGTAGCTCCTGTCCATAACAACAATCAGACCGTCTTCCTGTTTCCTGCTTGACGATCGAGTCTGTCCCAAAAATACCTCCCAATGTGCCCTCGCGGACTCGCGCTAAGGGCCCTAAAGGTCTGCACTACATGACGTCACCGAAGTGTGGACTCTGAGGAAGTCCACAAGTCCGGAGTGTGCCATTTGGGACAGGGCCTATATCACTCTCAGCACCCCGTGTTCAAGTATCAGCACACACACTGCAATCAAGTCCAGCAATCACCTTACAGCACTCTGTGACGAGCCCCCCACCACCGCACGTAAGGGCCTACTAGTGGCCTGCCCTGAAGGCTCGGCTCCTGTAACGAGAGCACAAATTATGACAGGTCTCAATACACAGCAAGGACTCCAAACATACACACATAATAAACATGTAGACTAGTAAACCAAAAAAACATACTACAAAAGATGAAAGTCAGGGTTTGGTGTCATACACTGGGTATCTATTAACCTCACTGACCTTCTACCAGCACATTTGAAGTAAAACACTGACAAAGCAAACCAATAAAAAAATTCAGTTAAGCAACCGATGACAAATGAATATCCTAACAAAAAACAAACAAAAAAAAAAGCAAACAAAAAAGCAAACAAAAAAGACAAACAATTTGAAAGACTAATGGAAGACGCCCAGCGATCACGGTGAAACATACTGGAGAACAGGCGTCACACAAGACACTTAGGCTGTGCACTGAAAGACTAGTCGAAGACACCCAGCGATCACGGTGACGTACTGGAGAACAGGCGTCACACAAGACACTTAGGCTGTGCACATACGTGTTGGGAAGAGAGTTTGTTATAGGAGATGAGATAATCTGAATGTAAAAGCAGCAGCGTCAAACAGCGTTGCCCACCAGGCGCCGCAGAGCATCCATTACTCCTAAAATACAAACATAAGCATATTCTTGCAATATATAACAGAATGAACGCTGCACAAAATGGACGTTTCACGTACCTTTAATTCATAACCCGTCGCCCATCCACGCCACACATACGCCGAACACCACCGTCCCCCAAAGCACGGATATGCGAGAGGGCATGCAAAGGAAGAGCGGCCGAGAGTTCTTCAAGAACTTTGAAGAACACGATTAAAGAACACAAAGAACATGTATCTTCATTCATGTATTTGTGTATCTGTTGTTATCAAATCAACAGAGAACACACTTGTAGTTTTGATGTTACTATTTATTTTTGATAAATGCATTTACTAGAATAAAATACAGAAAACCTGTTTGGCCAACAAAAGAGTGTTTAGTTTGCTGTGTTAATTGTTTTGAGAGCAACTCAAGTCAAAAGTCATTTGGAGAAATGTGTCAAATCGATCGAGAAAACTGTAATATAACTGAGCATACAACCACCAGATCACACCAGTTATCACACTATTTGTATTCTTTTTATTTATTTATTTTTACCACAAATTTTACATGGACTCGTGTGCACGCTGAAAGTACGTCATGAAAGAAAGGACTTTGATTTCAATAGTAATTATTTTGGGTGTTGTTTTGGAAAGCCTTTGCGTTGGGAATGTGTCTATGATGCCCTAAGGCCACTAGGGGTGCTTCTCAATATCCCTCCTCGTCTCCTCGCTCCTCCGTCCTCCATCCTATGACCCGGAAACCGATCGAGCTCAGCCATCTTGAAGGACATCTCAATTCTCTAATTGCACCGCGAGGAGGCGAGGATCGAGGAGTGAGGAGGCTTCCAGAGGAGCTATGAGCGAGGACACACAGGTGTACCCTTTGCGGAAGAGTTTTATCGACTAAACATGACGCACGTATCAATTCTCCTCCCCCTTCACATCTGTCACAATCATTTTAATTTATACTTTACTTTTGTAGTTTACATAAACCACTCAACTCACATATTTCAACAAGGTATCTTTCTTTATTATTATTTATTATGAATTTCTTAAATAAACAAACTTTAACAACATAAGGGCAGATCCTTTGAGCACTGCTGATGACGCAGTGAAGTGACGCTCGAGTGATCAAGTATTCCAATGTATAAAAAAGCTTTCATTCAATTCCTCCGTCCTCATTTTTTTTCCTTGCAGCCTTCCCTCGCGTCCTACAGGGGGTGGAGCTGAGACGCGAGGAAAGGAAACGAGGAAAGGAAACGAGGATGCCCAAATAAGAAATGAGAAGCACCCCTAGGTCTGGGGTTACGAGTGCTGGTTGTCTTACTGCATTATCTCTCTGTCTCTCACTCTCTGTGTGTGTGTGTAACCGTGGGCTGACTTGTGTTATCTGGTTCTGTTTTGTAGCCTTGACAGTGAGACAGAGGAGTGTTTCTTAACAGTTCCTCTATGCTGAGTGTTAATCCAACACTCTGGCTTTCCAGAAATCTGCTCAGTCATTTCCCTGTCAATATTTTCTCAGTGCGTTCATGATATAGAGAACAAGGTTCTATGAATTAGATTCATTGTGTACTCTCAGACCACAAATCCTCTCTGCTGCTCAAACACAATGCGGTTCAAGCCTGTTTCTGAAGTGTTGAGCGATTCTACATGACGTAATCGTAGTATTCACTCCAGCGTGTATCAGACTCTCATTAGACACTGGCTGCAATTTACACACTCCCACTGCTCACTAAAATATCTTACTTAGAAAAGTGAAAGTAATTAAATCAGTATTGGGACACACAACCAGTGGCCTGTTGCACGAAGCGAGTTGAATAAACTCAGAGATACAGCCTACAAATGTAGGTGTGCCTGTTTCTCTGTTGAAGAACAAGAAATAATCATGTTTAAAGCAGTAATAACTGCAAAAAGCAACACCGTTGCGGCGGCCAAAGTTCGGGAGAATTGCTGGCAAAATATTGCTGTTTGTGTAAATGCATACATTTTTCACAATACATTTTTATAGGCTCTAGAACTGATGAAAAACTTACAACCACAACATACATCATTGAATTACATTTCATATAAATGTAAATTGTTTGTTAATTGGGTTTTTTCTTTTCTCTTTCCATTACCTTCCTCAAGCGCTGACTTAACGCAGACTCCCTGATCATTCTGGAATCTCACACCCAAAGCTTGTGATCGTGTAAGTCACCTGTAATAGCAGGTATGTCGGTGTAACAGGTGGCATAGATAAAATCATGTAGGATTGAATCTGATCAAAGACAAATGAAAAGGCATTTTAAACAGACTGCCTCATGCTCACCTAGGGCTGCAGAAATTACAACTTGCATATGACATCAATGACCCTAGATAATTATTTTTCAAAAACATATGTAACTGTAAGATTTTTAACATAAGATCATTCTTAACAGATACGCCATCTATTAATGTATCATACCAGCTATTTTATAAATGCCCTGTTTAACAGCCAGTGCAGTTTCGCAGTGCAGTAAGTAAGTGTCTTCGGCGGGTCAGGTTTTTAATGTGCGGCTCAAGAAGCCGGTATAGATAAAGTGTGCCATCGGCTGAAAATCGATATCTTTCGTACAGATGCTTGAGAAAGGGCAGGGGGTTGTGTCTTTCCCCAATTCTTCTTTCCCTCTGAAGTGCCCTTCTTATTATTTGTGCTGCAATCTCAATGTGGCTCTTCAAAAATGGTGAAGCCATGGCTACAGGGTTACATTTATGTGACTTTTCTCAAAGCTGATTGGTCCAATTTGGGTTTCCGATCTGTAAGGCGTGTAACGCAAGTACCAAAGCGATGAAACCCGTTCAAAACCAACCCACCTTCATGAGTCCGAAAACTCAGAGTTCCCTCAAACTAAACGTGAACTTACCTGGGTAAAAGCTGACACCGGCTTCGTGCAACAGGCCACAGGTCATTCAATTGTGTCGTTTTCTGTTTTACTGCCTTTTCAACGCTTTGAATCATGGACCAATTATAAAGTTTTCTTTTGTTGGCAAAGACATGTTTTCATTGAGCGGAAGCTGAAAGGAGATCCATTTAATTCCTCTTGACCGAGCAAAGGTAAATGTTCACCCAGAAATCGCATTCAGATCTCTCTGTTTTTTTCAGGAGAGTTTCTACTGGACTTTATTTATTTGTGTAGTTCAGGCCGTTATTCACATGATTGTGTGTTGACAGACTTATGACTGTCGCATGCGTGTGTGCAGGATGAGTGATTATGATGATTATTTTCTCAGAGTCAGTCATCAGTGTATTGCCAGGCGTCCTAAGACGGCAGCACGCAGTCACAATGACAGGTCATAAACCTGTGTGTGTGTTAAAAACACCTCTGTGGCAGGCATCGGGTTCCTCGTTGTCCATTTATCTGAACCCGAAGAACCAAGATGAACGACCCATCACTGTAACACGTGTGCTAAAGCAATCATGTGTTGATGTAATGGCGGACAGTATCTGTGCAGTTCAAAAGGAAATTAAATACTTTTCTTGGTTTTCAGCTCGTTTTAAACACCTGCAGCCTTTAACTCATGTTGCCAGATTTATGAATATTGTTTTTAAGATTTTACATCTGTATAATATGACTTGCAGAGCTACTTCAGAAAGTTACACCAGATTCACCATCAGTAAGGAAGGCTACTACAAGTTTCTTTTCAGTTTTCATATGGTGACAACACCAGACTGCAATACATCAGTCTTGTAACGCTTTTGGTCCAATGAAGATGAGAGAAAGCAGAGAAGATCAAGTTTAGGCTTCTTTATAACAAACAAAGACTGGTAATCCACACTAGAGAAACACAACACGGCCGTGTGTAGCACAAACAATACCGAACAATGAATGTGGACTTAGATACACAATGATAATTAATTAAAAAACTAACAGGTGTGATCATACATGTGTCCATGACAACTGATTAGTGGTGGGAAAAGGAGAACAAAGGAACACAGGAAAACAGGTGATAAACATACTGACAGAAAACCAAACCAAAACTAAGGAAAACCTCTATCTTATGTAGTCTTTCATAACAAGTTTGCAGCAGAAGTCCTAAAATTTATATGTTATGGGGACAAAATGTCCCCACAAAATGGAGAAAGTGTAAGGGGACAGAATAAACAATAGTTTGTACAATATAAAAACCATTACATCTATGGAGTCCTCACAAAGATGGCGAAACAGTGTGTGAGTGTGTGTGATACATTTAAAAATAAGCGCATGTGCAGGATGATGCAACCTGGTCTCATAGGAAATATGTACCTCTGTGTAACTGGTCTCTTTTCTGCATTGTTTTGGTTGTTATGAGAAGCACAGGACAGCATTCGGCAGTTTCACTGATCTTTTATTCCTGATATACAAACAAATGTAATCAGCCTCTTAGTGAGAGTCGCCCTCGTTAATTCTATAAAACAAATGTGATGTACACTTGTAACTAAATGTGCTCTCATTTCACATTTAGGCAAAAATATCACTTAATCGGGATGAAATTACAAAATTAACCACACAGATAGGTAAAATAATATTATACACATGATTTAGAGTGAAAATAGACATAAAAGCAACAATTAAAATTAGGATTAAAGAAGATTATCGGGAGCCCAAAATAACCTCACCTCTCACTGCATCACCAATGCAAAGAGGAAGAGGAGGGGACAGAACAGGACAGGATATTGACTCATGACATCGCATCAATTAAAGGGAACGGTACTCACTTCTCTTAGGCAGTCATATCAGCTACATGTAAACGAACAATTAAACGAGAATTCTAATAAACTATACATACATTTAGCAGTACATTTTATGTACCTGTTACATCTGCACACTTTTTTGCAGCGCCACATATGTACTGTGTTACAGTTTTGAAGCACAAACGTCCACTGGGGTCGCTAAAGAGAAGAACTGCATGTGACATTGAGATCGACAGTCAGAGGTATGTACACTAGTATATCCTATTATCCTAAAACTGTTTTATTTTAGTGATAAATTTTAAGTGATACGTGTTGTTTTACTGAATCATGTTTGCTTTAGAGGTAAATGTAATCTTAGAATCATTGTTAGAAACATAACGTTAGTGCTCATGACGTCAGTAGGACAGATGCGAATGCCTGGGTGATTTAGCTGAAGTTCATGAAGTTACATCCGCATACATCTCCAGAACCCCGGCAAAGTAGGTACGTTTGTAGCCAGGTGGCTAGTGAGCTAGCACTTGCTAAGTTATTTGTTAGTGATACGTTTGCTGTAATGGTAAATGTGATGTTAGAATCATGAGCACTCTCGATGAAAGCAATGCACTTCAATTACGTATCCTGTAGTATGTTTTGTAGTTAACGTTAGGTGGATAACGTTAGTGAGCTAACCCTGGCCTGAACTGTCTGAACGATATATATTTGCACAGACACATTCAACCAATCGCCAGTTATGAGCGTATCCATATGTGCAAACAAATGTGAGATATGTTGCATTACTTTCAATGTAGATAAGCTTAATCTGCGTCTATACCTTAAAGTCCCACTCCGATCATATTTTGAGCTATTTTTAAACATTCCCAGTGGTCTTTAAATCATGATTATGCCATTTTTAGGCAAAATCACAAAACCTGTGCCGTTTTCTGTGACTTTGCATCAGCAGAGCGGCAGTAGCTCATTAGCAATTCGCCTCTGCGTTGTGGGCGGAGCCGTTGATGCATAGTGAGTTTTTTACACTGTTAAATAGTTGGATTACCATGCTAAACATGAACAAAGTTTCAAAAATTAAGTTGTACTTTTGATTGAATATTTCTGTTCTCAAAATACTCTTTCCTGGTTGTCACAAGTTTCGGAAAGTTTTTTTCGAGTATGGGCGCGTATGACGTCAGATGCGCCGGAATGTCCTTATACGGGTCTTAAGGGCACTTCTCTAGGAAGGGCGCGGGCGCAGCTGTAGAGCGATAGCCGTAACCTATGCCCATCAAAGCGCTGTGAATCGGCTGCGCTGCAATATGTCACCAAAGAAGTGTGTTTTCGGTTGCCAAGGCAAGACAACACTGCACAGATTCCCAAAGAATCAAGCGTTAAAGGACCAGTGGATGGAGTTTGTTTTCCAGAACATCAACACAGTTGTGCAAGTGTTCTTGTTTGTTCCATGCATTTCGAGAATGATTTTTTTATAAACAAGGCCCAGTTCGAAGCCGGATTTGCTAATCGTTTAGTTCTCAAGGATGGAGCAGTCCCAACACTAAAGGTTAACGGTCTTGCGTTGGAACCGCAGGCGGTGAGTAGAACTGCTTCAAATATCTGTGTGTGTCTATCGGCGTGTAAAGTACAGCAAGTAGGCTAAACAACATGATAACGTATAGTTAATGTATCTATGGAGCATGCGATGTATGGTGTGTGTTTGTTTAAATACATTTGTTTAGGTGGCTAGTCTGTTTGTTTATTGTAAAACCAAATCATGTCTTCATAAACCACGAGTAGACACACACAAATGTTCTAAAACTCACGCATGACATGGTGTTCTAAAAACACAGCGCTCAAGTTCAAATCATTTATAATTTTTAAAAACACTCGATCTGATTCTGGATAAAAAATGTATGGCTGAATTTAATTTTTTAGCCACTGTTTTCTTTAGGATGTCACAGCTTCCAGACGCTCTCAACGTAAAAGCTTTGCGCGCTCGTGATTATTTAGCTCTGCCCACACGGCACACCTCCACCCGCTCGGCTTTTTCCGGAAAGACTCGGTACAGCCTATCTTTCTTTTATAAATATAATAAAACTAAAGACTTTTTGGAGATATGATGGATGCAATATTACTCTATAGGTACTCAAGATTAACATGAGATTGACTGAAACTGAGTGTTTCACCCCCCCTTTAAGAAAAGTGCAGGGCGTGTGCTTGCGCAATTTGGTTGCCTAATTGAAAAAAAGTGTCTCATTTTATTGAATCTTTTCACCTCAAAATAAAAACTTATATTTTTACTTACAAATCTAAAATCATTAAAGTGTCCACAAATCTCTACCTTATTTACATTTCAACAACTACATTTTTAAATGTATTTTGTGTATTTAAACCAAGTGTTAGACAGTTGAATGCTTCTCTCTGGGGCTCATTAATTGTGTTTACTGTGTCAGTTATCAGAGCAGCTTATCGAAGTGTCCTGAGGCAGCACACACACTCCCTCCAGCACACACACTCCCTCCGGTGAACATGGCCCTGGGCCTCTGATAATAACACACCAGACACGCGGATCTCAAGCCTTCCGGCAGCCGACAGATAACACGCAGCTCACAGCTGAACAGCAGCTCTATTACACCAAACACTACAATTCACTAATGAGCAGAATTAAAAACATGACATAGACTGAAGAGGAAAAATTCCCTAAACAACGGCAGAAGTGTGATTTAAAGTCTCTATAGTTGTTTTGCTTTAATGCTTTCTGCGTCCAATAATTCACGCCATGTTGCTGTCCCAGAAAGCCATGTTTATTTTTTTTAAATCCCAAAAATGCATTTAGCAAATGTCTTCTTCTGTGTTAACACCAATGTTTGTACACAAACTTGTATGTACTAAACTTCTGTGTTTGAGGGGAGAGCAAGTGATTTTGATTTCAGAGGGTTTTATTTATTTATTTTTATAATTATAATGATGTGTATTGCATTTTCAGAATAATCAGCATTGAGTACAAGCATGTGATAATCAAAATACAGTAGCATTTGAGGATACATAGTAAACTTGTAATCAATGCCAAGACAGTTTAATCATAAGTAGTTTCCAACCCAACATCAGTAAAAATTTTAAAACATCTGAATTTTCCAGAAATGAAGAGAGTAATGTGCACGGTAAACACACGAGTGGTGCAGCTGTAACCTTCCACTTATATACAGCTTCTCACAAACACATCTGAGATGAATGGGCATTCCCAAAGACCGATACTGTTATGGCATTTAGGACACTGGGGAGATGTTTTTATTTGGGGGCATATAAGCTCTGTATTATATATATATATATAAGCACAATGTTAAATTGCATTTCTTTGAATCTGGTGCAAACTGAAGTATTTAGTTATACTGAAGTATAGAATTATTAACAATGTCAAGAACAGTTAACACTCTAACCTCTTCTGGTCCATTTACCCGAGTCTAGCCTACTTAACTGCATGTTTACATACACAGACAGCTATTAAGAAGACTGCAATATTTTGGTGTATACTGCCCTCTTGTGGTGTAAATATGTAAATATATCTGCTCTGTTAATTCAACATAATCTCTTTTGCTTTAGCTAGAAATCAAAGAAAATTGTCTTAGATTTAGTTTCCAAAGCAGATCCAGTGATCCAGGGATTATAATACAGTAAGTCAAGTCAAGCCAACTTTATTTATATAGCGCTTTATACAATACAGATTGTTTCAAAGCAGCTGAAGGGAAAACATAAAGATGAGTAAAATTGTCGTGAAATAAATGAATGGAACGAATGTAATTGAAGAGATGGCACCGAAGTTCCTGACTGTGTTTTGCTAACATGGCGAACTATACTTTTTCTATTATATCAGAGCAATGAAGTCGGTGGGAGAGAAGCCTTGGCTTTCCCAAACTATATTGCTGAGATGAGTAAAAATAGACTGACATATGTTGAAATAAAATGTCTTTGTATAAGCAACGTATTAAACTGCAATATAACATTTAAATGCCCTATATTAATTAGGCGTGTAACAGTTCACAAAACTCACGGTTCGGTTCGATACGATACAGCAAAAAGAAAGAAATGCCAGAGAAATTTCCTTGATTTAATTTTTCTAATTATATATATTTTTAAACTAACATCATAAAGTTTGATTTTTTTTTTTTTTTTTTTGAGCAATGATGGAGCTATACTTGACTTTTCTTAGGAGCATATAAAACAAAACAGCTCCTTGGACAAAATGAAATGTAATATTGTAGTAGTTATAAACAATGGTTTAGTTTAGTTCAGATTAACATTTGAGGGCAGCAATTGTATTCATAATGTCAAAATAAAACCGACGTGATGTTACTTGAAAGCATTAAAGTAACTACTATTCCTGCCAAACTTCAATGGTAACAGTTATGGCTCGTTTCCACTGAGCGGTACGGTACGGTACAGTTCGGTTCGGTACGCAATTATTTGCGTTTCCACTGTCAAAAGTTGTGAATGGTACCAAAAATCCGAACCGTACCGTACCACTTTTTGGGTACCCTTCCGTTGTGGTACCTAGCACAGTGGTACGGTACTAAAAGGTGGAGCTAGACTCACTGCAGAACGGTGATTGGTTGACAGAGTATCGTCACTTGCGCGTGCTACAAGGGCATTAGAAGCATACAGTTGAAATATAATACTACTGTTATTGTGTCACGAAATGTAGTTTTAAGTATTTTTCAGGCGAGAAAGTATTTTTTTAAAGCTCAAATCTGTGGTTTATTTATAGATTTATGATAATTTGAAGATCCATTCCTTTCCAAGCAATCACTGGACGCTCGGCGCTCGTGCACCCCGCCTGGAGCAGCCTTTCCCCGGCTAGCCGTTCTGATGTTTGCCGCTGACTCTGACGTCTCTGTAGTGGTTAAACATGAGATATAATTCGTCTTGTACAGACCTAACAGGCGATCTTTGGTCTCGTGAATCTATAATTCGTTCCTTGGCCAATAGTTTTGGCAGAAGGCTAAGTGAAGTTTCATATATTTGAGTGCTGAATTTGTATATTTGACTGAATTGTTTGCTTTATAAAGCTTTACTGTATCTTTTTGTACCTTTTACTTATACTTTTATAATGGCTATTATTGATAAAACTGAAATTCAACAAAAATAGACAGTTGTCATTTATTTTATTTTATTACAAGATCATCTGTAATGTTGTTTATTGCAACATTTGTACCAATGCAATATGCAATACATTGCCTGGAATATGTTTAATATTTTTTTTATTTAAACGAAAAGAGGCAGGGTTGTGTTTTATATTTAGTTTTGTTATAAATACAACGTTACATACGTACATGCAGTGAATATAATCAATAGGCTATGCGTTGCCTGAACCACATTTGTGTGCTTATAATGTTTAAAATGTATTTAAATTAAATTGAAAAGAAGCAGAGTGGTGTTTTATAACATATTTTGCTTTATTGTTGCCTAAAATGTACATAACCGGAGTAGCAGAGCGAGCTGAGTGGCGCATTCAAGAACGTGCTGTTCCATCAGCAGAATTACTGGACTCGCGTCCTCGGGAGTCATCTCCTGAGTCGGACTTTGCGTGGCTACTTGGTATTGAGAAACGCCTAATGCCAGTGCTTGTTTCTTGTGACAAACATGCCGAGAAGCAAGAACAAGATATGCTGTCTGTCATCCATTGTTGTTAACTATGTCGCTTTCTTCGTGCGAAAATGACGTCGGTCGCTTCTTTCCGGCAAACACCACGCCTATCAAGTAAGGGTATTGTTGGCAGTGGAAACGCTAGCCGGATCATGCTGTACCGACCCGACCCGTACTGTACTGTACCGTACCGTACGCCTCAGTGGAAACGAGCCATAAGTGTTACTACAGTAAATCCATGGTGAATGTTGCTGATCTGTGGACACTGCATAGTTCATTCATGGAACAATGTTTCTTCCTGGTTTCCACGTCAGCGCTGTTTGATCCGTTAATAACGGAGAAATGTGAATGTTTCTCACTAGATCTCGTAGCTGTTACATGTATGTCCTGTGTTTCCCCCGTTCTTTGTGTATTTGGTTCAGTCCTGTTTCCTGTTTCCTGCTCCTCGTTAGTGTTTAGTTTATTCACCTGTGTCTAGTTAATTTGCCCCAGCTGTGTCTTGTTCCCCTATCTGTTCTCTGTGTATGTAAACCCTGTGTTCTCCTTCACTCCTTGTCGGTTCTCGTTTGTATTTGGTGTGGTAAATGTTTCCTGGATTCCTGTGTTAAGTTTTATTGAGTAAAGATTATTGAGTTTGATCTGCTGACTGCTGCCTCTCCTTCAACCTGCACCACACCCGTAACAGAAGAACCGACCCAAAACAGAGATGGACTTGGCTGAAGACAAACTCTTCAACATTCAGCAGAATGGCCGATCGTTGGAGAGGTATGTTGAGGAGTTCCTGAATGTTTCCCATCTAGTGAACTGGGCTAATTCCACTATTAATGCCTGCTTCCGGATGGGACTGGATGATGATAATTTATTCCATTTCATCTCCGTGGATAATTGTTATAAGTCCGTCCCGGACTTTATTAATTATGTCCTTGAATTACATGGTTCTGATTTCCTCGTTGACTATACAGAAGATAGTCAAAATCATCGTTCAGTTCCTATCCGGAAGTATGTAGGCGCCCCAGTTCACCTCGATCCGGAACCCTCTGCATACCTCTCCAAGAACTCCGTGTCCCTTACTTCACCCAAGATGGCCGAGTCTTCACCGCTGGTCCCGTCCAGCACAGATCCCGAACCAGAGCTTCCGCCGCTGGTTCCGTCCAGCCCAGCCGACCCTTCATCACTGGTTCCGTCCAGCCCAGCCAAGCCTGCACCACTGGTTCTGTCCAGCCCAGCCAAGCCTTCACCGCTGGTTCCGTCCAGCCCAGCCAAGCCTGCACAGCAGCTTCACGTCGCCTGCCCGCCAGCGCCCCACTGCAGCCCTGCCGAGCCTGAGCCCCACTGCAGTCCTGCCGAGCCTGAGCCTCCCTGCAGCCCTGCCGAGCCTGAGCTTCCCTGCAGCCCTGCCGAGCCTGAGCTTCCCTGCAGCCCTGCCGAGCCTGAGCTTCCCTGCACGCCTGCCGAGCCTGAGCTTCCCTGCACGCCTGCCGAGCCTGAGCTTCCCTGCACGCCTGCCGAGCCTGAGTTTCGCGTCACGCCTGCCGGGCCGGAGCTTCGCGTCACGCCGGCCGAACCAGAGCCTTCTCCGCTGGTCCCGTCCAGCCCTTCAGAGCCTTCTCCGCTGGTCCCGTCCAGCCCTTCAGAGCCTTCTCCGCTGGTCCCGTCCAGCCCTTCAGAGCCTTCTCCGCTGGTCCCGTCCAGCCCTTCAGAGCCTTCTGCGCTGGTCCTGTCCAGCCCTTCTGAGCCTTCACTGCTGGTTCCATCCAGCATAGCCGGGCCTTCACTGCTAGCCCAGCCAGAGACTTTCCACGTCCCAGAGCCTGTGATTCCCCCCAAGAAAGTTTTGGGGGGGGGATATAGGCCACCTGAAGGTGCGTCTCCGCCATGGCCGCCCGAAGGTGCGTCTCCACCATGGCCACCTGAAGTGGCCTCTCCACCATGGCCACCCGAGGGACAGTCTCCACCCTGGCCACCTGAAGTGGCCTCTCCCTGGCCACCTGAAGTGGCCTCTCCACCCTGGCCACCTGAAGTGGCCTCTCCACCCTGGCCACCCGAGGGAAAGTCTCCACCCTGGCCGCCCGAGGGAAAGTCTCCGCCCTGGCCTCCTGCACATCCTGCTCCGCCCTGGCCTCCTGCACGTCCTGCTCCGCCCTGGAGGCTTCCTGCTCCGGGTAGGCCACTCCCTCGTCAGCCTCCAGGGCGCCCACCCCCCCACCCTTATTGATGTTACTCGGCGCGAGGACGCGCCTTGCAGGAGGGGGGGCTAATGTTCCATGTATGTCCTGTGTTTCCCCCGTTCTTTGTGTATTTGGTTCAGTCCTGTTTCCTGTTTCCCGCTCCTCGTTAGTGTTTAGTTTATTCACCTGTGTCTAGTTAATTTGCCCCAGCTGTGTCTTGTTCCCCTATCTGTTCTCTGTGTATGTAAACCCTGTGTTCTCCTTCACTCCTTGTCGGTTCTTGTTTGTATTTGGTGTGGTAAATGTTTCCTGGATTCCTGTGTTAAGTTTTATTGAGTAAAGATTATTGAGTTTGATCTGCTGACTGCTGCCTCTCCTTCAACCTGCACCACACCCGTAACAGTAGCGGTTTAAAAATGCGTACCGAAAACCGAACCGAAAGCCTCGTACCGAATGGTTCAATACGAATACGTGTACCGTTACACCCCTAATATTAATATACTATAAAAATGATACGTTACAGATGAAATATGAATGTTTAGACAAGATTTCGTTGACTAGTTTTGGATAGATTATAAAGTTTTTACAGTAATATAGACTACTGCCACATCAAATAAGCTTTTGTTCGCCAATTTCTGTTTATATGTTAAATACATAGTATGGGATGTTTTGTCAAAAATAAAGTATATTGAATTATCAACTAAGATGGTATTATAGTGTTTGTTCCAATGTATATTCAAACTAACGAATCCTTAACTTTGAAATACGATTTCAAGATGTTTCCAACTCTAACTTTGAACATATGTTTAGTATGTGTTTTGTGGCCTTATTTCAGAAACTTTAAGTTTTAGTTTTTTCAATAACCATGCATGAACATTATTCTTTCAAAAATACAAAAATGTACATACATGTTGCTCACATATTATGGTAGCCTTGTTTGTGCTAAATAGAGTCTAATTACACCTTTGCCATTAATATGTTTATAAGCAACTGAAAAAAGCACAAATGTCAGGGCATGTGAAAACATCCCAAGAGCCCCAAAAACACCTTAGACCCCAGAGGGTTAAAGTAACGGATATATCGCCGCAGCCCACCTGGCAATTGGACTCTGATGAGGGAAACAAGGACAATAAAAGCCCAAATCCACATCCGCACCTGCAAGGATTTGTGCTCTGATATTGTTCGTCTCTGGAGGAGGTTCTGAGGCGACAGCGTTCAGAGGAGCTTTTTGAGGTGTTGCTAAGAAGAGAGAGAAGGGAGATTGAGCATGGAGTGGGTTAATAGGAGGGAGGGCCGGGGCTGTGACCATTTGCGGAGGCATCCTCACGCAAGAAAAGGAGAGGAGTAAGGAACGGGAATGGGTTAGAAATGAAGTCGGCGCTTGTCCAGTTAGCAGAGAGCGCCTGGAGCTTGAAAATACTGATAGGGGAAAGGGTAGGAGGTTGGAAGAAAAGGAAAGGTTTGAGGAGTTGATGTGTAGTTGGTGTTGCAGGTGGCTGAAGCGTGCGGTGTGGTGGTGGGAGCTGCAGAGAAAAGTTGAGTCGGAAGAGTTTGAAGCCCTTCCGCAACGGGTTCTGGGGTGCGGCCCAGGCTCGCTGAAGGTCTGGGGCGGCGTGACGCAGGGGGGGGGACCCGGCACTGCGTGGGAGGAAGGTGGAGAAGCTGCTGGATGCGAGATCTGGGCTCGACGGGCCTTGCTCGCTCGAGCAGATGAAGTGGAAGCTGTAGGAGAAGGCTTTATTTAAACTGTGTGAGAAGTTGACGTCAGAATTAATTAAGGGCTTGTCTCAGACCTTTAACAGTCCATTTCCCTATGGCAGGGATGGTTGGATGGACCGGAGTGGAGGTAGATGAAGAGGTTTTGAGGATGGAGGCTCGATGATGTTGATGGTTGGAGAAGGATTATTCCTTTGAGCGGAGGATTGCAGCAAAATGGTGGGGCCAAATGCTGTGAAACTGTCATGGGACAGAGGTGAGGGAAGGCTATATTAATTATTCCTCTTGTGCTGATTGTAGGGCTGGGCAAAAAAAGTGTTTAGGAGTCGGGACATGACGGAATATTCACTTGCACAATCGGGCCAGCATTGCATCGTAACTAACGTTTATAATTTTCACGTCTTTTTAAGTTTTACCAGTTTAAACATTCAAGCGATTTTAAACTATCCCACTCTCAGAGATGTTTTTCACTGCGTGCACATACAGTAAAGCCTAAATCCGCCTCACAAACAGCTCGCTAGTAACAAAAGTTCTGTTTCGTGGATTATATCGCTTTAACAGTTAAAAATACGCAAAATTATGTCAAAACTCTGGTCTTGGCGAGTAACCTCGTAAAGACAGTCGGTTATGTCTTAAATAAGCATAAAACGCGTGTGACAGACAGTATAATGAAACAGTAATGGATCCGTGCACTAGCTCTTAAAGTGAACGCAGCCATATGTGTCTGTCATTAATTTTGTTGTCAAAACAACATAATATAGCATTAATTGTAAGGAATCAGAATTAATAGCCTATGTATTTAATTCAGTCAGGACTAAAAGACTATCCAGTGTTATTTTACATTGCATTACTTTATTCAGTTTCTGTAGTATTTCTGACCTACCCAAAAAACTTTTCTTTTTATGTCTCTTTATTTGTGTCTTTATTCTATTGTATTTATTTGTGCTACTTTTTTCAATTTAATTCAAAGATTGAAATCAAGCTTCCATGTGTTGCATAAACCTGTAACAAAAAAATTACCCCATTGTAAAAACAAACATTTAGGTGAGATCAATGTAATAAAAAACGGTCTAAAATATGATAACTGATATTTATTTATTTATCTATCTTAAACATAAAATAACCTGATCCTGTTTGATCAATGCGTGCGACTGTTCTGACTTGTCCAATTTTCAGCATCAATTTTGCATCTTGCATCAAAATCCTGTCTATTCATTGTATGCATTTAGTGTATAGTGTACCTAAAATAAAAAGAGTTTTATATACAGGTTTGTGGCTCTTAATTTCTTTGTATTAATTAACCACTTGTAAAACTTATGTCCACTGTTCTTTTTATAAATATAGGATTTGTATTACATCTATATTCATTATAGTCGAATCGAGAATCGAATCAGGAATCGAAAATCGGATCGGAACCTAATCGAATTGAGAGCTTGCGAATCGAAATCGAATCGAATTTGAACATCTAAATCGATACCCAGCCCTAGCTGATTGGTTGATTACCTGAACTTGCTCCTCTTGAACTTTGTTACATAAACCTTCATTTATTAGCTTCTTGTTTCAGGTAAAGAGATGTTTCTTTAGCTTTGTTTTTCACGGAGCTCAAAACGAGGAAGTTAACAGGACAGCGCCATGCAGAAGGGCAGGATTATTATCACGTTGAATCACATAAGATGATTGATTGTCGGGATTCAGACATTCACGTTCCGTGTGTTTGTCGTCTGTTGTGAGCGCACAGGATGAGCTTTCACTCGTTCTCGTGCTTCTTGTCGAGTGAGCGTGCGGATAAGAGTTTGCTCGGGCCGTACGCTCTTCTGTCTGCGTGTGTTGTTGTGTTCTGTGTAGCACGCAGTTCGTGTTTACATCGGCCACATGCTTTCCAGTCGTGTTTTGTCTCTGTGGAGCTGACAGACGGTGATGGAGAGCGTGATGTCGCACCAAAATCTGCAGACCATCTCTCACCAGTGGAGCTGACAGACAGTGATGGAGAGCTTGACTTCGCACCAAAATCTGTAGACCATCTCTCACCAGTGGAGCTGACAGACGGCGATGGAGAGCGTGACTTCGCACCAAAGTCTGTGGACCAACAGCAACATCAAAAGAAGCCATACAGAAGCACAAGGCCAGGAGTATTTTACAATGTCCATATCCACACGGAAATGGGAAAAAAAAATAAGGCCTTTGCCGGGTAGCAGAAAACAAAATCCCTGCTGCACACTGGTTTTTACATACCAGCACTTAAAGGTCACTCACAGCCGGAAAGTATTGATGTCCATTTATGACAGTTAAGCCATCATGTTCCTTTAAAACTTGCCATGCTCGTTACATTTTCCAGATTAGACAAACCATTGAGCAGTGACAAACGAATTCCAATTCAGGTGACAAGAATTGGTAAGGTAACCCATTTGAAACGGGAGGTAAGGTTAACCGACCAGCAAGTTACTAGAAGAGATTCAAGATTGCCAAAGAAGTGGTACAAGGAGTAAGTAATGTGTACTACAAAATCTCAGAAAAACACCAGTTCCGGAGTAATTTCTAGTGAATTTTCAAAAAAGCTGCAGACCACATGATGATGTGATCCTGGAGCTGATGTTGACTCAGAAAATTATGAAAGACACAGATCTGTTGTACATATTTTGCCAAGGATATCCAACATCTGGTCATTATTTTACATCTCAGAAAAGGACATCCTGTTACCCTACATTTGGTTGTGAGTCAAATTCCAAGTCAGGCAAAGAGAGTGCTGTACAACAGCATCAATCTACCAGGACATGGAAAAGACAAGCCTTCTCTTCCTGTGTCTGAAATGATAACGAATGACAACACAATCCCAAATGTTTATTTATGGTTGCATCATACTGTAACAAAGATATGGAAACTCACTCTATACAACATACACACACCAGGTTGAAACCGACTATAGTTGGGGGCACTCATCCAGAGTGTCCTATTGTCGTTCAACAAACAAGATATACATTCCTACCAAATGGAAATGTAGCGGGTAGGACGTAGGTAGCGGGAATTGCGCCTTGATTGAATCAGGTGGTGGCCATTTGGCGCTGCACCTTTAAATCCAGCAAGTTGGCGGTTTCTCTGATCAGTGTTTTGCTACAGACTCTTGGTTCCTTGGACTCTTGGTTGGTTGTACGAGTTGATGTGAGTTCATGCTTAAATGTATTTTAGCCTCCTTGTGAAAACATGGTTGGCATGGATCTGATTCAGACTATTGCATTGTTTTGTAGCTTGACCTGGTGTTTGTGCAGTTATTCAGTGCCGGGGTTAAATCCAGCTCCCTGTCTTCACAAGCCCTCACCGGCTGTGAATTGTGTCTGCGTGTTAACGAAGATGTACGTTTTCTGTTTTTACTTATGAGCAACGTTCAGCTGTTTGTCTTTTTAGGCACTGCCCGTAATGAACTCTCATTGATTCGTGTTCTGTTTATATTAGTCACAGGTTTAGAGTGTGAACACTACAAGTTTGCTGAGTGCTGTTTGTTGTGCTGAGAATGCAAGTTCACTGGCATCCTTTCGACCCGCCAAAAGAATGCGATTCGACAGCCAAAACCAAAATGATTGCGAAACCATAACGATAAGCCAATAAGCCAAACCATAACGCGCTTTTTTTTCATAAAAGCGCGCGTTCTTAACACATTTTTCAGCACCTCGGCTCGGACAGTCCCTTAATCCCTTCATTGAGACGCATCTTGCAAATTTTCCAGTTGTAATTTCGGTAACACTTTACAATAAGGTTTCATACATTATTTAACTACATTAGTTCACATGAACTAATAATGAACTGCACTTCTACAGCATTTTAGGTTGATGTCTCAATAAATGAGCTTTAGGAATGTTTTTTTGTGCGCAGTACCAAACTTTTCCAGTAGATGACATCCAGACTCCTCCGATGACTCTTCGATTTCCATACATGTTTTTAGTGATCTGATCTGAACCTTATATTTCCATACTATTCCAAATATTTATGTAGTACACATCCTATTCAGAAATAGTTCGGGCAGTAATGTTAATATTTGATTTCAATTCAATCTCTAAAACACATATAAAAATGTACAGAAAGAGGTCTCTCTTGCGCGCACTGACACACTCGGTCTCTCTCGCGCAGTTCGCATGTAAGGTCGATTTATGGACAACAATAATCAGTACAAACGTCTTGTTTTGAACAATTGTTTAATAAATATAAATAATTCGATCACATAAACTTTAATATGGAGGATTAAATAAGATTGAATTTATGTTGTAAGATTTCATTACTAATCACTGTTTTGTTTTTTGTCAAAGATGTTAAAATCTTTAACAAAATGTTTGACATTATTTGACAAGCATACACGCATACATGCACACAAGACACCAATGCACAGAAACACAAACCTATAGCCTACAGTTTGTCTTGAGTTTTAATTGCATTTTTAATTAAATATTTGTTAAACTTTCTATTTAATGAAATACATTTATTGTGTTGTTGCTACAATGTAAATTTACTGTTAAAAACATAGGTCTACTTGTTCTCTTGCGCACTGTCGCTCTCTCACGCAGTTCGCTTCGCTTTTGTCCAGTCCGGCGCCTCATATTGATAGGCTATTATTACTCGTGAGGTGTAACCAATCAGATAGTGCCGTGGGCGGGACATTGAGCAAGTCTGCAGAGTGGTGATCACAGAGAGCCAGCCAAAGTAGCGCATTTTAAAATAAAATTGACTGTAATCAAACCACGGATCCGTGATAAGTATTGTGATCCGTCTCGCCACTAGCATTGATCACTTTGAGGGGGGGATAAATTTATCCCCACCGGGGATAAAAATAATTAAGCAGAGGCAGGGATACGTTGAACAGAAAGGGGGAAATCCCACGCATCCCCCCCGGCAAATCGCACCCTGTATATAACAAGCAATATTTTCTGTTTGGGAATACATTGCACAAAAGCAGTCGATATGGAGCCTAAATCGGTTTGATCATATGAAAATACAATTATAATACAATACAACATCTGCTTCATTTGGAATTATGTAGGCGTAATTGTAGAGTTGCAAATAATTAACGGGATTCTCCAGCAACAACGTTGCTAACGCTACTTTAGGCTAAATTATGAATAAGGTTTGATTATATGATTAGAAAAATCACACCACAACAGAGGAATCCCATTCACATAGCTAAACACTGGTATTGCATAGCGATGCCCCGTATAACATCATATGTTGTGATCGAGTGGTTTACTGTCAAATATTCTTACATTGGCAGGCTTCCTTCATACATTTGTTCTACCAACTGTAAAAAAACAAATAAATAAAAGAACAGGAAAAAAACTATCCAACAGAAGTGTAGGCCATTTAAAGAGACACATTTAAAGAACACCACAAACACTACTAGGCTACGAATAGTCATCATTTGTAAACTGCCACAAATGTGAGATGGGTCATTTTGCACATGCAACCTCTTTACTCTCGCCACATTGTTTACATATCAACAAAACAAAAATAAAACAGGTCCAAGTATACATTTATGTCAATGCTTTAATTTTTAACCAATTACATTTTACAGACATAAGAAAAACTGGTTCAAAATAAGGAAAGGAAAGGAGTGAGACAATGGTGACAAAAAAAAAAAACAGGTCTACACACAAGCAGGACAAAGGAAATCGTCATCGATGGGAGGCTCACCAACACAGTTCCAATGGAACCACAGGTCACAATTGCTACATTGAATCTGAAGGAAACATCACTGAGTGAAAGTGTTCTGTAGCCTATATATTTATACACACGTGGAAACATCCAAATTTTTTATGCTTACCCACAGCTCATGTGTAGCATGTTCGCCACAAGCCCTACAGAGCTCTGACAGGTCAACTGTGTAAGAAAGTAAGTGTTGAATTAATGGACAAAATAGCATTGCGCTCAAACACAAACATTTTTGTACTTACCAGTGTGATGGAGGAGCCTTTTGGCTATTCCCTTCCTTATTGACAGTATGCCCTGAACATTTGTTGTAAAGTTGGAGGGTCATTTAAAACGACACTTTCAGCTAGCTTTTACAAGAACAAAATGATCTTTACGATATAAAAGTAATATATAGCTGACAACAAATACAAAACATGCAGTTAAACTTACTTTGCACACCAAAGCCCCACAAGATGTGCCATCCATCTGAAGTGGATGCTCTATTGTGGCACATGCCCACTCTGATGCATTGACACCCTACTGTGTCATGAAGGCTCTATAAATTGCACATGTAAATCATTCATTGAAATCACTAATAGAAGCAAATAATGAGAAAAAAGGAAACAACACTTACCTGGTTGCATCACAACATTTCTTGATGTCCACTGACTTGGCCTCAAATGGGTCTATGTACAGGGATCGCTTTTCCTTTGGATAAATAACCTTGACAATGCAATAGCACACATGTAAAAAATGTGTTCATCTTAATAAGGAATAGTTGATGCTATGATGTTGTGAGGCACTTACAATCAGTGTCCAGTGCTTGTTTAAACACAAGCCTCCAACTAGTACATCATAATCCAGTGGATCATAATCCTAGTACATCATAATCCAGCTAAAACAATGCAGATGGCTGTTAAGCTATACACCTTTCCACATGGTGAATAAAGCATGATAGGGTGCTTACCTTCCTCAGTCCTTTTTTTAGTTTCTTGCCAAATGGCTTTCATTTGGTATGAGTCTACTACAAAGCCTCTTCTGGACTCTGTAGTGTACTGCTTTACCAAGCTGGTGAGGTATGCATTTACTATCTAAAAACAGTAGGATATTATTAGTCATATTTATGTTCTATACAGGCAATACAAACCCATTTGATAATAAGGAAACATTACAACCTCAGTTTCTAGCTCCTTCCCAGGTGCTAGATGAAGCTTCAAATTTCTCGAGAAAATTTTGTAGGGCCCCATCATGCTCCATAAAACACCCTTTTCCCCCCCAGCCCAGATAGCCTCTATCACAAAACAAAAACAAAAAACAAATGTATATACACTGAAATGATTGTATTCAATTGTAAAAAGGTTACCAACAGAACTTACGCCTTTCAGATGCATCACGTTGTGTAGCATTTGGAGCCTGTGTGGACCAAAAATGAAACGCTCAGTTAATGTTATTTAGTGGACAATTTCAGGGTAATATCTTACATAGCATATATTCCGCTTACATTACAGTGCTGCTGAGATGTTCCTGCTGCTGTTCGTTTACACTGTACAGTGCATGCAGGTGGGGACTGGAGTAACTCTGCAGGTGGGGACTGGAGTGACTCTCCAGGTGGGGACTGGAGTAACTCTGCAGGTGGGGACTGGAGTCACTCTCCAGGTGGGGACTGGAGTGACTCTGCAGGTGGGGACTGGAGTGACTCTGCAAGTGGGGACTGGAGTGACTTTGCAGGTGGGGACTGGAGTGACTTTGCAGGTGGGGACTGGAGTGACTCTCCAGGTGGGGACTGGAGTGACTCTGCAGGTGGGGACTGGAGTGACTCTGCAGGTGGGGACTGGAGTGACTTTGCAGGTGGGGACTGGAGTGACTTTGCAGGTGGGGACTGGAGTGACTTTGCAGGTGGGGACTGGAGTGACTTTGCAGGTGGGGACTGGAGTGACTCTGCAGGTGGGGACTGGAGTGACTCTGCAGGTGGGGACTGGGGACACTGAACTGTGCATGTAGGAGGGCACTGGACAGGAATTACGATTGTAGCCATTTGTGTGGCAACCTGGGCTCTGGCTCAATGTAACGGGTAAGGTGGTCCACATTTACCTTCAGAATGGCCTTTCCTTTATCTGAAACTAGGTCCACACCTTTACCCTCAATGTTAATAATGGTAAAAGGACCCAGCATGGCACTACCCATTTTTACTCCTTTTCGCTGTTCCTCTCGAATATTTTTGCGCAACACTTTGTCTCCGACTTCAAATCTGTCCTCCTGCCCCTGCTGAGCCTTCCTCTTCCTCACCCTTTCTCTGACCTTTTCAACATTCTCCAAGACCACATTGTGCACTTTTGCCAGGCCTTGGAGGCCAGTTGTCAAGGATTGGGATGCCACTGTTCTCTCCACCTTATCATCATTTATCTGAAATATACAAAACTCAAACCCTCCTAAAATTAGTGATATCAGCAATGAAAGATTTAGTATACAGAAGATGCATCTGCCATTTAAGAACCTACCTCATAATTTTCAGAAAGCTCTGAAGGCTATCTTGCCTCCCGACCAAACATGAGATAATATGGAGAGAACTGTGTTGTGAGCTGCTTTTTGGTCCGAATTGCAAATAAAGTAGCCTTGAGGTGTTGGTCCCAGCTCTCAGCATTCAAACCCACCAACTTTGTTAGAACTCTGATAGGTAAATGTTATCCTTGTTACTATCTCTGTTAAGATTATGCAGTTTAACAATCCAGGTAAGCATCACACCTTTGAATGGTTCCATTCATTTTCTCCACAAGGCCATTGGTTTGTGGGTGGTATGGAGAGCACAAGCTCCTTTTAATACCCAACCTCTGACAAAGGTCCAAATTAATCTGGGAAAATAACAGTACCGTATAATCACCAATGAGAATTAACCTTAGATAAAACAACAAAAGCAACTTAGGTGACAAAGCTGTTACCTTATTGACAAACTCTTTGCCTTGGTCTGTTAAAATTCTTTGTGGTGCTCCAAATCTGTAGAAAAAATCTAAAATGCACTCACTCACTTCCGATGCACACTTTGATTTAAGTGGGTAGGCCTCTGTTCACTTAGTAAAGTAATCAATCATTACGCAAATGTATTGATTCCCCCTCTTGGTTGTACTCAATTTCCCAACTAAATCCATTCCCACCAGTTCCAGAGGCTGTGTGATCTGGGGATGGGGGGCTTATATAAGTCATATAGAAGGATAATATGCATGTTATACAATTGTGCAACATCACTGTCATTTGGTATACTCACCTCTATTGCCATGTAGGCTTTTTTCTCCTTCAATGTAGACCTTCTGGCCTGGCATTCAGGGCACTGCGCTATCTACAAGGTTTAATGTATTGTGTTAAGTGATGTAGTGCTTTGGGTTTAAAATAATGTGCCAAAATAATGTTAACACTTTATTTTAGTGTGTCCTTGTTACACACGTTACATGTATTTACTATAGTAATAACTATAAATCAGGCATAATTACATGCAATTAACCCTCAACCAAATCCTGATCCTACCCTAACCCTATAGTAAGTACATGTAGTTAATTGTTATTTCTCAGTACTTACATCTGTAATTACACTGTAACAGGGACACATTAAAATAAAGTGTAACCAAAATAGTTAAGCTGGAATAAAACTCACCGATTTGCGGATGTCCTCTTCCAATCCAGGCCAGTAGAATCTGGTGCTGATGCCGTTAAGAGTTTTCTCCATGCCACAATGACCCCCCTGATCACTGGCATGAAGGCTAACAAAAACATAATTTGCCTCCTCTGGTGACGTGACCACTTTTGCCAAATGTTCGCCTCGCTTACGCCTCTGGGATACATAGTGAAGCGCGCCATCTAATGTGGATAACACAAAGGCTCAGGTAACTTCCTGTGCTTGTGCCACTAAAATGGCAATTTCCTTTCTCTATAATTGCTTACCTTTCATTATATAGCTTTCAGCTCTTCTTTTAACAATGAACGTCTCCTGTTTGGAACATGCAGGAGGATATGTTCCATGGAGAAGAACATTATTGAGCTCCCTCACTTTTACAGGATCCATCTGCAGTGGTTCTCAATCCTGGTCCTGGGGACCAACAGCTCTGCACAGTTTTTATGTCACCCTCATTTAACACACCTGATTCAGATCATCAGCTCTTTAGGAAAGAGCTCTGGACTGAACTGGGTGTGTCAGATAAAGGAGACATAAAATGTGCAAAGCTGTGGGTCCCCAGGACCAGGATTGAGAACCACTGATCTAAAGTAGTACCCCTCTTCAGCAATGGCCATATTTTTCATTTATATATTTATAGTACACTGTAAATCTACATGCCTTACCTTCAGTCACCTCACAATCAGTTCTTGGCACTATCAGCACTATACACATTCTCTCATTAAATTACAACTATCCACGTTACTCAGTTAATCACCACAACTCGCTACACGAAGTCAAGTGATTGATTCATTTTTGATAATATGGAGCATTTGCATGTGGTGATTGGCTATTATGTGGATAGAATCAAACTAGCAACGTAACGATTTTAAAGGGGGGGTGAAATGCTGTTACATGTATAGTGAGTTTTTTACACTGTTAAAGAGTTGGATTCCCATGCTAAACATGGACAAAGTTTCAAAAATGAAGTTGTAAGTTTGATGGAGTAATTCTGTTCCAAAAATACTCCTTCCGGGTTGTCACAAGTTTCGGAAAGTTTTTTTCGAATACGGGCGTGTGTGACGTCAGAGTCGCCGAAATTTCCTTATATGGGTCTTAAGGGCACTTCTCCCGGAAGGGCGCACGCGCAGCTGTAGCCTAGTGTGTGCGAGAGTACGCCTATGCCCATCAGAGCGCTGGGCTCGGTCGGCTGCGCTGCAATTAAAACAATGGCACCAAAAAAGTGTTTTTGGTTGCCAGGGCAAGACAACACTGCACAAATTTCCAAAGAACCCAGCGTTAAGGGACCTGTGGATGGATTTTGTTTTTCCAGAGCAGCAACGGAGTTGTGCAAGTGTTTTTGTTTGTTCCCTTTATTTCGACGGTAATAGTTTTATAAACAAGGCCCAGTTCAACGCCGCATTTGCAGATCGCCTAATACTTAAAGATTCAATTCAAATTTTTATTTGTATAGCGCTTTTCACAATACATATTGTTTCAAAGCAGCTTTACAGAAAGTGCATTTCAGAAATGTACATAGAAGAATATAGTTAGTTAATCATCATGTATTAATTTAGGGCATAACATATCGCCGGCGTTGAGTCGTCTCTTCACAGGCGTCGAGTCGTCTCATCGCAGGTGTTGGGGCATCTGAAGTCTCCGTGAGAGTCTGGATACAAACTGGAGCTGACGAACGCTATTTACCTCGGGACTGGCGTCCCGAGATAACAGCAGAAAAGCAGATGGGAAATAATTAGCATAGCTGCTGTTCATAATATTAATGCATTCGATCTGATTCAACAATAGAAGGTAAGCATTATGTGAATGCTTGGCTAAAGAGATGCGTCTTTAATCTAGTTTTGAACTGGGAGAGCGAGTCTGAGCCACGAACAGTATCAGGAAGGCTATTCCAGAGTTTAGGAGCTAAATGTGAGAACGCCCTCCCTCCTTCAGTGGACTTAGATATCCTAGGAATGACCAAAAGCCTCGAATTTAGTGATCTTAACGAACGCGATGGATTGTAGGGCGATAGAAGGTCCATTGAATACACAGGAGCTAAACCATTTAGGGCTTTATAGGTCAGTAGAAGTACTTTGTAATTGATACGGAACTTAATAGGTAACCAGTGCAGAGATGATAAAATCGGTGTTATATGATCATATTTTCTTGACCTAGTAAGAACTCTAGCGGCTGCATTTTGCACTAACTGTAGCTTGTTTATTGAGGATGCAGGACAACCAGCTAATAAAGCATTACAGTAATCTAGTCTCGAGGTCATGAATGCATGAACTAACTTTTCTGCATCGGAAACAGATAGCATGTTACGTAATTTAGCAATGTTTCTAAGGTGGAAAAAGGCAGTTCTTGTAACATATGAAATATGATTTTCGAAAGACAAGTTGCGGTCTAGTATAACACCCAGGTCTTTTACTGTAGTCGATAAGGTAAAAGGACATCCTTCTAAATTAAAGTTGTATTGTAAGAGATTTTGTGGGTAGTTTTTTGGACCAATAAGTAATACCTCCGTTTTATCTGGATTTAATAGCAGGAAATTACACGTCATCCAGCATTTTATATCTTTAAGACATTCTGTCAATTTTGATGAGTTAGTGTTTTCATCTGGTCGTGATGAAATATATAATTGAGTGTCATCAGCATAGCAGTGGAAATTAATTCCATGTTTTCTTATAATATTACCAAGTGGCAGCATGTATATTGAGAATAGCAGAGGGCCTAACACCGATCCTTGCGGCACTCCATAGTCTACTGACGTTATCTTCGATTTTTCCCCATTTAAACAGACAAAATGGTAACGGTCTGATAAGTACGATCTGAACCAACTTAATGCCTGTCCCTGAACACCAGTGTAGTTTTGTAGTCGATCCAGGAGTATTTTATGATCTATAGTGTCGAACGCAGCGCTAAGATCGAGTAGAACTAGTATTGAGATACAGCCTTGGTCAGAAGCTAAAAGTAAATCATTTGTAATTTTAACTAGCGCAGTTTCTGTGCTATGATGCGGTCTGAATCCTGACTGAAATTTTTCATATATCTCATTTTCTTGCAAGAAAGAGCACAATTGAGCGGACACAATTTTTTCTAGTATTTTAGACATAAATGGAAGATTTGAAATGGGTCTGTAATTTGCTAAGTTATTTTGATCTAATTGCGGTTTCTTAATAAGAGGTTTTATTACTGCCAGCTTGAATATTTTTGGAACATGACCTAAAAATAAAGACGAGTTAATAATATTAAGAAGAGGCTCTTCCACTACAGGTAACACTTCTTTCAGTAGTTTAGTGGGTATTGGATCTAATAAACATGTTGTTGGTTTAGATGCAATGATAAGTTTATTTAGCTCTTCCTGTCCTACAGTTGTAAAGCGGTGTAGTTGTTCTTGAGGGACGATAATTGAGGCTGAATCACAAGACACCATAGAGGATTGTACATTTACAATTGTATTTCGGATGCTTTCTATTTTCTCATTGAAGTAATTCATAAAATCATTACAACTATACTGTAACGGAATAATTTGCTCGGGTGATGTCTGTTTATTTGTTAGTCTAGCCACGGTGTTAAATAAAAACCTTGGATTATTTTGGTTATTTTCTATTAGTTTGCGGAGGTGCTCAGCCCTGGCTGCTTTTAGAGCCTTTTTATAACGTGACACACTGTCTTTCCACGCGATTCTAAAGACCTCTAAATTAGTTTGTTTCCATTTACGCTCTAAGTTACGAGTTTCTCTCTTGATAGCATGTGTAGTACTATTGTACCATGGTGCTTTAGTTTTCTCTCTAACCTTTTTCAATCTAATTGGTGCAACAATATCTAATGTACTAGAGAAAATGGTGCTCAAACTGCTGGTCATTTCCTCTAGTTCATCTGTTTGTTTGGGTTCTCTGAGCAGCTGAGATAGATCAGGTAAGCTATTTGAGAATCTATCTATAGTGATTGGAAGGATTGTTCTGCCTGGTCGGTAACGCGGCGCAACATGACAAATTTCAGCAGTACGTATTATACAAGTTACCATGTGATGATCAGTGAGATCGTCACTTTGCGGTATAATATCTATATCGGTTGGATCGGTTCCATATGATATAATTAAGTCTAGTGTATGATTTAGACGATGAGTGGGACCACTGACGTTTTGCTTGACCCCAAAGGAATTTAATAAATCTGTAAACGCAGTCCCTAACGCATCATTTGTGTTATCTACGTGTATGTTAAAATCTCCAACAATTATTGCTTTATCGACATTGACCAATAGATCTGAGAGAAAGTCTGCAAACTCTTTTAGGAAATCAGCATATGGTCCTGGAGGTCTATATACAGTAGCCAAGGCTAGAGATAATAGGGATTTCTTTCTTACATCTAAGAGCGTAACATTTAGCACAAGTACTTCAAACGAATTAAACCTGTGACCTGTTTTCTGAGTAACATTAAGAATATCTCTATAGATTGTTGCAACACCGCCGCCACGACCGATCAGACGGGGCTCATGCTTATAACAATATCCTGACGGAGTAGACTCATTTAGACCGAAATACTCATTTGGTTTAAGCCAGGTTTCAGTAAGCCAAAGTACATCGAAGCTATTATCTGTGACCATTTCATTTACAATAACCGCCTTAGGTGTGAGCGATCTAATGTTTAGAAGACCTAGTTTTAGAAATTGTTTTTGTTCACTGATATTTAGATTTTCTGGTTTAATTACAAAAAGATTTTTCCTAGATCCTACACTAGATTTATTGTTTGGCCTCACTACACGAGGAATAGACACAGTTTCTATATAATGTTCTACACTACTTATATCAATTAAGTTGGGACAGCAAAGACTGTGAATTGGACTTTGACTTACTAGTCAGATGGTGTGCAACGTCTTGGAGATGTTGTCCGACAGCACAGCCGCTCTGATTCTGCTGGGGTGCAGGCCATCAGCACGGTAGAGCCTAGGTCGCTCCCAGAACAGATTCCAATTATTTACAAAGAGCAGTTTCTGTTCATTACACCATGACATTAACCATTCATTTAGAGCAAATAGTCTACTGAACCTTTCTTGTCCTAGTCGGTACGTGGGAAGCGGTCCAGACACGATGATCGTTGCCTCAGGCGCTGTGCTGCGTACCGCCTCGATCAGGCTCCTGTAGTCCTTCTTCAGAACCTCCGTCTGCCGCAGCCTGATGTCGTTCGTTCCCGCATGGAGGACAACGGCTCCGACGCGCTCGTCACCGTTCAGAATCTCGGGAACCTGTGCGGCGACATCAAGAACACGAGCACCAGGAAAGCAGTGAGTGCGCACCTTACCCTTACCTGAGGTAGCGCGGACATGACGGACCATGGAAGTGCCGATGATCACGGCGTCGTCGCGTTCCGACTCGCGAAGAGGGGAGAAGCGGTTCCGAGTGGAGATCTCGAAGACCGGGAGGGGCGGAGAGGTTCTTGCTCTGGTCCTGGCTCGTGTCTTCCGCTGTGGGATCACCCAGGGTCCATGGTGTTGTGTAGGTGCCGGAGTGAATGAAGCCAGAGATGATCGCGTCCTCCTGGGCAGAGAAACGCACGGAGTAGAGGAAGTCGGAGTCAAAAAGTTACTAACCACTGACTTGTGAGCATCGGCGCGTGACGTTTCAAGCGCTGATCGCCGATCCCGCAGCTCGGCTTGCCTCTCCAGCAGACCACGGATCTGTTTCTCCACCGATTCCAGTTCCAATCGCACCGACATCAGCTCGAATGTGTCCTCACCTGCACTCAGAGGTAACGTTAGACACACATCCGATATGTTCGCCATTATAACAGATGAACAGTAAATTAGCAGTGATACTACCAATATCACTACTAATTTAGGACTGGAATGCTGGATATAACCTGTATCCTTTCAGTGAAACGGGTGTAAAATCAGACGGTCAATAAGCGCGAGCCCACGCGTGAAATGCTAGCGGGCTAAAGGCTAGTAGCCGAGATTCGCAAAGTTGGATCTAAGTAGCGATATCAAAGCAATCCGATTGTTTTTTTTTTTTATAGGGAATAGTATCGAGGATAGGTTCACACGATATAAAAATAGAAAGTGCTTGTTAATAAATGAGTGGTAAAGAAGAAAATCAAGGATTAATGAATCAATTCAATCAATAATGAATTCAAAGATGGAGCAGTCCCAACGATAAAGGTTCACGGTCGTGCGTTGGAACCGCAGGCGGTGAGTAAAACTGCTTCAAATGTCTGTGAGTTGTTAACTATCGGCGTGTAAGCACAGCAAATAAACAACATGATCACATATAGTTAATGTATATCTATGGAGCATGCGATGTATGGTGTGTGTGTGTGTGTGTGTTTAAATACATTTGTTTAGCTGGCCACTGTAGGTGTCAGTTTGTTTATTGTAAAAATAAATCATGTCCTCATAAACCACGAGTCTGTCTGTTTACAACACACAAATGTTATAAAACTAGCGCATGACATGGTGTTCTAAAAACACTGCGCTCAAGTTCAAATCATTTCTATTTTTTTTTAAAACGCTCGAGACCTTATGGTTTTCACCCATGCATTTCACTGCCCATCTCACGTTTTTTTGAGCAAAAACGCGTTCTGTATGAACGAGCCCTTAGTATTGTTTAGATCCTTGTTCTGCATGGGATTACTATCTGATTGTTAGCCATGGTTTATTTTCGGATGTCACTCACAGCTTCCAGACGCTCTCAACGCAAAAGCTTCGCGCGCTCGTGTCGTGATTATTTAGCTCCGCCCACACGGCACGCCTCCACCCGCTCGGGTTTTTCCGGAAAGACTCGGTACAGCCTATCTTTCTTTTATAAATATAATAAAACTAAAGACTTTTTGGAGATATGAAGGATGCAATACTACTCTATAGGTACTCAAGATTAACATGAGATTGAGTGAAACTGAGTGTTTCACCCCCCCTTTAACAAGAATGCATCTCCTAAATGATTAATAGCCTACCTTGGCAATTATTTGAAGACAAGCAACTTGTCAAGGTTTGCTAGGCCTTTTTGAGCAAACAACCACTTTTTGTAGGATTGTAACATGTCATTGAAGTGTAATAAAGCAGTCAGATTTAATGACATCCTGACAGAGGAATCATTAATCAAATGTTGAAACCCAGGGATGTGGTTGCCATGTAAGTGTGTAACATAGGCTTTATAAAATTTGTAGTGAACATAGACACCACCACAAACAACAAATTAGATTATGCAACATTTCTCTTGCAGTAATAATGTGTAATAATAATAGGTTGCAGCACTTTTAACTACAGTATACTGTACTTTGTATAAATTGTTTCTATAGTTGTGAATATAATATATTTTATTGGTCCTCAATATGTCTTTGTCAGTGTCTCACATTTGTCATTACAGATTTACATGCTAAGAACATCATCGTTTTTAATAAAACCAGAACCCAAATGCCCAATTCCCATTACAACCATTAAAGGTCATGAGAATGTTGTTTTCCTTAATGTGTCAGCAGCATTTTGATTGTTCATATGAAATATATTTGGATAAATTAATTACATATTTTAGTTATAACATATTGCAGAAGTTAACACAGGCACATTGCCTTGAAAGTGCGAAATGTCTGCCCAGATTTATAGCACCTGTGAACAATGATTTAACTGGGAATTTGTTGGCCAGTGCTTGCTTTACCAATGCCACCAATGTTATAATGCAATCACCTGTAAAATGAACAACAGCTGTAGCCTATATATTTTCTTACAGCAAAATTCTCAAAAATGGATAAACCATTTTAAGTGGTTTAAAGGGTTGCTTGGGGGAAAACTCCCACGAGAAGTGTCACTTACTCACAATTATTAGACATTTTTTTAATGGGCTTTATAACATACAATTGGAACCCTTACAGTGTCAAATATTTGCATTATACATGTAGTATTGGATACATACTAACATGTAACATGTAATGTTAGATCACAACATATAGCCTAGACTTACTGTTTATTATGGGCCGTCCTTCCTTACATTACTACTGTTTCATTACTGTCCACAGTGTGTATTTTTTGTATGTATGATCAAACCATATGATTCTTTAACCTAGTCATTTACATTTTTTCAAGGGCTACCACCCTTAACACAGTTAATGTTGTTTTGACCGAAAATTCAGTGGATTAACAAGTTTCTAAAAGGCTAAAATTGTCTTTTCACACAATTACAAATGCTTAAACACAGCATGTCAGAAATGAATACCTATGTTTAAGACTGTAAATATAGTATAAAGCCTCAACTTCAGCAACAACAGTAGTTCAGAAGTACTGAAAATAAAAAGGCTTAAAAATTTGAGACACCTGATAAGCAGTTTTAGATAACAGATCAGTGAAATATTGAGAAATAGCTGATCCCACTCTCAGTCAGAGACATAGTCAGGTGTTGAAGTTCTTTACATTACTTGGACATACACACACACACAAAACAGTGTTTGAATTGCTTTTGGTAAGCGTTCCTATTTTATATATCTCATTCTGCCTTTTGTCTGTTGTTTTTCTTTTAGCAGAGAGAAAAAGTCTGAATTTCTAGATAAAACTCACAATTACTCATTTCTTATTAATGGTGGGACATAGCTTCCATAGTAACCAAAGGCCATGTTAGATTTGTTGTTGATCAAAGGCAGCAATGTTATGTTTTCATTTAAATCAAAGCTTGATGTAAAGCTTTTACTACACCGACTCCAGTACCACTTTTCCCATATGCAGAATATGCGGTCTGTGTAGGGCACTAACTAAGGGGGCACCATCAACACCCATATGGGCCCTATCAACACTTCAACACCCCCAAAAAGCAGGTTCGGACTGTACATTCAGGTAATGACTCATTCACTTTTAGATAGTATGTTGTAAAGCTGCACACATTAAATAGCCAACAAACAATTTAGAGAGGCTGAAAGTAGAGGGTGAAAAGAAAGGGGAAAACTAAACTATGGATTTCGTATTGTCTGCAGGTAGAAGTGAAACATGACAAATAATGCAGTTTTCATAATGCCATAAATTGCTTTTTATTTCGACACACATTGCGCTTTCATTGAGTCATGATCAATTGGAAACTTGTGTTTTGACAGACTGATTCCATTTTGAGTCGGGGTTTGCTATATTTTGATAGTTAGCTTACATAATAGTCCCCCCCCCTCCCCCCCTTTATTTAACAAAATTAATTATTGTTGTTTTGGATGGATAAAATAAGATTGTGCTAACTGTAATGCAGGTGTGTTCGTGTAAAGAAACAAAAGTAGGCTGTTTGACCTATATAAGAAAATTTACTTTCATTAATAAACGCTTTTTATCAATTGTACAACATTTTTTATTGTTTACTAACAGTAATAACAAGTAGTACTTTGACCTGAGAATAAATTATACATTCCAAAACCTGCTATAATCACATGACATAGCTGACAAGTTAACTCACATTTACAATGTAATCTTTAATAAGCATCTACAATGTGACGTTTACATTTCATTCAGTATTACAACGACAAAGTAAACGAAGTCACATATGTTTCTAAATTAATTTTAGGCTAAAATAACGTGGAAAGCAACATGGAACGTTATTATATTCATCACCTGAGACATCAGCTAGTCTGACGACACAGATATGTTTTCATTATTAACCCTCTGGGGACCAAGAACGCGCCCGCGCGTTTTGCTGTTTTTTTTTTCTTCACATAGTAGCAACATAGACTTAAAATACTCCGTCATTTATGGTCATATAAATAAAATCAATACATGATTATAAACTATAGAGGGTCTTCTTTTTTTGTGTACACTCACATTAACATCAAAACCTTGTGTTTTTTTTTAAATAAATAAAATAAACAGGGTGCGCTTTCAGCTCACTCTGTCTCCGCAAATATCTTTCTGAAACATGTCTGGAAAATGAACGGAAACTCCGCTAATACTTATCACACAAACATGAAACATACGTCTAAAGAACGCTTTAAATTTCTACTTTTAAATAAAACAATTCACATTTAAAACAAATATTCTCCTGCAATGTAATCTGTCTGAAACTAAAGAGAAGTATAGTTTCTCCTGTCTCAGCTCATTATCGTTAATTTGTTCACACCCACTCGCAGAGCGCGCTATTCATAAGATAATGTGTTGAGGCCATTTGCAAAATAGATAAACGCCCCCAGGCAAATGCTGTAAACGCACTATATTTTTTAGTCAGATTAAGATTCGTCTTGCGCGGCTATAAGGAATAATCCTGGGACATTTAACACAGAACAAGTGCTGGTTTATTTTCACTTCGAGGAGGAGCAACAGATTCAGCTGAGAACTGTAAGTGTTTTATGGCTGTGCTTTGTTCTAATCGCGATATAGAATAACGTTAGTGTCTGTAAACGGAAAAATAGCATACTGTTTAAATGTGAATCATGTTTCTCTCTGTGTGTGTGTGTAAATGAATGAATGAACGCACAGATATGCACTGTTACAGACGAAATAAAAGACAAAATTTCGTTGACTAGTTTTGGATAAAGTTTGTCAAATCAAATAAGCATCAAATAAGCCTCAAATAAGCTTCAAAATAAAGACATCAGCTTTTGTTAGGAGTTTCTGGGGATAGAAGTGTCCAGACGTATGCACCCTGTATTTTAAAGAAGAACATTTAATTATTTGCGATACATTATTCATTCACAAAGAATTCAGGGACATTATTCACGTCCCTAAAGGTTGGAGTCAACTTTAGCATGGGTGTGTTCTCTTCTAATTCTAAGCAGTGTTTGTGTGTGTATATATATATATATATATATATATATATATATATATAGCCTATAATTAAAAAGCTATTTTAACCAGAAAAATCTACAATGCATGCCCAAAGTCGTGCAGCCGTATAGTTTCTCTTGATATCAGTCCTGCTGACTTCAACATTCACAGGAGACTGTAATGAAAAATCAAACACCTTGGAAATGACAGGTATGTACTATATTTCAGGAATGGGACAATGCTGTGTGACTGTGTAAGCCTCTGTATTTAGATCAGTGTGTTTACTAATGTGCTTTTTTGTCCTTTGTTGTGTATCTTTGGATCATGTTGTGTTGTAAATAAATCCAAACAATCTAAAAGCCATTCTTTTTTAAATCTCCTCATTCTTTGTGCAAGGCTCCTGTAATGGGGCCTGATAGCACCTAATAGGGCCATTATGGGAGGGTATTTGTCTTTCTCAGGTGTGAAATGCCATACATATTAATGAGAGATCACGCCTCCTTGCATAAATCTTTCTCACACTAAACATGTCATACACATTATAAAAGACTTTATTGACTTATCTGAATGAGTAGTCAGGATGATTCTCACATAGTTTTGGAGCAAATATTCTAGACTATGTGATACAATTTTCAAAAGTCTTGTGAAGAAATAATCAATATGTGTTTTGTGGCCTTATTTCAGAAACTTTTATTTTTAAGTTTTTCAATAACCATGCATAAATAATATTCTCTCAAAAATACAAACATGTACATACATGTTGCTCACAGATTATGGTAGCCCCGTTTGTGCTATATAGAGTGAATTTACACCTTTGCCATTAACATGTTTATAAATAACTGAAAAAAACACAAATGTCAGTGCATGTCAAAACATCCCAAGGGCCCCAAAAAACCCTTGGTCCCCAGAGGGTTAACCAGTTTAACCATAGCAGTTGTTATACAACTGTAGTAGCCATAAATGTACCATCGTCTGACAACAGAGTGCATGTAATATGCTTTGAAATCATAAACCATGCAGTCTACATTTTCTGAAATAACGCCATGGTGAGTTTTTGTAATAGGATACACAGAGGTCACAAGTTAACACAGGCACATTGTTTTGATTCAGACAGCTGCATAACGTGACACAGAGAATGAAATCGTGAATTGATTTCAACGTTTTTTAAGTAACTGGTAGTATAGTGAGTTAGCTCAACATGTAAACGCGGTGTTCTCACGGAGTGATATCTTTTCTGAGCGCGTTCGAAACCCGTGGAAAGATGTTTTTTCCCTTCTTTTTTTGTTTTACATCATAGCAATACTTTGTCATCTTTACAAGAATGCGAAAGGCAAGTAACAAGCAAGTCTGAGTTTATTAGACAGCTTAATATCAGCAGTTATATCACAAGTTATCACTTAATATCACAAGTTAAAGGTGCAATGTGTAACATTTTTGAGTATCTATTAACATAAATGCAATATGACATCCATAACTATGTGTTCAGTGGTGTATAAAGAACTTACTTAATAAACCGTAATGTTTTTATTACCTTAGAATGAGGCATTTATATCTACATAGGCGCGGGAATCCCCTTCTATGAAGGTCGCCATATTGTGACGTCATGTTTCTACTGTAGCCGACAGCGAACAAACAGCGTTACAGAGCGCATTTCGTCACTACATTGAAAGAGAAGCCGCAGGAAGCTAGAAGAAGCTAGTCATAAACACCGTGAGTAGTGACTTTTCCCTTGTCAGTGGTGTAAATATGTAGTTGGATTGTTTCATGTAACTTAATTCTTCTCCCTCGCTGTGTTATGGCTTTGCTATGTGGGGATAAATGTGCTGGTTAAGTTCGTGAGACAGCTGATTAGTAGGCTACTCTTGTCATTGACCGTAAAACAGTTACAGAAGTCACCAACCCGTCGATCTTGGAAGCATTTTAAGTCGATCGAGTTTCCAAAATCAGAGAAAAAAGCCTTTGTGTGTAGTAAGTGGTGTCTAGGGGATGCGGAGGCGCGCGCGCTGTCACAATCACGTCATTTTTGCCGCACGCACCTTTGGGCTCATGCGGACGCGTCGAGTTTAAACAAGGCTCAGCCACAGTAACAGCTCATATTAGCCAGCTAAACTTTTACTACCCTGTTAGAAAAAATATATTGTTGCATAGTTTCATGTGGTTCTTCTCCCTCGCTGTATTATGGGTTTGCTGTGTGGGGAGAATGTGCTGGTTACGTTCGTGAGACAATCAGCTGATTACTATTATTATATTATGTAAGGTGCATTGTGTAATATTTCTGAGGATCTATTGACAGAGATGCAATATAAAATCCATAACTATGTTTTCAGTGGTGTATAAAGACCTTACTTAATGAACCGTTATGTTTTTATTACCTTAGAATGAGACATTTATATCTACATAGACGCGGGAATCCCATTCTATGAAGGTCTGAAGGTATGTTTCTACCGTAGCCGAAAGCGAACAACCAGCGCTAAAGAAACCTCATTGCTTGACTTACTACTCTCTGCTGCTGACTCAGACTTAGACGACGACATATTTTGTCTTACGTCGGCCACCGTAGCTTCTCATTCGAGTTTGAAAACCGAGGGATAGGCCGCGAGTGACTTGCTGTTTGCAATTTGCAAATCTCACCACTAGAAGCCGCTAAAAATCCCACACTGCACCTTTAACACAGGCACATTGTTTTGATTCAGACAGCTGCATAACGTGACAGAGAATGAAATCGTGAATTGACTCCAACGTTCTTTAAGTAACAGGTAGTATAGTGAGTTAGCTCAACATGTAAACACGGTGTTCTCACGGAGTGATATCTTTTCTGCGCACGTTCGAAACCCGTGGAAAGATGATTTTTTTTCCCTTCCTTTTTTTGTTATATCATAGCAATACTTTGTCATCTTTACAAGAATGCGAAAGGCAAGTAACAACCCAGCTAACAATTTTAGGTTATAAGAACGTTTTCATAACGTTCCCATTAAGTTATAAAAACGTTATTTCTGAATGTTCTAGGAACGTTCAAAACGTCCAGTTTTTTAGACGTTGTATTAACGTTATTTCTTGGTTATAAGAACGTTATTAGAACGTTCAATTCTCCCGTTATATAAACGTTGTATTAACGTTATTTCTTGGTTATAAGAACATTATTCAAAACGTTATTAGAACGTTCAATTCTCCCATTATATAAACGTTGTATTAACGTTATTTCTTGGTTATAAGAACGTTATTCAAAACGTTATTAGAACGTTAAATTCTCCCGTTATATAAACGTTGTATTAACGTTATTTCTTGGTTATAAGAACGTTATTCAAAACGTTATTGGAACGTTAAATTCTCCCGTTATATAAACGTTGTATTAACGTTCTTGCTTGGTTATAAGAACATCATCCAAACGTCATTAGAACGTTCAATTCTCACGTTATATAAACGTTATTTCCTGGTTATAAGAACGTTATATTCTCCCTTTTAATAAACGTTGTATGAACGTTCTTGCTTGGTTATAAGAAAGTTATTCAAACGTTCAATTCTCACATTATTAACGTTCTCAATGTTTTTCTAAGATAATGAAAAACGTTTCATTCACTTAAAACCTTTCTTAATGTTTTTTTCATATAACAATGTATATAATATATGATGAACCTAAAACAAGAACTTTCAGAATTTAAAAATTAAGACAAAAAGATCAAGAAAGATCATTTTAAAAAAGACCCATGAATCATGTCTATAATATGTGTAATGTAGTCCACTGAAGGAGAGTTGAATTGAACCCAAGTATAGTTTATTCCAATAAACTGATTTGGGTTGAAGTGACAATATGAAGTTAATAGCAAATAGCAAAAACAGTATCAGACTCAAATATAAAATGAAAAGAAACAGGAGTGGCAAAAACAGTATCAGACTCAAATATAAAATGAAAAGAAACAGGAGTGGCAAAAACAGTTTCAGACTCAAATATAGAAGAAAGAGTAGACTCAAATATAGAAGAAAGAGTATCAGACTCAAATATAGAAGAAAGAGTATCAGACTCAAATATAGAAGAAAGAGTATCAGACTCAAATATAGAAGAAAGAGTATCAGACTCAAATATAGAAGAAAGAGTATCAGACTCAAATATAGAAGAAAGAGTATCAGACTCAAATATAGAAGAAAGAGTATCAGACTCAAATATAGAAGAAAGAGTATCAGACTCAAATATAGGAGAAAGAGTATCAGACTCAAATATAGAAGAAAGAGTATCAGACTCAAATATAGAAGAAAGAGTATCAGACTCAAATATAGAAGAAAGAGTATCAGACTCAAATATAGAAGAAACAGTATCAGACTCAAATATAGAAGAAACAGTATCAGACTCAAATATAAAACAGTATCAGACTCAAATATAGAAGAAAGAGTATCAGACTCAAATATAAAACAGTATCAGACTCAAATATAAAACAGTATCAGACTCAAATATAGAAGAAAGAGTATCAGACTCAAATATAGAAGAAAGAGTGTCAGACTCAAATATAGAAGAAAGAGTGTCAGACTCCAATATAGAAGAAAGAGTATCAGACTCAAATATAGAAGAAAGAGTATCAGACTCAAATATAGGAGAAAGAGTATCAGACTCAAATATAGAACAAAGAGTATCAGACTCAAATATAGAAGAAAGAGTATCAGACTCAAATATAGAAGAAAGAGTATCAGACTCAAATATAAAAGAAAGAGTATCAGACTCAAATATAGAAGAAAGAGTATCAGACTCAAATATAGAACAAAGAGTATCAGACTCAAATATAGAAGAAAGAGTATCAGACTCAAATATAGAAGAAAGAGTATCAGACTCAAATATAGAACAAAGAGTATCAGACTCAAATATAGAAGAAAGAGTATCAGACTCAAATATAGAAGAAAGAGTATCAGACTCAAATATAGAAGAAAGAGTATCAGACTCAAATATAGAAGAAAGAGTATCAGACTCAAATATAAAACAGTATCAGACTCAAATATAAAACAGTATCAGACTCAAATATAGAAGAAAGAATATCAGACTCAAGTATAAGGAACAGGCGAGGCAAAACCAGTATCAGACTCAAATGGAAAATAGTAATAGTAACAGTTAAACAACTTCAGCTTCCACTTCCGGCTCATCCGACTGGACTGAACCCTGAGAGGGTCTCTGGAGATACTGCAGGGAGAAAAGACAGTGTTGTATTAAAGCGTGGTGAGATTAGTATAAAAGCACTGTGATGCTGTACTTGCATTTACAAACATAATTTGCTTTGGATTATTGGGAGAAAACATGACGATAATATGAGAGAGCTCAGAGTCAGAGGCTACTAATTTTCTATTGTTTGGACTTTGTATTGTTTCTATGTTAATGCCCAGTTTGAATGATTAAAACTGCACTCTACTGATAACCTTGCTAACCTTAAATTTAAGGCCCCTTTTTCTATTGTTTGGACTTTGTATTGTTTCTATTTTAATGCCCAGTTTGAATGATTAAAACTGCACTCTACTGATAACCTTGCTAACCTTAAATTTAAGGCCCCTGACTGAAGATTGTTCTTTTAAAGACTAGTAATCATTAATTTAAGCCATTAGTCGACTGATCACATTTTATTTTAATTTAGTCACTCAAATATATATTGGTGGGGGGGTATGTAAGCAATAAGGTCCTCGAGGCTGTGCTGTATGGTGAACAAGTCAAGGCTGAAGGGCGATGTTCGGCTCAACGCGAAGAGGAGTCAGCGGTGGCTTATTTACCAAACAGCACAGTCTCGAGTACCTTATTGCTTTTATAAAATGCTTACCACACAATACAAATATTAAAGCCGAAAAATGTTAAGTGGTCATAACCTTGTTTTAACGTGAATAAAACACAGCTATTGACCAATCAGAATCAAGGACTTGAACTAACTGTTTTATAAAAAAACATAATGAACGATTAATATGTATAGGCATAATATACAGCTCCGGGGAAAATTAAGAGAACACTGCAAAATTCTCAGTTTCTATTAGTATGTCTATTCTGCACTCAAACACACCCATAAAACCTGCTGCAAAGCACCAGTTTAAGAAATTATTATGAATGTGTCGGATAAAACACAATGAGACATTTTAATTATTTATCAATAAATTAGCGTTTTGGCTGCAAAGATAAAGCTGACTCGCCATCTCCACAGTAAAGTGGATTCTCCTTTAGAGAGAAATGTACCCTTTGTACCCTCTGAGTATTTGTTTTCAATTCAAATTGGTAGACATTTGACAGACATTTCAAGATTTCTGTAGACATATGTCTCAACAATTTTGCACAATTGCATTTCATCAACTATACATGATTGAAAACAGAAAGACACCAACCTCTGATAAGACTGATCACTGACCAGGGGCCTCATTTATAAAACTTTGCGTAGGATTTGCGTCAGAAGTGGCGTACGGATGAAACATAGGACGTGCGTACGCACAGAAATATTCGGATTTATAAAACCGTGCGCACGCACATCCTATGCATTTTTCCCTTAATAAATCACAATCAATTCTAAATGTAGTGCAGCTTTTGCGGCTTCATGTCACGCCCATAGTTGCCCATAAATAGTCCGTGAAATGCCCATAAGTTAATATTCATCGATTGCGAAATCATGGCAAACAGAGAGGAAATCAAAAAAACTTAACTTCACTCAATGTGAAGTAGAAGTTATCGTTGGCGAGGTGGAAAAGAGGAGAAAAATGTTGTTTGGAGGGCACAGTGTGGGCATTACTAATGCCAAAAAGGCACTTGAGTGGCAAAAGGTTGCAGACGCCGTATGCTGTAGCCTCACAACCTCGGACTGTGGCCGAAATAAAAAAGAAATGACAAGCTACAGATGTCGGTTATAATCTACTTGGAAATTGGAAATAGTTCAGCGCAAATGTAATTTCTTGCAGCTTTCTGAATGATTGAGACATAGGTCTACGTCATACGTTATTTTATCAAAAATAAAACAAACTAAAGGCATTTGCATGAATACCATGATTCCGTAGCTGATGAAGACATTTTTACTATGAAAACAACGTTCCCCAGTGGACAAATAATACATCTATCTATTTATCTATCTATCTCCCTAATTATCTATCTATCTGACTGACTATCTAGCTGTATCTAGCTATATCTGCTCCGCCACACGGACACATTGGCGAGAATATCAGTTTTGTACATTATTTCGTTCTGTTTACCATCTTATTTATGAGGATGAATTGTATAACATGCCAATATTATTGCAGAACATATTGCACTTTTCTTTTTGCAAATATGTGTTAATTTGTATTTCTGTTGCAGATCGATCAAACGGGTGTTCGTGTAGGCTGTTAATTGTAAGACTTGCTTTGTGGCGTCTTCGTGTTATTTATGAGAGGCAGTATTGCCATTTATTTTACACAACGGTCTACAGTTTCACACACTTTCACGTGTTTCTTCCATCTGCCGACGGTGTCGCCATTTCTCATTTCACCCGTTTTTGTGCGTACGCCTGGGTCAGAGCTTGCGTTATAACAATCCCAGCTTCTTTGAACTGGTCAAGCTATATTTAAAAAGGGGAGTAATTTTGTATACAATGCTCAATTGGTCTCAGTTGAAAAAGATCTAAAATAAACTCTTCCATAAACAAGTGCAGTGTTTCTTTCTTCATATACTCAAAACTTTACTCATTCATTACCCCACTAACCCAATATATCACAAAACATACGTCCGTATACAGAGATCAACTCATTGTTTTCGGTCATACACAAGTATATGCATGTGGGTGTCTCGAAATGTCCAACACAGTCCTCTGCGGTTCACAAAGTTCAATAGCTCAGAAAATTAAAGATGTCAGTCTTATCTGTAGTTTGAACATAGGTGCACAGGCGGATAGTGATGACGAAGGAGGTTGTCCAATGATTAGTTGTTTTGTGAGTCGTTATTTGTCTCATCAAACGAAGCAGAAAAGTGCTTCAGTAGTATAAGCATGGTTTTTGGTCAGAACAGCTTAGCAGTATCCACAGCTGATGAGCAATAGCTACATCCCAAACCAATCGTTTAAATAAAAGAAAACAAACAGTATCTCAAACAGGATTGGAAATGAGTCCGCAGACAACCATGAGGCAGCATCAAACAGACCTTCACACTTACTCTACTGCTTCCTGTTTTATCCCATAAAATGTGCCCTCTTGTATCCCCCTAGTGGCTAGGAAGAAAATAGCACTCACAATTGGAATGAAAGTAACCCTGTGACAGGCGGTGACTGTTACAGCGTGAAGGACCGCACATTTTACTGTCAAGTTAGCTTTTTATAAATACCAATTATTGCGTAGAGAGCGGCGTACGCAACGTTTATAAATGAGGCCCCTGGTCTTTTCTTTTGCTGCACACTGACATTTTTGTTTGAGGGTTTTCACAAGTGCATGATGACAGACCAGAGTTCTCCGCACATCATTACTGACTGGACTTGTTCCGAGCATCCTTTTTGTTCTTTTCCTAGGAGAGTCGACACGGCACAGTAGCCGTTCATAGCGCTTACGGTATTTGTCTGATGTTTTTGTTTGAGCTTTAAGCTTTTCCTTGAGTTTGTGATTCTCAATGTATATTTTCTGGTACCGTCTTCTTCTAAACCTTCTTCCTTGTATTCTCTGTCTGAAATTACATGAAGACATTTTTTAATTATTTTTTAACATTGCAGGTGTCACTTAAAGCGTTTGAAATTAATTGTCACCATGCCACCATGTAATTTTGCATTTGAATTTAACATTATAATACAACAAGTACTTTTTCATGAGACATTGTTCTGTTTAAGGTACTTTCTACATAGCCTGCCTACATAGTTCAGTTTGAGGTTCTTTCTACATAACCTTCTAACCTTCCTGGTTGTGGAACTGGTTGTTCCTCGCTGTCAGGACTCAGTGGTGGGGTAACAATAGCAGAAGCCTGTTTCTTTCTGCGTCTGCTCTGTTCCTGGGCTCTTCTCCAGGCCTTTCTCTTTGCACGTTTTTCCCTCTCACTCTGTTCAGATATGGGCTTATAGTATGCACCTTGCTCCCTCTTTTCTCTCCATTTCTGCCGGCCTTTTGCCAAGTATGCCTCCCTTTTTGCAGGATCAGCATCTCGCCGTGCACGGTATATGCACGGACTATGTAACATGAAATTTATTATTAATTTAGCTTATTATTTTTTCCATTTTGTCTATATTTGACAAGTAGCCTAGTTTGACTGAACACCGATGTGCGTTGAACCGCTTGACATCATAACTATTCAGTGTTTTCAACCACATAATGTTTATTTTAGGTTTCAGACATTTAAATTCACATAAGTAAGTTACTAAAAAAGCAATACATTTAGAGTTTGTCTAATACACACTTATGTCTATGGAAGCGCGAATAATAATTATTTCCATTATAATTGGACGACAAGTTTCTGATCTACATATGTGCATTTTAAGATGTTCTGAAGGCCAAAAAACTTGGATAGTGGGCAGCTGATTATTTTTCTGTCCTCATCAGCATCACACTCTTTTTCTCTTTGTTTTTATCTTGCCCTGCTGAGCTTTGACTGATATAGGCTTTTCATTTTTGTCTGCCAGTGAAGAAAGTAAACATAGGGTCAACTGATAGGTTGATTTTGCCTATGAATCATTTTCTCAGACGCGTTTATTTACTGAAAGCTACTAAAGGTAATTAAGTTTATTAAATGCATTCACAATATGTAGGCTACACATTTATTATTGATATTATCCCTAATACAGGGCCGTAGACAGGGCTTTATAATCACAGAGGTCCTAAATTTGAGGTTGGTAGGGGTTCAAATTTTTTATTTCTCTTGATATGTGCATTTCAAGACATTTGAACGGATAAGAAATAGCTTTAAAACCATGTCAGTGGGCAGTAGATTATTTGTCAATACCTGCTCTCTTCTCATCTCCATCACTCTTTCTTTTTTTCTCAGTCTCTTCATCCCTTTCTCTTCCCCTCCTAAAGCTGAGCTTTTTTAATTTACTAAAGGCTACAATTTGTATTATATTCTCAATATGTACACATTCATTATTAATCTTGTGCCTAACATGATGAAAACGGCTTTGTTACTGTTTCTTGTTAACTAATTATTACATTACATGAGTCACGTTACACAGGCCTATTTTCAGTTCAAAATGGCGAAATTAGACAAAACTATATTAGTTTGTCTGATTATTTTTTGTCATTCCTTTAACATTTATGACCTAAAAAAAGTTAAATATGAAATGTTAAGTTTAGCTACTTACATCTTATCTTGCATTTGACCGTACTCGTCGAGTCGCACTGTTAAAATTCGCGCTCAGCAGCGTCTGTGAACATAAAGCCCGCCTACTTTGATTTGATTGGTCATCTCAAATATTCTGACATTGACGAGCAGTGACAGTTTCTGTTTCTGACAGTTTCGTCCTCTGTTTCTGACGTGTTCTCTGCTCGGCGCCGCTGTGGATTGAAGATGAAGAACACGCTGAATCTGATTATAACAAGACTGAAGCGAACACGAATTTCTGTAGCCTACATTAATCTCACATTTTTAGGGGGGCTAGGCAGAAGTTTAGTGGGCTGAAGCCCCCCTAAAAACAGCCTAGCGACGCCCCTGCCCCTGGGACTGGAGTATCACCTCTGCGTTCTCCAGCTCCTCCATGCGGTGCAGAGGCAGTTGCAGTGGCTCTTCAGTTAAGCCCACCACCCCAGCACTTTGGCCACACCTACAGGACTGGCGGAACTCTCGGAAGTCCTGCCGCAGGTCCCTTACCTCCTTCGTCAACTCTGTGACAGTGGTGAGCAGATTCTGCAAGGTTACATCTATTGACAGGAATAACAAATAGTTTTGGGTTGAGTGCAAAAGAAATTAAGAGTTTGGTTCCAAAACGCTATATCTCCATTTTTAAAAAACATTAAAAATTCATGTTATTTAAAGGTGCTCTATGTAACTTTTAGCGGCCTCTAGTGGTGATGTTTCAGATTGCAACCAAATTTTACAAGAGCGCTCGTGCTCGAACTCATAGACAATACCGTCTATTACGCAAATATCTTGGCGAATACTAGACGGATTCGGCAAGCACCGAGCTCGTTGGGACCATCTAGTCGAGCTGAAAAGAACCATATAAGTTCCATAGTTTTTGGTGGTGTTTTCGCGGAGATATTAGCAGAAAACCATGGGGCGCGCTGCAAAATTGCGGACGCCGGTGACGTCACGATCTCAGAAGAAAATCGCTCGTATCTCTAGAACGCAAAGACCCAGAGAGCTCAAATTCGGGGGAGGAGGTCCCAGGGGAACCCTTGCTCGAACGCTAGAGTGTCGGGCCTCGGGGATGCCCCCTACCGGATCGCCGTTCGCTGGGACCCCCGATTTCGAACGGCTATAACTCGGGGAGCCGGGCGAGTTGGACCTCGGGGGTGGGCTCGTTCGAAAGGCCCCGTCCAGCACAACGAACGATTAGAGTCTTGGGAATATTGATCAAAGATTGACTGAGATATAAGCCGAAAAACGGGCGCCTTTAACCGGACGTAACTCAGAGGCTCGGGGAGCGCGCATGCACGTCACATCCGTTGGATTTCGCGGTAAATCCGACCCGGAGACTCCACATAGAAATAGGAATACTGGCCTTCAGAGGTAATAGCAAAAAAAGATGTATAAAAGGGTATAAAAGATGTTACAGGTTATTATGCTGAATTGGCTTCTATGCTTACTTTGTTACACAAACCACACTGTGGCCTATGTTACACCCCACCCTTAGACAGCCCTTTAGGGGCAAACAAAAACCCACCATTGACCCAAACTCCTAATAAATAACACCTTTAAAAATCACCCAACCAGTGGGATTTATTAAGAACAATGAAGAAAAATATAATGTCCGCAACACTGATTTAGACTCCAATGTTGGACTTTGTGTCATGTATTAGTTAACCCTCTGGGGACCAAGAACGCGCCCGCGCGTTTTGCTATTTTTTTTCACATAGCAGCAACATAGACTTAAAATACTCCGTCATTTATGGTCATATAAATAAAATCAATACATGATTATAAACTATATAGGGTCTTCTTTTTTTGTGTACACTCACATTAACATCAAAACCTTGTGCTTTTTTTTAAAATAAATAAAATAAACAGGGTGCGCTTTCAGCTCACTCTGTCTCCGCAAAAATCTTTCTGAAACATGTCTGGAAAATGAACGGAAACTCCGCTAATACTTATCACACAAACATGAAACATACGTCTAAAGAACGCTTTAAATTTATACTTTTAAATAAAACAATTCACATTTAAAACAAATATTCTCCTGCAATGTAATCTGTCAAAAACTAAAGAGAAGTACAGTTTCTCCTGTCTCAGCTCATTATCGTTAATTTGTTCACACCCACTCGCAGAGCGCGCTATTCATAAGATAATGTGTTGAGGCCATTTGCAAAATAGATAAACGCCCCCAGGCAAATGCTGTAAACACACAATATTTTTTAGTCAGATTAAGATTCGTCTTGCGCGGCTATGAGGAATAATCCCGGGACATTTACCACAGAACAAGTGCTGGTTTCACTTCGAGGAGGAGCAACAGATTCAGCTGAGAAGTGTAAGTGTTTTGTGCTTTGTTCTAATCGCGATATAGAATAACGTTAGTGTCTGTAAACGGACAAATAGCATATCCTACTGTTTAAATGTGAATTATGTTTCTCTCTCTCTCTGTGTGTGTGTGTGTGTGTGTGTGTGTGTGTGTGTGTGTGTGTGTGTGTGTGTGTGTGTGTGTGTGAATGAATGAATGAACGCACAGATACGCACTGTTACAGACGAAATAAAAGAACATTTCTTTGACTAGTTTTGGATAAAGTTTTTCAAATCAAATAAGCATCAAATAAGCTTCAAAATAAAGACATCAAATAAGCTTATGTTTTGTCAATAAACTAATCAACTAAGATGTTTTTTCCAATGCAAGCTATATCAAAATAATGAATCCTCAACTTTGAAATATGTATGATCAAACTAAGACATTTATGGAAAAAGACTATTTTCTTTTCAAGATGTTTCCAACTCTAACTTTGAACTTTGAACTGAAATAAAACCATGTCTATATGGTGAAGGGTGTGTGATAGAAGTGTCCAGACGTATGCACCCAGTATTTTCCTTATATAAATCCAAACAATCTAAAAGCCATTCTTTTTTAAATCTCCTCATTCTTTGTGCAAGGCTCCTGTAATGATATGGCCTGATAGCACCTAATAGGGCCATTATGGGAGGGTCTTTGTCTTTCTCAGGTGTGGAATGCCACACATATTAATGAGAGATCACGCCCCCTGCATAAAGCTTTCTCAAACAAAACACGTCATTAAAAATGTAAAAGACTTTATTGACTTATCTGAATGAGTAGTCAGGATGATTCTCACATAGTTTTGGAGCAAATATTCTAGGCTATGTGATACAATTTTCAAAAGTCTTGTGAAGAAATAATCAATATGTGTTTTGTGGTCTTATTTCAGCAACTTTCATTTTTATTTTTTTCAATAACCACGCATAAACATTATTCTATTAAAAATACAAACATGTACATACATGTTGCTCACTTATCATGGTAGTCCCGTCTGTGCTATATAGAGTGAATTTACACCTTTGCCATTAACATGTTTATAAATAACTGAAAAAAGCACAAATGTCAGTGCATGTCAAAACATCCCAAGGGCCCCAAAAACACTCTGGTCCCCAGAGGGTTAAGTGTCTTGATCTTAATAAATGAAAAATTTATAGTGTGCACATCCTACATTCTGGCAGGTGCAGGACAAATTAACTCAATGAAGAAAAATATAATGTCTTCAACACTGATTTAGACTCCCATGTTTAATGAATGCAACGTTTTGACCCTGCTGGGTCTTCAGGCAAAATCTTCATTATATTTTTCTTCACTGGAGTTAATTTGTCATGAACCTGCCAGAAGGTGGGATGTGCACACTATAACTTTTTCATTTATTAAGATCAAGACACTAAACTAATACGTGACACAAAGTCCAAATCAAGATCTGAATCACAGGCTGAGAAGCAGCAAGACAGCCAGCAGTCGCCACACCAAAGGCCTCTCGTCAGGAACAGGATACTGGAGCCTTTAACTCCCAATCAATCAGCTGGTCATGTGCTGCTAATCAAGGTCCTCAGATGCAGTGCACCTGAGCAGAGGTAGAGACTGGGAGGAGAACAAACAAACACAGGGAACACTACCGTAACACCTACTATACTGTACCTGGGAACAAAATTTTTGAAGCTTAGGGATATTTACTCCGAGGTTGATCTTCATCAGAGTCATCCGAATTCTTGTAGATTAGGTTTGGTCTAGAAGTGAACATGGACAAACTATAAATACACTGCATTATTTACATTTGTTCATCTGTTTACCGAAATATTCAAAATGTCAACTATTCCGATGTTACAGTAAACATATATTTCAGAGGATGGCCTTGTGCACATACAATTCAGCAACTTCGCACTGTGAATTTGGAAATTATTACTTCTTTCTCTTTTTCTGAGGCTGTTGGCTCTCCTCCTCTGACTGGATATCAGTGGTGTCGCATTGCTGCTTCAAATACCTCTCCAGGCACCTCTCGGCTTCCTCAAAGGTATCTGCAGACACAGAGTTGTTATGAAATACTGATACAAAGGGCTATGATAAAATGTCAACCTGATTTAACAATACCCACCTCGGCTTATGAGGGCCCTGACAGGCTCATTAGTCTGCCAATTTTCTTTTGGTTCCTCCCTCCTCCTGATGGCAGCACGAACCTTGCCAGACTCTTTTAGAGGGTACGGAGGCCAGAAAACTTTCTCCCTATGGCTATGGAATGGCTATGAACTCTTTTTTATCGGGGAAAAGTATATATTTGTTTTTTATTATTTGGAGCTTTACAACACCAACACCGCTGCTTAAGTCCCACACTTTGTAACAGCCAATGATGTCTGAATCGAAGGGGTATTGGACATATGATTCCTTCTTTGTAAATTTCCGGAAGATCACATATGTTTCCTCAGCTACTTTGATTTTGTTGTCAACAAGAGCGATGTCCTCAACTATCTGAATGCAATTATCCCCAAACCTACATGATGAGGTGAAATCTTTAGTTACAACCTTTCAATACTGATCCCCATGTCCCAAATGAGGCACCAATGGACCATCATGATGGAGGTGGATGAATTGATGGCCTTTGTTGATTTGGGGAGTCTGAGGGTCTCTTTCAGAAAGCCTTTTAACTATTTGCTGTAAAGGCAAATGAGGTTTGCGCAGTAAATGTTTCAGTTGGGCCAAATAGTTCTAATAAGGAAAGGCAGCAATGTTATCTAAGGGACCATAGAGATGATATTCTGCTGCCAGGTGTGTCAGCTGGTGTACATTGTAAGTTATTTCACTTCTGCCATATAGCTGCCCAAAGTGACTCACAAATGAAATTAGCAATTCGTGAGCACAGTCCACCATTTTCTCTGATGTCCCAGGAGACAAAAGGAGATGCATTGCAACAGAAAACAACATAAAGTTGTTAAACATCTCCAAAGGAATCGTATCTCTCAGCACTACAGGGCCAGCATATAGCATAAAATACCGGACCTCTGTTACTTTCCACATATCAATTTCTGCGAGTTCCCTGCGTTTGCGACTGAACTCAGTTGGAGTGTAAGGTGTCAATGCCTTCAACTTCAGAGAAATCTGCCCAATTGTTTTACTGCCCAACCTAGTTGCAAGATATTTGCCCCGCATCCATATATACAGCATTTTTCTGGTTACCCCAAGACAACATGTAGTCCAATGGGAAGATTGTCACCATTTTCACTACACTAACTAGGGGAGATGGCGTTCGACTCAAGTGGTGGTCCTCATCGATCATGGAGGCGAAGTCTGCGTCGGCTCTTAATTCAGCATTGACATCAGGAAATGTCATTTTGCCCTGCCATTCACCCACTTGAATGCATTTATCGCAACCTGAGTAACCATTGTGACCCTTGGTGTTTTTAATAAAGGCTCGTGCAGGGGCATCGCAAATGAACGAGCACACTTTTGCCATTAGCTGCTGCCCATTATAAATTAAACCCCTCTCAAGAATGGCCTTAAGGTCCTCAATAAATGGGCCCAATAATTCTGAGGCACTTTTAGGCTTGCTAAGGCCACGGAACAGGCCATCAAGGAAGGGAGATCTGGTGTAATCAACATCTACCATTGCAAGAATTGGCCCGAACTGAAGTCTACTGCTTCTGAATAGTGGTAACCCATCTATATTGAACTGCAACTTAAGTGTGTTCAAGTTGGCAGGGAGAGTCATGTCCGAGCATCTTTAGGCAATTCTGGATGAAACACGTGCAAAATGCTCAAAAGTGAAGTTAATGCCACCAGAGAGACTGAAAATGTAGAGGCCCAAAATCTCAGACCAGTCATCAAAAACTCTGTAGTTGGAGTTTCAGTATTATCTGAATCAATATGAGTTGTGTCTATTGACTCATGGGTCTCACTGAATTCTGAACTTGGCTCACAGTTCCCTATAACTGGAATCTCCTCTATAACTGGTAGCTCCTCTACAACTGAGTGACTAGAGGTTGAAACAATTGGATCCACTACTTCCCTTGGGCACTCTACATGTTCCGATGCTGTGTCAGTCTTGCCTTGCATAGTTGTATTATTAAAGATCTCCTCAAATTGCTGTAGTATCTCTGACTCTGTGACCTTAAGCATTGACCTACATTTGCGCCTCTTTGACCAGCGTGATGCCATTGTGGCATGTGGTGTGCAGAATCAGATATTTTAAGATTCTCAGATGAGGCTTATTATACTAAAGACTTGCTTACTTGAAAAACGATGTGGATTAATGATCTGAAAAAAAGGACAAAAAGTAAATCACAGTGTCAGTAAACAGCAATTTAATTCAGAATCATCCACTGCCCTGATTATTTCCCCACAAAGCAGATGATAACAAAAATTTCTTTTAAACTGGGCTTGCAAAGGTTTTTCTAAAGACTGAACAATTTTTATTCATGAATAAATTCGTTATTCTATTTGTTCACTATATTTAAGTACAAGATACCTATATCACGTCACATCACGTAAATTTCTGTCACGTGCTATAATGTCTGAATGGAACATATTTCCGTGACTGGTCGAGTGGCAGCTCCACCTGCCACGCAAAGATTTTACCCCCTCTCTCATCTTGCCATCTCATAGTTAGGTAAATCATTTTATATTTCCGGGTAGAAACACATTTTTGTTGAGGCTGTATAAGACGGACTACATTCAAAGCACTTTTCAAAACTGCCCAATATGTTCATGGATGTATTCGAATTAAAGGGACGCAAAAAGGATTAGCTTGCAGTGACATCTTTCATAAGGACAATTTATGAGGCCAAGTTACATGTCCTCACAAATTAGACAGAAAATAGCCTTATATTAAAATATTAAACATTAATATTCTTCAATATTATCCTTCATTCAGTTCTATGCAACACTCAGATTTAACAAATTATTTTTTTATTTTTTTACTAATTATCAAAATAAAGTATAGTCATACAAAGCTATTATTACCAGAACATGTGATCAGAGCAGGTAGTTTTACCATTGTTGCCCAGCATGTCTATACCAGCTCAGCAAACAGAAGTCTACTACTGAGAAATTTCACGTTATTTGAGCGGACTATGCTTTTCCAGTGCGTGATCGGTATTTGCCGTTAACGACAGAGCAGAATGCGCAGCACAAACACGGAGCGGAACATTGAGCACAGAGCGCAGCGCGCCAACAAACACACAACAATTGATGGGTTTGTGTAAGACAAATATCCATTATTAAACTGACAAAATGGCTATACAATTCGACTTGCTTCTAAAGTGTAACTTACACAATGTACGCAACATCCTACATTATACATTGCGATAGTTAAGTTATAGACACAAGTGGGATGGGGCCATTCCCTGCCATTATAAAGCTTAGGCTAAAGCCAGGATATTTTATTTTAATGTAACTCTGAATGTATTTGTCTGAAAGAAGTCATATACACTTAGGATGGCTTTATGGTGAGTAAATCAGAGGGTACTTTTTACTTTTGGGTCAACTATCCCTTTAAAGATAATTAACAAATATTTCACGGCATACAGTGGAGAGAACAAGTATTTGATACACTGCCGATTTTGCAGGTTTTCCAACTTACAAAGCATGTAGAGGTCTGTAATTTTTATCATATGTACTCTTCAACTGTAAATTCAATCTGTACTCTTCAACTGTAAATTCAATCTGTAATCTAAATCACATTGTATGATTATTAAATAAATAATTTGCATTGTATTGCATGACATAAGTATTTAATCACCTACCAACCAGTAAAAATTCCGGCTCTCACAGACCTGTTAGTTTCTCTTTAAGAAGCCCTCCTGTTCTCCACTCATTACCTGTATTAACTGCACCTGTTTGAACCCGTTACCTGTATAAAAGACACCTGTCTACACACTCAATCAAACAGACTCCAACCTCTCCACAATGGCCAAGACCAGAGAGCTGTGTAAGGACATCAGATAAAATTGTAGACCTGCACAAGCCTGGGATGGGCTACAGGACAATAGGCAAGCAGCTTGGTGAGAAGGCAACAACTGTTGGCGCAATCATTAGAAAATGGAAGAAGTTCAAGATGACGGTCAATCTCCCTCGGACTGGGGCTCCATGCAAGATCTCACCTCGTGGGGCATCAATGATCATGAGGAAGGTGAGGGATCAGCCCAGAACTACACGGCAGGACCTGGTCAATGACCTGAAGAGAGCTGGGACCGCAGTCTCAAAGAAAATCATTAGTAACACACTACGCCGTCAAGGATTAAAATCCTGTAGCGCACGCAAGGTCCCCCTGCTCAAGCCAGCGCATGTCCAGGCCCGTCTGAAGTTTGCCAATGACCATCTGGATGATCCAGAGGAGGAATGGGAGAAGGTCATGTGGTCTGATGAGACAAAAATAGAGCTTTTTGGTCTCAACTCCACTCGCAGTGTTTGGAGGAAGAAGAAGGATGAATACCATCCCAACCGTGAAGCATGGAGGTGGAAACATCATTCTTTGGGGATGCTTTTCTGAAAAGGTGACAGGACGACTGCACCGTGTTGAGGGGAGGATGGATGGGGCCATGTATCGCGAGATCTTGGCCAACAACCTCCTTCCCTCAGTAAGAGCATTGAAGATGGGTCGTGGCTGGGTCTTCCAGCATGACAACGACCAGAAACACACAGCCAGGGCAACTAAGGAGTGGCCTCCGTAAGAAGCATCTCAAGGTCCTGGAGTGGCCTAGCCAGTTTACTATTGAGTTCAGGTCCAGACCTGAACTCAATAGTAAATCTTTGGAGGGAGCTAAAAGTCCATATTGCCCAGCGACAGCCCCGAAACCTGAAGGATCTGGAGAAGGTCTGTATGGAGGAGTGGTATAAATGTTTGATGGACAGATTATTTAAACAAGGGCAAAATTATCCAAATAGGTATGTGTTTAATTATTAATGACAGAACAATTACATTTTTTAATGATGGCTGTTAATACAAATATTTACAGTGAAAATGAGTTATGTTGTGGCTGTTCTCACCTACAACCATTTGGATTGCTTCAGAAAAGATTAAAGTCACCTGAAGTTTTGGTGACCACTCACTTGCACTGAAATGACCTTAAAGAACTGTTTTCCTAAACATCTTCATTTAAATCCAACATAATAAAGAAAATCAGACGTCTTGGATGTAATGGGAAAGTAAATTGTGAGAGAATTTTCATTTTTGGTTGAACTATTTCCTAAGGTTAAGAAAGTACTGTAGGATTTTTCTCTGAAGAAGTCTGGCTCAACTGGTGCAATCAACTTTTTGTCAAATCATTACTCTTAGACACCTACCTTGCACATCATTCTCCACCTCTTCCAACTGAGCAGGTCTGCGGACTGGCATCTCTGAGGAGTAGGGAGAGTAGAGTAAGGGGGTGGCCAAGTAGACATATTCTGACATGAAAACAATTTCCATCCAATTGGCTTCTTCCAGTTTGTGATATTGTACTTGATATATATATATATATATATATATATATATATATATATATATATATATATATATATATATATATATATATTTGTATATATTGTTTCCCGCCATGGAATAAAAATTATGACAAATGTGACCGATCACGGAAACTAGGGACACAAGTCGGTTCTTCGGCATTTTGAGTTATTCATAGATTCTGAAAGTGTAGTCTCCAAGCTTTCCAACGATGTGTAACACGTGGAAATCTGATAATATTTGGAGAAGTTGTGGCCATTTGAAGGTAGGAACTCAAAAAAGCTAAAATGGGAGAAAACGGCCTCAAAAGATTGTGCATTCTCACCTCTCTCTCCTGCTGGGAGTGACAATAGGGCTCATTTACATCTCATTTAGATAAGCCATACCCCCTGTAAAGCTCCCCCTGTGCTTTACAGCTTTTTTTTCTTTCCTGAGCTAGCTAATAACAATAGGTAGGTATGGGAAGGTCTAAACAGACTAAACATGAGATAACATGTACGTGTTCTTAGAATTAAAACAAAACGACAAACTTTAATGTTTAATGCAAACTCACCCCCAGAACCGGCGAATGCACTTCTGCCGCTCTAGGCGAAAAACAATTGTGCTGCCCCTCTATTTGCAACGTTTACCAGCAACAACACACAAACACCAATATGCCATATACATATAACGCAGCAACAACACACAAAGACCAATAAGCCATAGGCCTACATATAACGCAAATAGTGCGCAACGCACGTGTGCCCAAAATGTCAACACTATTAAAGTTTATGCAGGAGGTAAATGCCTGCTGGCATTTTTCTTTAAGCAGTCATGACAGGAATTTTCCAAATAATCATATTTCCTCCTCAGATTACTGTTGCAAATCTCTTTACACCACTTTCTTATGTGCGTATACACACACAAATGAAATGTCCGCAAGCACATTATATCATCAGCAGGTTCAGCATCTTACATAACGACTAAGGAGCAAATAAAGCTTAACTTACGTTTCAGAAACGCGCACGGCAGGCATTCATCGCAGCAAAGGTCTTAACTGCATCCTCTATTTCGATTCTCTGTGCCAGTTCATGTTCTATGGAGATTGTTGCCAGTCCATTAAGTCTGTTCCCTGTTCACAAAACGTTCCCCATTCAAAGCAATCGGGACGTCACATATGAAACAGTTAGCCACCGCTGTCAGCGAGCCGAGCCGCCGTATTCAAGCACCGAGGGCGCGCGCGCCGCGCCCATACCTCCGGTTCAGTTTCCCGAGCCCACAAAGTGCGGCGAAAACATTTTCGGTGTAACGGCCACGGTTCAGCTCGTCTGCGACAATCTTTGCGGCATCGATCTTCATTGAATTTTGATATCAGATAGAGCCGGCCAGAGCTGCATAATAAGTAGCCACGCTGTTGGGGGGCGGGGGCAAAAGCGCCGGCGGCTATTCAGTATGGAAATACACACAGACAATGACACGCCCCTACTGCATGCTAGAATCTCCGAAAAACAAGCCGATTTCAACCTCAAAATGTACGCTTTTAAATATACCAATACTGTTATCTCAAACATGGAGAGGCTTCTTCATGATCTCAACTAACAGATTCTGCAAAAAAGCGGAAATCACCAATTTTGGAAAAAAACGCTTCTTTCTCATTTTGCTCGCAAGTTGTGCTGCCGACTTGTGTCCCTGGTTTCCGTGACGGGTCACAAATGTCATAATTATGAGATGCAAACTTGCAATTGACAGAAAAAAAGACACATAATAAAAAGATAAATACTAGCAATGACCTTTTTATTCTTTTTATGTATAACATGCTAGCAGTACAAGGGTCTCTACCACGTGCACGTTAGCTTTAGTAATGCTGAATGTTACTTTAGGCAAACATGTTGAACATAACTGTTAAAGCTTTAATACTCACCATATACATCAGAATTATATTCAGATGGTATTTTACGATTTATTCGCTTACTTCTCTTAGTGCTTTGACTTGCCATTGCTGTCACAGTTACAATACTGCTGTCTGCCTCCAGTTGCTCGCTCGCTTCTTGCTGCGTGTGCTCTGTCAAATGATTCTGTCCGTCATCCTCGTCATCATCAACCATTGGTTCCACTTTAATCACAGAGGCCTGGCGCTCCCCCCTAAACACAACGTGGAGTTCAGGTGGATCTTGTACATCTTTGCAGTTGTCAAATGATGTAACTAATGTCAGAGTGGGTGCTATTCCATATATTTGAAATTTGTGTAAAATTGTTAAATATTTACACCCCCCTTCATGTTCGATTCTGTTCGGTTTGCTATGCAGCTCGTGTAGGTGGCCAGATGGTGGCATTGCTTGCTTTTCGTGTAGTGAAACAGTAACTTCGTACGTAAGATTAAAAAAACGTGGCTGAATGAATAATGTAAACAGTATTTTACAGAAAACATTTATTGTCTTCACTATTTTAGATTATCTACTATTTTGTTAAAAAAAAGTTCGTTTAAAAAAAAAAAGTTAAAAATTCTGTATTTTCTGGCATAAAATATTTAAACAAACATAAACCCTTATGTCTATTTAAAATTATAAATGTTCACAGTTTGGTGTGAAAGAGTCAGGCAACCTCTAGTGCCACCCATAAGAAAGATTGTAATCTTTTCATTTTTAAATGTTTAATTATACCACTTATTACCTTGATATAAAAAATGGTTTCCAAAAGTCGTAGAAACAGTGTAGTGCATTTATTATTAATACTTTCGATACTGAAAAACCCGGAAATGCGAAAATGGTAACTTAAGAGTCCGCATTTTCGCGGCTAAATTTTCAGGGTCGTGAGGTCAAGAAGTCATCAGTTTTGAGGTTGAGGCTTGGTTGTTTTTATGTAGCCTACTGTATAAAAATGTTTTATTACTGCTTGTAAAAAGAGATAAAACAAAAAAGAACATAGGGTTCTCAAGTCTCACGCATTGGCCGTGAGACACACGCAATTCAACCAGTTCACACGCCACACCGTGTATTTCTCACGCTGAAAAGGCAATGCCAACCAAGTTGTCCTGCAAGTTTTATATATAACGTTGTATACGAGGCGCATGCACGCAAAGATAAGTTTCCTGCCGCCAGCGCGTCCGTATCTCGGCCAGATTGCGTTCGTTACTAGGCAACTTATAGACGCGCGAAGTCCGCGAACACAACTTCGGCCACCGCGACATCGCGCGAACACACGTCGTGATGGAGAAAGTAAGTTGGAAGAAAGCTCGCCTAACATTTTTAGACTAGAACAATTAATATATAGTCCATATACATTATTGATGCAGTCAAAAACTCTACAACTGCTTTGCAACCAGGCCGAAAAGCTTTGGCTCAGTTTGGCTAAGGAAATGTTATTGGGTATGGGAAAGAATGAAGATGTAATTCTTCAGTTTATTTTAAATTTTATATTATACTGTATTAATAGTATAGTTACATTAAGGCTAAAGCAGAGTGCTCTTGGTAATATTGTATATCCTGTCAAAACATACATTAGCCTAATCATTGCCATTGCATTTGTATTTTTCAAAGATGTCAGGGAAAAATGCAAAAATATTTGTTTTTCCAAACATTTTGGAGCAATTTGTTATATATTTGTAGCCTAATTTTGAAATATAACGTTAAAGAGTAGGCCTATATTTGATGTGATGAATTGCTCTGTCATTTATCAGATTTACCAATTGTTATAATTTCAATTTTTGCTGGTTAATTATGAACAATGGGTATAAATGGGGGCGGGGATAGGTGGGGGTGGGGCTCCATTTAGGCTCCTCCCCTAACCACATGTGATCTCACTCCAAGCTTTTAATAAAACTTGAGAACCCTGAGAACATGAATCTAACGACAGAGCTGTTACTTCTGCTGATCGATAAGCCAACTTAGAGGACTACTGCACGACTCGTAAAATGGCTTCAGAAAAAGAGATTTCTAGCAAGGAAGATGTTGTGTCGGATATGTGGTCGTCGCATGAAGATGAAAAGACGACATGATACATCAGACGGCTTTCACTGGTAAGTTAGGTGTTCTATTAGATTTGTAAATTTCCCTTGGTACGAGGTGATTTTATTTGACCTCTAAATGCTATTTTATGTTAATATACATGGTAACTTTCCCCACCTAACACCGTGTCTACACCGGGCGCGAGCGGCGTAACGAAAGGACAATATAACCCATTAAAAGGTAAATGGCGCAGCGCGATGTGACACAACAAATTCCCGACAATAAACTGATTCCCCTTTCTATTTCTGACATAGTCAAAGTGCATTGCAATGGTCCATTTATCGTGTCTGGTGTAGACACGGGGTAACGCTACTATGGCAATCTGTCATTGGCAGCCTTACTGTAACGTTAGCAGTTATAGACTGTAATAGTCTATGCTTTTGTTCGTGAACTATTTTACAACTAAATTTCTTTTTGGCTATTACATAATAGAAATGGTCACAGAGCAATACATACTTTTAATTACATTTAAAGTACAGATGATGTATCTAGATATTGTATTTAACATTGATTTAATATTCCCTTATGGTTTATCCAGGGAATGCAGACATAAAAGCCACAGAGGCAGAAAATGCAGTAGGACTGTCAGAGCAAAATCACTCTTTCAGAATTCGAAAAGATCCCTGTTTTCATGGATGACATTTATTTACCGGTAAGTCAGCATTGTTTTCCCAAGTTACCCATGTGGACTACTAGGCTACATGTTTGACCTGGCTTTAGGAGTAACTTCGCAATCAGGACACAAATAATTGGAACTTTAATAATTTAAAGTAACATAAAAACAAAAACTATTAAGATTATTGGCACACTTTGACAAAAAAAAAAGGAAAACATTTATTATTGTATTTTTACTATTACAACAAAACAAATTCATCATTTGACATAATGCAATGTAGATTTGTGCATGAGTTAAGAGTTACCTTTATAGTTCTGATTTTCTTTTACCTGTCATGACTCATGTGAGTCACTTCCTGGAATATCCATACTGGATTAAATGTACCACATTATGTTTAAGTTTGTCTAATTCAATGCATTTGTTTTGATTGCATTTGGTTAAGAAAAAAAGGCCTAAATGTGACCGGATGCTCTCCTCCTAGGTGTTTTGAATAGAAATAATTAAATTAATTAGACCTTGCCGCTGACAAATTGCCTTTCAACCTGTGGTGCGTCATTTCCGATCGGCTATAAATAGCCTATTTTCATTGCGTTGAGATACGTTACTTCCGATTGACCCGGGGGTTCCCATTCGCTTCCAACATGCGGGTGTTTTGACTGCAGCTGTACGCCGGCTTTTTTTTTGTGTGTTCCCGGAACGGCTAGTTATTTCGGTAAGCTATCACGGCAGTAAGTTCTGGGAACCGTTTGGGCGTTAATCTGACGAGTGGGTTTGATCTTTAGCTTGTTTCAGGCATATGTAGACCAGTTTATGCAACGCTGCAGGATCGAAACGAGACTGCGATCAAAGTGTTACGGTTCAGAGCGTCGGACTGATTCTATCGTCGGGTAAGTCTCTATAGGAAGTTACGGGTACTGGGTGTTTGGGCATTGATCGAGGAAGTGGGTATGATGTTTAGCTTGTTTCAAGCATACACAGACCAGTTAATGTGGCGTTGCCGGATCAAAACCAATCAAGCGATCTAAAGTGGTTTGTTTCGAGCGATCGACGTGATTTCTATCTTCGGGTAAGTCTTTTCCTGATTGGGTCGAGAGCATTGGTCATTTGTGGGGGCGTTTAATCATGTGTTTTCCTTTTAGGGTGTTGCCCCCCCCCCCCCCCCCCAGGATTTAATGCAAGGAATCGCCGTTGTCCTACCACCTAAGTTTGTTGGTTTTTGTTGTTTTAGTTAGTCTGATTTGTAAGTATGGTTCGTTATGTGTGAGCTAACGGACGGTGCTATTAATTTGTTTTGTGTTGAGATTATTTGTTAAAGGGAGTTATAGTTTTCAGTTAAGTGATTGTTTTTGGATCATTAATGTTATTATTATCGTCTTTTGCTTGCTGTGTTCTATTTCATTTAATTTAGTTGGTATTGATCCTCCACAGTGTGTGTATGTGTATGTGTGTGCAATTGCATTTTTATTTCGCTAGATGCTGAGGGCTTCAGCCAGGAATCCTCCCTTGTTTCCTCTGCGTGCTGGTGGTTTGAACACTGGGTGGTGTGTGCAGTGAGACGCACGGATTTGCTGTGCGAGTGATAAGTGTATACCCTAAGGTGTGTGTTTGTATTCCTTGTCCTTTAGCCCTCAGTCAAAAGCTTGTGAATGTAATGCTTTACTGTTACTTGTGTAGTGACTGACTTTGAGGACTGTATTTCTTCTCTGATATCTAACATCTTATGGTCAGATGTTGTGGCGTGTCTTGTCTGGTACGCTTCGTTTGTTTTAATGTGATTTTTAGAAATAAAGAACTATTTTTGTACGACATTCATGTCTCTGTTCCTTACTAGTGCAACCAACTTGTGTGTCTTAAAATAAAATCTATCAATCATTCTCTGTGTGATGTCAGAGTGGCGTAGTCGGTTTTCTTAAAGCTGCATTTAGTCGATTCTAAGTAATTAGGCCTTAGGGCCGTTAAGTGCGGTTTCTTTCTGCCACATAAACATGACATTTAACATGAGAGAGACATTTTGTTTTAAATAAAAAAAGTACAGAAACATTGTATATTAAAAACGCATTTTCACTTAACTTTATTTACATATCTGACCTTGAAGTAATCCAGAAAAAAAAAGAAGAAAAAAACAGATTGTTAATTTCATATTGTTCTGTATAGGAATACAATAAACCTCCAAACCTGAATTTGACATAATCTTACCTAACCTGAAATGCTACATGGTTTGTTCCAAGAACCATCTGAGAAGTCGTCCTAAACTATTTACAAAAGGGTAGACATAGGTGATTGGATGAATGTCTGTTTATCATGGACTAACTTCAACCAATCCAAATAACAAACCATACCAGAGGAAACAGAATCGAACTCCTGCCTAAGCTAGTTGGTAGGAGAATTAAAACATCTTTTCCAATGAGAAGAGTCTTCAGTGCCATTCTTTTCTTTCAATAAAGAAATACTCTCCAGTCTTGATATAACAGATGCTGTTGTAAGGACTGGGCGAGGGTGAATCTGAATAACTAAATACCTTCGTGCTAAAATCCCAAAGCCTTTAGCCCCAAAAGGCCTGGAACTTGAAAAAACACACACACACACACACACACACAAACACACACACACACACACACACACACACACCTCCCCCACAGCTGACACCCACACTCAGGACAGAGCGTGGTGTCCGCTTACAAGACATTAAGACATTTTATGACATTTTTGGAATGTCCCAAAGGAAGTGAATCCTACAGCGAAAAGAAACTTCTTTTCTTTAAAAGACATTCAACCAGATATATTTGATGTGTTTTTATGTGTGTCCATTTGCCCATGTCACATTGGAATAACTGTGACTTTATCATTATGCATTTTTACATTTAACTGTCTATTCCCAGTATTGTTATACATCGTTCTTGGTCTTGTTTTAATTCTCATGATCCAGCGGAATTAATCACATACAAGAAATTACAGTAAAAGTTATGATTCTATGTGCACCAGCTTTTTGGGACAGTAAGAACCAAAACTTAACATACTGTCAGAGCCTGGGGTTCTTAGATAAAAGCATTTACGACCTCACCAGTAATGTCAGAATGTCAGAGAAGTGTCTCTCTCTCTCTCTCTCTCTGAATTCTAACCAAGGAGGAGAAATGAATCCTGTATTCATATGCTATTATATATCCACTTGAGAATTGTATGAACAATGTATCTAAGTTCCCTATTTCATGAGTTGCCTTTCTGTGGTTTGGTCTATGTTTCTCGACAACTCTAATTGGATAATGTTTCAAACTTTACCAACTAATGTTTAACCAAATCCATTTGTGGCAAGTTTGGTCTCGATAAACTCCAATCTTCGTTCCCCATTTGTTAATTGACATTACATTTTGCTAAACTTTGTGACACATTAGTATTATAAGAATTGTGAAGATTCTTCTCTTAAACAACCGACGAAATTAGGGTTTCAGATGTCTCTCTCTGGAGACAAAGGGCCATAAACCCAAAGTCCCGCCTGTAAACTTCCAACCCTCTAATTGGCCAAGCCAACAGGAAGAGGCTGGATTTCTCCAAAAGTGATAAATGACGCTTCTCCCCTTCGCTCGCCCTCTTACTCCGCTGGTCTCCTCGTCTGCTGAACAATGTAGTCGTTGACTCGATTTCCCCTCGGGAAATCCCTTTTTGTTTTTTTTGTTTCATCTAAAAGTTTCGTCTTTTTCTTAAGTGTCCTACCAAGTTCACCTCACAGGAAAGGAGGCGAACTTAGCCGATCTATTTTCTTTGGTAATGTTACCTCCAAGACTTTAAACCTCTGTTCAACACGCGCGCCAAGCAGCCCACGTGACGCTTCCTCACACACAAAGGACTCAGCTCACGCGGCCAGACAGGGCCGTACAGGAATGCCTCGACACACAGAGACAGACCATAACATAACTTGTGCAAGTTTAATCTCTTTATAGAGCTTCTAAGAAGTTTTAAGATGATGTTTCGTGTTGTAATCGGAGAGGTGAATGTCTTCCTGCCAATGAAATTCTGTCAATGTTCTCTCTCTCTCTCTCTACCCCTCCCTCTTTCTCTCTCTCTTACTCGCTCACGCGTGTACGTTATCCATTGTCCAAACTTTATGCATTTCTCGTTCATTGATGTCTTATTGTATTGTTCATTGTTGTCTATGTGTTTGTAAATACATATATCCCATGTAACCGTAGTAAATACATAAGTAGTCATGCCTCTATTAAATTAATTATATATTCATTAGATTGATGTGCTGTCTCTTTGCTCAATTTCAAGTTGCCAAAGGTCTAACTTATGCTACAAGCTTTACGAATTAAAGATACTTTAAAGAGTATGTGTTGATAGGGCGGGAAACCCAATTCTTCTGGCCAGAGAATTGCGTTTTCTGAAATCCTATAAAGTAAGATGATATTGTGGATCCCACAAATATTATCCTGACAATTGAGCTAATTCATTTTACCTGTTTGTGAAACATGGTCCGTGTAATTAACTGCAATCAACTTGTGGTTAATTTCCGGGATTCACATCCACGCATGCAGGTAGAATGACAGATCCTCCCTTATCGGGAGATTTATTAACATGTAAGACTGATCTAGTCCAAACATGTATGAATAATTATTAATTACCAATTATTAATTATGATATGCAAATTCCCCACGGATTAGATCCGCCCTGAATCCTTACACTGTATACTAATTGTGTTGTTTTTAAATGAACGGTCACTTCTGTCATCACACCTAAAACACCCCATAACTTCCGGGCATGTTAAATGAGGCAGTCTGTAATATGAAAAATAACTAAGCTATGCACTTATCTTCACTACCAGGTTTTCTCAGGGCTTGCACCTCAAGACAAATCGACATGATGCAAGATGGGATTGCAAGAAGTTCCCGAACTATGTCCAAGATGGTTGCAACATTAACCCTCTGGGGACCAAGGTGTTTTTGGGGTCCTTGAGATGTTTTGACATGCCCTGACATTTGTGCTTTTTTCAGTTGCTTATAAACATATTAATGGCACAGGTGTAATTACTCTATTTAGCACAAACAGGGCTACCATAATATGTGAGCAACATGTATGTACATGTTTGTATTTTTGAGAGAATATTGTTTATGCATGGTTATTGAAAAAACTAAAAATTAAAGTTTCTGAAATAAAGCCACAAAACACATACTAAATATGTGTCCACAAGACTTTTGACTAATGGAAGTTGTGGCCTAGAGTTTTTGCTTCAAAATGATCTGAAAATCATCCTTTCTAATCATTGACATAACACAATAGATTATTTTAAATTGTGAACGGCCCAACCCCATTGTGAATAATTAGGTGGTTGAGAAGACAAAGACCCCGCATATTAATGAGCCTTTCATTCAGGTGTGTCACACAAGAAAGAATCCAAAGACAACACACACACACACACACACACATACAAACATACATACATACATACATATATATATATATATATATATATATATAATCAAAATATAAATGAAAGTCAAAAGCATATTTTTAGTCATACCTGGAAACAAATCCTGTTCAAATAGGTTATATGGGCCATTCTACAGAATTGGTTCAAAGTTAGAGTTGGAAACATCTTGAAAAGAAAATAGTCTTTTTCCATAAATGTCTTAGTAGGCCAATACATGTTATCATACATATTTCAAAGTTAAGGATTCATTATTTTGATATAGCTTGCATTGCATTGCACAAACACTATACTTAGTTGATTAGTTTATTGACAAAACATACTATATATTTAACATATGAGCAGAAACTGCTAACAAAAGCTTATTTGATGTCTATTTTAGAGTTAAAACTTTATAATCTATCCAAAAACTAGTCACACACACACACACACACACACACACAGAAACATGATTCAAATTTAAACAGTAGGATATTTTTGCGTTTACAGACACTAACTTTATTATATATCGCGATTAGAAACAAGCACAAGAATAAAAACACTTACAGCTCACTCCTCGAAGTGAAAATAAACCAGCACTTGTTCTGAGGTAGGTAAATGTCCCAGGATTATTCCTCACAGCCGCGCAAGACGACAGTACATTAATCTGACTAAATATAGTGTGTTTACCGAGTTTATGTGGGCGTTTACACGTCTCAATGTGTTGCTTCAGATCATTAGCGTTTGAATAGCGTGGGCGTGTCACATTAGCGGAATAATGAGATGCGAGAACGATAATGAGAACGGCTGACACCTCTCTCTTTTTATATAGATTTCATAAACAGAGAATATTTATTTTAGTTTTAAATTAGATAATTTAAAAGTACAAACTTAAATGATCATAATTGCTCATGTCTGGGTGAATAGTATTCGCTGAGTTTAGTTTGGAGTCCCTGTAAAGTCAAAATTAAGTATGTGTTCTGAGTTTGTCACACCACAGAAAAATGTGTTATTATCCACCCAGCCAAATTTGAATGATAAAAAAAGCCGGTAAGTACATAAAATAAGCTATCAAAATCTTGAAAAAATGAGCAGTATTCTCTGCTCTCAAACGCTGGGGGCGTGTCCGCTGGCTGCGGTGAAACCACGCCCACTCGCGGGAAAGCTCCCGACGCTGATATTAGGTGATACTGCTTTCGGGACGGGGAGATGAAGGCCGAGGCGGGAGATAGTAGGTTCGCCCCCATTCACCAGTAATAGCGGATTATCAGTGAATCCCAGTTGTCTCCGACGAAAGTTTATAAAATTATCCGTGTAAAATGATCGCTACAGAGGCGGGTGATGGCGGTGATCCTCAGCTCTCCATCAAGGTTGGCTCTTCACAAAATTAATCCACCTCTTCTTGATGTGATCGTTTTTAGGAAATTTAAATAAAGACACCGATCTGTTTTGTACATGATCGCATCCAGGTAGTAGCCTACGCATTTCCGTGTCGAAGGCATAGCTAGCTAGCAAACTGTAGGCTGTAGTAACTAATAGTACAGTAACTCGCGATTGAGCGCCAAACTGATGCGAATGTGCTCTATTGTTAGGGGAGGGGCCAGCCTCAGTGGCCTCAGTGCGTCATCAAGTAGAGGCGTGTCCAGGAGCTCAGGGGCTCCAGTGCGTCATCAAGTAGAGGCGTGTCCAGGAGCTCAGTGGCCTCAGTGCGTCATCAAGTAGAGGCGTGTCCAGGAGCTCAGTGGCCTCAGTGCGTCATCAAGTAGAGGCGTGTCCAGGAGCTCAGGGGCTCCAGTGCGTCATCGAGCCCCGTTTTAGCCCCGCCCAAAAAAATACGGAAAATAGCAATGGTGAAAAACTGTTTAACGGTCTAACTCCACATTTCAGTACTTCACAGTTCACAGTCTTTGTAATATGTTTTAGCAATACATTTCTTACATTTATAATGGGTTTAGATTTTTTTTTTTTTTAATTGCCTTTACAGGGACTTTAAGTTTAGAGACATGCTCCAGAAAAAAAGTTCACGGACACGGAGAGGCAGAACGCACACCCTGTTTTTATTTTCTTTATTTTACAAAAGCACAATATTTTAATTCGATTGTAGGTGGGCACATAAAAAAGTAGACATTTAACAGTTTATTTTTTAATATGTCTTAACTCTGTATGACCAGAAATGTTGGAGTAGTTTAAGTCTATCTTTCTGCTATGTGAAAAAAAATCTGTCAAAACGCACCGGTGCGTTTGCCGTCCCCAGAGGGTTAATGAGAAATTGAACAGGTGTTCCTAATAATCCTTTAGGTGAGTGTATATATTGCATCATGTACATCTAGGATGGCACGAGGGTGAGTAAATTATTGCATACATTTCATTTTTGGGTGACCTATTCATTTAACAATAAACAAACAAACAATCAATCACTACAAGTATAAGGGGGCTTTTACACTGGGCTCGTTTGCTGCGGTCCGAGCCCGAGCGCGTTTGTTCCCGGCGCCCCCCTCACTCTCGCTCGTATCCAAGGTAAATAAACACTATCATCCCTTACAAGCGTTTTATTTAACTAAATACATCAAAATAAGCTAAAAACGCATGCGCAGGTTACTTTACTTCCTGAACAAGTGCGCACCCGAGTCCGTGTTGCTTTCACATTCACGCGAACCGCGGCACGGTTCGGGAGCAACCGAACTCAGACCACCTCCTCCAGGTAGTCTCGGGTTCGGTACCCCAGTGCGCACCCGGGTCCCATGACAGCGTTCACATTAGCCATTTTTCATGCGAACCGTGCCCCGTTCCGAACTAAACTGCCAGTGTGAAAGCTCCCTTAGTTTAACAACTCCTAGAGTTAAAATACACATTCATGTATTAAGTAAAAAAATGTGTACTTTGTCCCTCATCAAGACAATTAAACTCATCTCTCCAGATGCGCTGAATGGTTATATCTGTCTTGGTATTTGTTATAAAATCAACTCAGTCCTGTTACTGCAAGCTGTCCCTGAACTTGCCAGTAGAATTTGTGGCTTTCCTTTAGCTTTGCTTGACCGTTGACAAATTTTATGTGTCACCTGAGAAATGTCATCAACGTCAGGTCATTTTACCTCTGCAAGTCCAAAGGGAGGGTTCTCAGTAGGGTCATAGACTCTGCCATCAGGACTTGTGCCAAGGTGTGGCGCATCAGGATGTACAACAAACCCACACTGTAAAACATTCACAATCATCATACCAGAGTACTGAAATAGCACTTCAGGCTGAAGATGCAGTCCATGCTTCATTGCAGAAGTCTGACGAACGCCTTTGATGATTCGGGCAGCTAGTGCCTGGCTGGTCAACTCTCCTCTGACATGACACACCTCACGGAATCCACTTGATGTAATGCGTGGTGTACGCATTTGGTTCCATAGAGCAGACTTAAGCTGTGTCCCAATGTGAAGGCTGCATCCTTCGAAGGACGCACTTGCACAACCAGGGGTTCCCTATTACCGCTCCTGGCGCCAAGCAACGGTGCGAGAGTACAGCTGCCATCCTGATAATTCATTTGTTATAAATGAGTAAACAACTATCGAGCCAGAATTGGCTATTGTCATATTTATGTTTTATATTTTACTGGAGGACATGGTGAGGATGTTTCTGCCCCGGCGCCGCCGGGTCATGTATTTTCGGCTTAGCCAAGACCATGGCCAGAGCTGGTTTGTGAACATTTTAACCATATATATATATTTAAGGTTCAAATGTTCACTTATCTTACCTCTTACCTTGATGCGATTTTGTAGGCTAGTGTATTATTTTTATTATGTACAGAAATGGACCATGGTGAATACATTTACACAGGTTTTCAACCCTATTTGAATGTAAAAACCAGTTGAATATAAAAAGTCCAGTGTAAACGTTACTCCCGCTCGTCATCGGTAGCTGTCAGTCACTGTTGCTAGGCGACAAGAACAATCCATAGGCTAGACCGGTCCAAGCGCTTCAGATGCGCACTTTGATATGGGACGCTGCTGTAGTTAGCAACAATTTGTTAATATTGTCAAGTCAAGTCTAATTTTATTTCTATAGCACATTTAAAAACAACAGAGTTGCGCCAAAGTGCTGTACAGATCTACAATGTGCAATTAAAAAGCATCGAAATAGACAAGGCGAAAGACAATTATAGACATATTGCACCCGATACAATCCATTTAATAGATCATATAAAATCAATCAAAGCAATTTAATTAAAAGCCAGAGAGAATAAATAAGTTTTAAGAGCCGATTTAAAACTGGATAATGTCGGAGCAGACCTCACAGCGAAGGGCAGACTGTTCCAGAGTTTAGTTGCCGCGGCAGAGAAGGCCCAACCACCCTTGGTTTTACAGCGAAAGCGTGGGACAGTTAAAAGAAGCTGATTACAAGACCTAAGAGTTCTTTGGGGAGAGTACAGACTATGAAGGTCACATATGTATTTTGGTGCAACACCGGATAGCGCCTTGTACACAAAAACTGCACTTTTAAAATCGATTCTGAACTTAACCGGAAGCCAATGTCAAATTTCTAGGAAAGGAGAAATGTGATCTCTCTTTTTTGTCCCAGTCAGAAGTAGGGATGGGCATCGTTAAGAAATTATCGATATCGATGCCATTGTCGAGTCTGCTTATCGATGCGATTCCTTATCGATTCCCATATCGATTCCTGTACCATTTGCTGAACACTTACAGGCTGGCTTTGAGAGTTGTTGGCTTTGAATGTCTAATTTAAAGTGGTGTTAGAGAATGAAAACCAAGTTTGCAATTTCTAGGGCCTTATGAAATCAGTTTTATTTTTTCCCAAATTCCGTTAGATTTTTTCCCAAATTCCGTTTTTTCCGTTTTAATTTTTGGGAATTCATTTTTTTTTTACCCTTTACTGTTATTTTAGTCATAAAAAGAGTGTGCTTTTAAAGTTAATGATTAAAATGTATACAAATAAAATAGGAATGACCTTACATTACAGACATTTACTGAGTAGCCTTTTCAGGACAAATACTGCATGATGCCGCATGACACTGCACTCTTCAAGTAACAACAAAATATGGTTATGAGCTTTAAACTGTCCAGTAAAATAAATTATATTAGTTTATATAAGTTTAAATAAAAGTCACACTCTGTCTCTCTCTCGCCCAGTGTCGCTCGCGGAGTTCGCTTCGCTTTTGTCCAGTCCGGCGCCTCATAGACATACGCGGTGTGTGTGTGTGTGTGTGCGTGCGTGTATGTGAGAGAGACGCGTGAGTGATAGAGAGACGGAGGGAGAGCGGGGAAAGGAAATACAACGGAAATAATACGCTGCGTGTTTTAAATAGCATAAAAAAATTAACGAAACGCAATATGTGGCGGCCGGAGTTGATTTTGTTTGCCGCGAATTAGTCTATGTGTGGGAAACACTGCATAAAAGTCACGTGCGAACTGCTCGGCTCGGCACTGAGGGCTTATAGCGTCGAGTTTCTTTACTTTTTCGCCGACGAAAGCAGAGCCGTGGAGAGCCGATTCGCCATGCTTTCATTGTTTTGATGCCGTCATTGGAGCTGAAATGACGGGAGGGGTTGTGTCGCCCAGATTTGCTTCCCCCGGTCTGCATTTAAAATGAAGCCACACTCTCGATTGTTTATGTCTCGTAGCCATCACGCTTTTGGGGGATTTAAAAATCCAGTCGCATACTGTAACGGAATGGATGGAACAGGAATGGATGGAACGCGGGAATGGATGGAACGGAACATTCGGAATCGTTAGTGGAATCGTTAACGTGTGGACTTGTACGATTCCGATGGATCGGAACATTTGGAACCGGTTCCAAAGCGGAACCTGGAACCGATTCCCAAGCCTAGTCAGAAGTCTCGCTGCAGCATTTTGAACAACTTGCAGGCGAGAGATTGTAGTTTGAGGCAGACCAAAGTTTAGGGAATTACAGTAGTCCAGCCGTGATGTAATGAAGGCGTGGATTACAGTCTCTAAATCTTTTGGGGACAAGAACTGTTTTACTTTTACAATCAATCTCAATTGAAAGAAGCTGCCTTTTACCACTGAGCTGACTTGTGTTTCTAAATTAAGTACCGAATCCAATGTAAATCCGAGATTCCTTACATGAGGTCGAACACTAACAGGGAAGGAACCGAAATTAAAAGTAGATGAGGAGCTAGATGGGCCTAAAATCAAAATTTCGCTCTTACCTTCATTTAATTGTAGGAAATTATTAGCCATCTAGCTAATACATTTGATCTCATCAAAACAGTCACACAGGGCTTCCAGGGGATAAGACATATCAGTTTTTGCCGGTAGATAAAACTGTATCGTCAGCATAACAGTGGTAGGATATCCTATGTTTCTCAAATATGGCACCCAATGGCAACATATAAAGTGAAAAGAGGAGCCGGCTTAAAATGGACCCTTGGGGCACACCACAAAGTAGGGGAACAGATGCAGAAGTAAATTTCCCCATATTTACTGAGAAAGTTCTGTCTTTGAGATGTGGCCAACCACTGTAAGGCAGGACCCTGAATGCCCACCACTTTTTCCAACCGATGCAACAAGATACTATGGTCGATCGTATAAAAAGCGGCGCTTAAATCTAGTAAGACAAGCACTGCGTGCGATCCGGTGTCGAGGATTTGCAAAAGGTCATTGTTGACCTTCAACAAGGCAGTTTATGTACTGTGCATAGATCTAAAGCCAGACTGAAAAGCAGGGCTGGCTCTAGCCCTTTGGTTGCCCTAGGCGAGATTGAGTTTTGCGCCCCCCCCCCCCCCCCCCCCCCCCCCCCCCCCCCCCTTAAAAATACTTACAAATGATACAAAAGTATTTATTAAACTAAACAAAAATGCTCTTATAGTCACTCCAAAACTTCAACAAGCAAATTATGACTTGAAGGATCAACTGTAATACATTGTTCATACAAATGCTACAAAGAACGTTCAATGATATTTCTATCATCCTACATAGTTGCATTGAACAAATACATTTTGTCTGACCATGTAACTTGTAGTATATAAATTACAAATACTACTACCACCACTACTATTATTACTATTACATCTATTAGTCTGCTACAAGGCTAAGGGGGTTTCGGGGGTATGCCCCCCGTAAGAAAATTTTGTGCATTTTAATGTTAAATTCATCAATCTGGTGCACTTTGAGAGTTCAAAATTAAAAGCTCCAACCCATATTCAGTGTGCAAATTGAACAAAGAAAAATTCAAACCTCTTTTAGTTACAGTGTCTGTCTACATTACACTACTACATAATAATAGTTATAATATTAATTCCATGACAGTAATAGCCATAGGCTATATTGTAAAACAAATGCACTGAAAAATAAAGGAAACTTTCCTAATTAGTTTTGTTACTTGGAAGTAGCCCAGCGCCGCCAATTAAACAAAACAAAACGAATGGGCCGATTTACGAGTTTTATGGGCCACTAAGACAAAAAATAATATTAATAATAAAAGTATGAGATGTATCGGCCCAAAAAGCACGTCGGCCCACCGGGAATCTCCCGGTAGTCCCAATGGCCAGCATGCCTGTGCACAATACTAAGTAAATTTATTTCGTTTGACACCTTAATGGCTGAGATGAGAAGACTTACCTCTATACTGGGCTTTCGTTTTATCTAGTTGCTTTCTCCGTTTCCGTCCCTGTGCACCAGAGGGTTTCGATCAACGCGCCAGCAGCTGAGCACTTGCCTAACGTAATCTAACGTTGAATTTTGCCTCTTTCACTGATTTTTGGTAATTAAGCATGCAGTTAAACATTCATAAGAAATTTGAAGTTTATCTCTTTTCCACTTCTGCTCTGCACGACACTCTTGTCTAAGAGAGCGAGTAGAGTCATTTAACCAAGGCTGTGTGGGGCCCTTTCCCTTAGCTTTCCTGGGCTTAAGGGGAGCAGCAGCGTCTAAAGAAATGGAGCAGGCTTTTGTAAAAACCTCCAACATCTCTTCAGTATTTAATTTGTCGAATGGGATGTCATCTGCAAGGTTGGTCTGATAGTACTCGGAAAATAAGCTGGCAGTAGAAGGTTGGATAAAACGAGAGTAATTCAAAGACTTTGAGCGAGACGAGGTGGAGAAAACACAAACAGAATCAAACACAATTGGCAGATGGTCTGAAATAGCAGGGTCATTCCACGAAATCGGTGCCTTTTCAACTTTAAAAATTTGCTAAATTTAATTGTTTCAAACTGATTTTTTCCAATACCCATTGAAAGAAGACATCTTAACATGACAAGAAATTGTGTTGGGCCATCTCAAGCTATGCCATTTATTATTTTATGACTGTTTATTTATTTCATGTTTTGATATTTTCCTCAGTCCTGTTACTGACTAAAGTGTTACTATATATAATACTTCCAATTACAAATATGCAACAGTTTGCACATATATAAGTAGTATTTTGGTCCCTCTTTTCATTCAGATTATGTCATATTTAAAAAAATTCTGTTTTATATCATAATTGCCATTCAGATTACTGAAAATGTCCTATTTCAGGGCAAAATCACATTACAATTAAGAAATATGTATACTTTGACAAGATATTTATTTAAAAAAGGGTCTTGTCCAAAATGCAATATAGTGCAGGTTACTATGGTGAGATCTGTTTGACTGTCAAATGTAATTTTTCTTTTAAAATATCAAATTAATGACAGTAACAGGACTGAGCTCTCAATAGCCGAGAGTGTTTAATCGCCTATTGTTTGTCATTGCAGTTAATTGCATGCATTATAGACAAGAGTTATCAACTTATTTACTTGCATAAACGAACTAGTTACCTATGGAACATTAGGCCATGACAATCTGCTTCCATATGGGAGGTAAAGGTCATCTCCATATTTAACCACACACCACTTTCCAATGACCTCAGAATTGGTCCAGTCCACTGTGTTGTCTTGTATTGGAGTTTGGTTGTCACGCAGGAAACTGAAGACCTGAGATCCAGGGCACTGGCACTGTAGCCTCTTCATAGCTACGCATGGACAACTCACATCACGGCAGATAAGGACACCTCTTTCTAAGGTTACAACTTGATGAAGGCGCATAGTTGAGGGAACTTTTGGGATGTTCTGAGGCATAGCCTGCACTGCCTGTTCTATATCATCCTCATCCAAATAGAACAGCTTGATGGTGGTGTGTGCTCTGATCAGCACTGAGTACAGAGACCTTGCATCAGTGATGTCATGGCCTTTGCTGACAAGGGCATCAGCTTGTCTCTTCAGTGCACCTCCTACTCATTCAGGAGCCCCCTTCCCATGACTGGCCTCAAAATAGTTCCACTTGCCTTGTGTGAACCCCCATTTGTGTAATTCTGTGCAGAAGAGGAAAAAATTGCCGCGCTGCCGATATTGTGAGCAGGGTCCATCACTCAGAAAATGTAGTACCTTCACAGTTGGATGCTCCTGCTTGACGTATGTCAGCACTGGCCTAAGATGCTCCCATATTGCAGCCGGGCCTTTTTGCGTTGAGGAAGTCACCGTACAGAAACAGGTGGGTGTGGCATTTGGGGCTGTGTATAGCACACCTGTATGCAAGATGGCCTGTTGGTGTGACCCCCCAAATTGTGCGGCCTGAATCTCGGAGGACCACTTACATGCATAGTTCTCTGAGAAATCAATATGAATAATACATTCATTATCGGAGAGCCCTGCCTTCAGGGCTCTGACGAAGGCAAATTGCTTGCTGATGTTGAAGTTATGCCGTTTGAACTTTACAAGCTGGTCATTAAATTTTTCAACAAGGTCATCCAGAGTGCTCTCCATTACCTTTTTTACCGTGATTTGAATGCTACACTTTCACCTCCTTCAGACCTCTGTCGCTCCTCCATTCCCCACTGAACGTAGGAGACCATGGTTTCTGGTGTGTAAGGGGCCTTCAGTGGAAAGTTGGTGAGTTTGCATGTCTCACACTCACTATACATGCACTCTTTTCTTTGTGAGTCACACACGATTTCTTTCACTATCTCTTCGAGGTTGCAGTGTGAGACAAGCTTGTGTTGGTGGAGCTTATTCACTATGAAGGTAAGATTCTCGTGTGTCTTACACAGACACGTCTCCCTATCTGCCAGACTTGGACTGACCACCCAAAAAGGTCGCAGGTGACAAAACAAAGAATACGAAATCATTCTCTCGGGGTATTCGGCCAAGAATTTCCTGTGAGCATTCCGCATCGTGTCAAGGAGGAATCGTTTTTGCTTTTTCAATTTATTTTTTGTTTTAGTCTGCTTTTTCCCAGTTGTCAATCGGCTCACATCATCACGTTCGAATATTGTCTCACGCAGGTCTTAATTGTCTCTCCAATTCGTGCGTTTCCTTTGCGTTGAAATGCCAGGGGTTCTTTGTTAAGACATTCTCCGCCTTTTTTTTGAGAAACCCAATGCTGCCTCTGCATACTTCCTCAGCCTGTACTTCCGGATAATTTTACCCCCGGCACATATTTTCGCAATCATCTGCCTCTCCTTTTCGCCAGTGGCATTTTGGTAGCGTGCTCTGAGGTCGCTGGTAAGGGACGCATGGAAAAGGAGACGTTTCCTTACTAGTGTAGGTGAACCTCGCAGCTCGTTTTTTATCTTTGACCTTGGGGACATTTGTCGTTTCTTCAGACGTTGACATCTTTTCTTAAATTTCTCCTTCTGTTTGAGTTCCTTTTTCAGCTCTTTTTCCAGCCGTAACAGCAGGGAAGTTATTTTTTTTGTGTGTTGTTTTGACCGTTTCCTTCCCTCTCTACGTTGTCTGAAATGTAAATATAACACAAAATTACTCCAATATTGCTTGTCAGTCTCTTTAGGAATAAATCAGCTAGATTTCACTGGTATACATGTTTGTGTCCTGTACTTGTTCCATGTCTATTCTTGAATGCACTTCCCTACACCTCATTCCACTGCCTATATTTTCTTGTATGGTGCAACTCAATATCACCTTCTGCTTTTAATGTAAATATTGTGCAGACTTCACATATATATTTGCTATTCTAACCTTGAAGGGCCTGGTTCTTGGCAATCTACTTCTTGGTGATCAGACTCAGAGCTCCCTGGAGGTGTGGAAAGGCTTTTGACTGCAACTGCAGTAGCCTTTTTTGCTACACTGGTCTTTGCCTGGTCTGCTCTCCATCTCCTTCGCTTCAACACCTTTTCTACCTCATTGCATTCTTCTATGCTTTTTTTCTTTCCTTGTTCTCGGTCTCTCTTATATTTCTTTTTTTCCCACTGAAGATACTGTTCTCTCCTCTCTGGATCCTGGTCTCTATGAGCGCGATAGCGCCGTTGCTTCTCAGCTGCAGATATTGGCATGCTACTAACAACTGTAAAAGTGTATAGCAAATTAAAATATGTTAATGTTAATTCTATGCAAATAAGACATAAAAAAGTAAGGAGCATAAGTATACAAATAAAAAAACACATGCATAAACAAACAATGGTAACTAAGCATGTCGATGTTCATATGCTGCTGACTCAAATGTCGCTGCTTTTAGCTCAATAATACATAAAATAACCTTTATAAAAGTCTATGTCCCTTAGTTGTTGTCCTAATCCTTAAATTGCATTTTAATGTTTTCCCCTGCAAATAACAAATACACCATCTATGACTGAGTTATGAAGCTGGGCTAGAATCTATGCTCTCTATTGCTCTGGGATAGTAACAGGACTGATGGTAACAGGACTGATGATTTGATGCTAATATGCTAATTTCTAGCTAACAGGTCAATGTCAGAAAGTCACATGGTATGTGATCTGAAAGGTTATTACTTCTAGATATTGATAATATTAGGATTAATAAATAATTGTTTATATGTACACTTTAAAAAACGGTAACAGGACTGATGTTGTATGCCGACCCCTCTCTAACAACCCTGATAAAACATGAAAAATAGGACAATTAAGAAGAGAGAAACTTACCCTTGCTTACACTGTGGAATCCACTTCATCTAAATGATGTCACTTCCTTGAAATGATGTCACTTCTGGTTTGTACCATTATTTTATAGGGGGTTTTTGGTGATAGTAACAGGACTGATATGAAATTAGGGGACAATGATAAAATGACTTATATTTCTAAGAAAATATATCTATTTATGTCAAAACCATTGCTTAACAATGAGAGTACAATTAAGACAATATAAAACTGTGAAAATTTTATTATTTTACAAACATTGTACAAATTAGAAGTCCTGTTGAAAAAGAACAACCATAGCAAGGGACAGGCTAAAATCCTTACCCATAGCATATAATATGTGATTTTTAATTATTTAAAATGATATTTTATTGGCTTTTAATTGGTCTTATATTTATGCATATGATCTATAGTAACATTAAGTTTTTTAAATTACACATTTATTTGTTGTTAAAGCAACTTTAGAAGTGATTATTTGTTAGGGACGCAAAAGGCACCGATTTCACGGAATCACCCAGCAGCATCAACTACTCTCAGATTTGTTACGGGAAAACCATGTGATAACACCAGGTCTAAAATGTGCCCCAGATTATGAGTAGGGCTAAAGACTGATTTTGACAGGTTAAATGATTCAATAAGACAAGAAAACTCTTTCACCAGAGGTTTGGATGGACAAAAAATATGAATGTTAAAGTCTCCTAGAATCAACAGCCTATCACAATGGGATACAATATTAGAGAGAAACTCAGAGAATTGTTGGATGAAATCTTTGTTAAAATTAGGAGGCCTGTAAATCAATGCACATAGTACAGGACTCCCTATGTTGATTCTCATTAACTGTACTTCAAAGCATACAGCATACTTACAGCGTACTTCAAACTCTACAATATTGTGACAATAGGCCTACATTTTGCTACTTTAATTTTCAAAATAACCAGTGGTGGAATGTAAGGAACTACTTTGTTAATATTCACATACAAATGTGAAGTACTTTTTTCCCTCACAGGACAGCAACACTACAAAATGATGTTATTTTACAATATGATGAATTGTTTTACATTAAACTGCACAAAAGTATATAGTTTAAATGTATCAACCTTGAAAATATTCAGAAGTAAAATGCAACATACGCAGTAATGCAGTAGCAATATAAATGCAAAACCATCATAAAAACCCTGACAAGGAGTTTTTTTCCTGCAGAATACATGCCTTTACTTTTACTCTTGATACCTTAAGTACATTAGAGCATGCAAGATAATTTTGTTTAACTAAGGTTTGAAATATATGACTAGTATTTTTTTCCCAATGCCGTATTAGTGGTTATTAAAAGTACTTTAGCGTAATAAAGTATCTTAATATTTTTTCCATTAGTTAGCCCTGCAAACCTGTTGGTAAACAACTTAGTGGATAGTGGAAATATCCACTTAAACACTCAGAGACCATCCCAGATGATGTCCCACCAGCAGGAGTCTCTATTGTGGAGCCTATCCTGGGCCAGCAGCACACCAAGGTCTCCCTGCTTAGCTGAATAAAAGTCCACATCATTCTTTCTTATTTTATGTACTGTAAATGTTAATTTTGATATATTTAACGTATATTGTAAATAGTTGGAAAACTTACTTTTATGTAACCCAGAACAAATTATTTTCATTTACCAATTTTAATTGAAAAAAAAAAGGTATAAACTTATTTGTTTCATGTAGAAATGATGACTGTCATTACAAAAATAAACAATGTCCAGAGCAATGAATTCTCATTTATTTGCACATTTAAAGTTGCATACAAATAAATAATGTACAGAAATTATTTTTTTCCCCCTTCTAATCAAGTCCAAAAACTCGTCCTCTCTGTCTCGCCTTCTTCGTGGTGCTGATGTTGGTGATGGTGTGGGTGCTGGTGCTCCTGCTGGTGCTGGTGCTGCCCCTGGCTCCTCCTCACCGTGGGCACCCACTGCTGAACTCGGCCCTGGTCTGTCCTCAGGGATGGAGGCAATTAGGACAGGGAGGTTGGTGGACAAACCAGGGCTGAGTTCATCAGTGGGTTTCCCACTCACCTGTCCCAGGACACTGCAATCTTAAGGCAGATCAAATTACCATGGCTTGTTAACAACAACAGCACAATAAATTTCAGCAAAGATGTTTGTATTAACTTTCTTACTTTGTATTTGTTGGCCTGTATGGGAGTAATCTTCCCCAGCAGTCCCATTTTCTCCAGAACTCCTCTAAAAAAGCAGAAAAGGAACTTATGAAAAATATTGACACAGGGATGCAATCTTAACATTAGTGCATTGTTAACACTGCAAAATATGACACATCAGGACATGCATACAAAATACTTCAGAAATCATATTTCTGGATACTCAAATTTTGTTAAACCCTTTGTAGACATAGCTTGCATGACAGCACTACAAAAACACATAAAAGTGAAACCCCATTGCCTTATCTACTGCTTTTCTTGTTGTTGTGGGCTTTATATGATGAGTGATATTTCTTATAATACACAAGTGAGACAGACTAATCCAAATATTACAATAAAATGTAATTTACTTAGTTTTGTTTATTTATTTAATTAATTAATCACAATCTAATACATTTAGCTGTTTGCTCCTTGCGCCATGAAACAATTATTAAAGTAATATTAGCACAAGTTTTACCTCAAACTAAATGACAAATGAAGCCGCAATGGTGACAAAGGAGTTAAGATGAAGTTTATAAGAAAGAAAAACTTGTGGCTTTTAACTCTGGTTTTTCTAGCTATTTGAGTAAATGAAAACTTAATACTTACATTTAAATGTGTATTTGCCGTCCACCACCGAAGTCTCAGCCTATTTTAAATAAAAATGCTGTCGTCACGGGCGCGCAATGACTTATGGGGTAGGATAGACCGCTAAGGATCCTTTTATGTATCCGTCCTTTCACGGGGAAACGAAAGGTGAATTTGGCGTCGCTTTAGCCTTCGTCGCGCTGCGGTGACGCAACCAGCCTTCGAATACAGCCTTCGGAGGATGCAGCCTTTACATTGGGACACAGCTTGTGACTGGTCCTGTGTGTCTTTTTCAATTATTGTGCTTAGTTCGAGTGACTGCCAAGCTTTCTAAGAACAACATATCATGGAAATTCGGGACAAATTTAAATCTTCCTTCAAATTTGTACCCATCCAGAGGAAGCGTAGGGAAAGGAGGGGCTTCTGCATGCTTGACAGCATCCCTTGATGACTCGGCAGGGCACTGGTAGGACAGCAAAGAACCTTTGGGTACCAGGCCAAACTTAGACTCCACCAGATCTCTGACAAGCCATCAAACCTTGCAGATCAGTGGCTAACCCACTTATTAAAGACTTATTAAAGTAGTCACGCCCTCTGTGTTTGAAGTAGCATGTATAATCTATTTTTTTTTCAACTTCCATTTTTCTAATAATGTTCCCCTATATTGAAGAATAAAGGAACCTTTCAAGATAAGTGTTGTGGCAAACACACCAAGACCTAAATTAAATAAAAATCAAGAAGAAACTGTTTAACAATTTAAACTACGTAAAGGTAGGGTAGGCAATTTCGCAAAGGCTGGCAATAGCAAGCATAACCATAGCAAGCATAATCTACCATCCCTGCATATTCACTCTGCAAAGCCATGCCTCCTCAAACACATGAACACGCTTAGGTAGAGCAGAGACTAACCAGTGACACGATGAGAGACAGCGTTGGCGGAGGATTGAATGCAACGCTGTCAAGATTATCTCATCCCAGCTAACACACGACGTAACCCCGTTACGTAATGTATTCGTACTTTTTGGTCACGTCATGACTTTACCAATTGACAACGTAACTACAACGCATGCTCGTAATTTCATTACCATCATATTACCAACCCACAACGTCGTCAGTACGTCCTCCTAAGGTTATAAGATAACCAACAATGTTCCAGATACGTACTCTATTCGTAATAACTTGGTAATTTTATGACTTACTGGCAACGAAACTTTTGATTATTGTATTATGTTTAATATAGTATCTCTTCAGCTTAAACCAAAAATGCATGCTGTCCACTCAAGTGGACATCTGAAAATCTCTTTGAAAATGTGTAATAAATAAATAAATCAAATCTTGTTTTGCATGCCCTAAGAGCAATAAAAACACATAGGAAAAAAAATCCTGACTGAGGTTATCATAATTCATGCATGAAAGGTTTAAAGATTTAAATTGTGTTAAAAATATTCACCCAAACTGATCAGTTAGTTTCACAAGCCATAGAAAAGATTACATCAGCATTATCAGGCAGCAGATGGCACAATGTTTTTTTCCAGGAAGTCCCCCAAAACTGCATTCAGGTCTTGACTCTTGAAGCAAATTACTAGACAACTGACAAATTGAATCCAGTTAGATTAGCTCACTGGGGGGAAAGATAGGCAGTCAGGTAAAACACTATTTAAATATGAAAGATTTTTCGTGGTTTTTACCATACAAACACATTTTTTGGGTCAGTCTTTTGGGAAAGACTAAACAAAATGACAATACAATTACACAACAGGCGTTACAAGTTTTATTAAAACAGGAACAAATGGAATAACAGAACAAAGTTGTTACAGCATTAAAAAAAGAAGAAATAACTGGGCAAATAGTTTTAAAGCAAGACCAATAAAAAGGGGTAAAATCTGCAGAGGAGATAAGATTGGCATTTTGGAGCCAGAGTGTGAAGATGAATAGTTCCAGCACACAAGAGCGAGAAAAACATTCAACAGCTCTCCCAATCAACTAGTGATGAGTCGTTCATTGCGTTTGTCACGTGACAAATGAACGAAAAACTCGGAAGGTAAAGTAACTATTTATGTTCCCTGTAAATTATTTTTGACTGCATTATAATGATTTCTTAATTCATAATATGATCAAGATTGCATAGGTGGATGTGTTCAGGGAATTTACCTGTTAAAAATAGAACATTTAAAGCCACTTAAATGAAGGGAATAACTTGAAAAAAGATTTTTATTTTGATGAACGAGAGTCAGTAAAATGATCCGAACTTCCCATCACTAAAATCAACAAAGAAGATTGGTGTGGATTAAATTAGCATTAGTTATCAGGATTTTACTGTTGACCATTTGAGATGATCCAGGATCGTTAGGTTCTTCAAAGTCAGCAATCTGGCCGAGTGACTTACCCAGAGGTACCCCTACGCACCAATGACACACCGTGATGAAATGACAAGACTAGAGCCCGAAGCCATTTGTTTTGAGAATAATGGCTTGCTGATGAAGTTATTGGCTGGCTAGCCGGCTCAGCCAAAACCTAAATGGCTGCTGCAGCCGCCAAAGTTTTCATAGCTGCAAATGGCTGAAGCTGCCACTTCATGTCTACAGATGTCTATGTTATACTGATTTACTAGATCTCAATATTTCCAAGCAATGCATGGCTTACACTATATTTATACAAAATGCAATACAATGTAATAAAGAAAACACCAGATTTTACTTTCACAACGTATGTACATATTTATTTTGTAGTCTGTATGCTACTAAACATTTTCAAATAGCTTACAATGTGTTGTGTTTAGGCTAAATGTATGTAGGCTAAGTTGTATACAATAACTTGGCATTATCATGGATGAAGCTTATCATATTACACCTTGAAGGAGCAAGTGATGATCGTTTGCCATTGAGCAGTAGCCCAGTGGAACTGAACATGCATTCCACCGGCACACTACCTGGTGAAATGGAGAGGTAGCACCGGGCCATAGCGGACAGTGTGGGGAAAGTATTGCTATGGGTTCACCAAAAGTCCAATGCTTCCTTGGTCTCTTGTTCTCACTGCCAGAAAAGCATCTATCTCTTGGTCAAGGATAGAACATGAGGAATGAGCTTCTGCATCTTCTTGTGCCTCTGCTAATAATTCTAGTCGCAGGCGTTTCACACTTCCTCCCACATCTCCATCATGGTCACCATTCCCACCAGAAGGACCTCCAGAACCACCATCAGTAGTTGTCCTCTCATCTCCAACCCCAAACACTGTTGAACTGAATCTGAAAAGTGAAATATATGCATAAGGCAAATGGCTGTTAAAATCAAAACCATGAGAAAAGTAAGTGGTTAGCAAGTACACGGAAATATCAATGTCACCTGGAGGAGTTCAGTTTCTCATGGAGATTCTGCAGCAGCTCTCTGCTTTCATCTTTCGTCATAGTGATATCTCTGACAGCTGGATCAAACACTGCGGTGGCTCTAACCAGATCTGACATGGGGATACGCTTGTCCATGTTTTTCACTATTCGTTCTTTGACTCTCTTCATTAGTAGTGGATCTCTGGGAGCCACTGCACAGATTTTCTTGATTCGAGCCCTGATTAGTGGTATGGCACTCAGGTTTGGACTGACTTCACTTATAATGAGAGTGAATTTCTCAAAGTCTTCCAAAAAGCTAACTAAGTTACAAAGTAGCTTGATGTCATCAGGTAGGAGGCATAACAAGGGCTTTCCTATCCTCTTCAGGATTTCAGTGACTTCTGTCTCCATACTGACTAAGCTTCTGATCATGTTGAGGACACTGTTCCAACGTGTTGGCACTGTGGTCTTCAGTGTTTTGTGTGTCTGTGAGCCCTGTTTTGATTTCTTAGTTCCCAGCTGCCAATCCTCTGCATCATCCATTTCATCAATAGGATCATTGAATCTGCATCAATTTCATCCTGCAGGTCTTGAATCTTGGCAAATAGGTCTGCCTCTTTCTGCTCCAACACAAATTCCTCTATTAGATGGGCCTTGAAGTGCAGTGACAATATCTTTGCATTGGGAAATTAAGGCTTGTGCTTCAGGGATTTTGGTAAGAGTGTCTGTTATGGAGTAAACAGTTGTGTAAACAGTGTGCTACGCATGTTACTCTCTCATGGCCCAGTAACCGGGACAACTTAATCATATTCGCTGCCCCATCTGTTGTGTCAAAGAGCAACACATTTTTATCTTTGGGAAGGAATTCTTTGAGTAATTCCCTTATAAACACTGTAAGGTTTTCTGATGTGTGATTTTCGACAGGTTTAACACAAAGTGTAAACAGAAGGAAATTCCAGTTCGCATCTACAGTGCAGATTCTCACACCAACATATGGGTATGGATGATGAGCATCAGTCCAGCCATCTAACATTATATTACCACTGACAATGTCTGCCAGTTGTTCTTTGACTTTGGACTTCAAACCCATGTAGACATCTGCCAGGGCTGTTGTTGCAAGGGCTCTGCTGGTTGGCAAATTGAGATGAATATTTTTCTTGTTGAATGCTTGAAAACCTTCCTTTTTCTATTAATTCAAAAGGGAGCAGGTCCTGGCACAGCCACAACACGATGTAGCGATTAACATCAAACTGGGAAGTAGCTGGGCTTCCTTTCGGCACAGTTTGGATCCAGTTAGTCAGTTTACTTGATTGTTCTTTGAGAAATATTGTACTCTCTTTGTGTGCAGCTTTGGCATGAGCAAGGAAGTTTCCACTTGATGTTTTTTCTCCCAAGCTGTACACTTTTGACAGCATTCCATGTTCTTTTGTCATTTCTGCTTCAAAGCAGAGTTTGCAGTAGAGTTTGTCATCAATGCGATTGTTGTTCACATACAGATCGCCCATATATGTCCAAAAATGTGAACGAAGGGTACAAGCAGAATCAACACTGTGAGGCCTCCATGTCACACCAGAATCCTTAAGCAGATGTGTTCGTGATGTGCTGATATATTTGTTAATTCCGCGTCCTAAAAGAGAACAAAAATATCGGTAAAACACTAGTCCTGACACAATGACAAAATGGCATTATAGTCCTGACAAAAAGGCATTCTTACTTACAAGAACGGTTGCACAAAACACATTGGTAATATTAGCTATAGTGCTAGGCGCATTCAATAGCCACTGCAACGTTAGTGAATAATGTCCCTGCTGCTGTGTAAGAATGCACACTTGTCAAACTTCACGGAGTAACGTTATGCATATATTTATGACATGTACAGTAATTCGCTGTTTAACTTTATAGTTAAGGCGAGACACTACGGGTGAATAGAGTAAAATGTTTAACTAGCAGATATCACCATGAAACTTTCCCAGTTGATTACTTACATTAAGATGAGAAAAAAAATGTATTACAAGTTTTCTTTAATTTAATGTTTAAATATGCAAATTAGGCAATATCTAATTAAATATGTGCTAATTTGCATATATTTTAAAAAACGAAATCTGAGTATTGGATAAAGCCAGGTTAAAAATATATTTTTTTCATTGTGTTCACATATTAGATGGAAAAAAAATTAAAGAGGGATTTATGGATATCTACTTTTGTTATCCTGTAAATCAGAATGATTTTCGCCATGTTTTTTTAAATAAAATGTTATATATCAGGCTAGGAATCCCTCTGTAAATGTCTTCATAATAAAACTAGGTACTACTGAAGTGGAGATTTCGGACTTGGAGTATGAGAGAAAGGTCATTTTGAGAAAACGGGCTTTAAAGATTTATCATCAGCCAATGAGATCGCGCATTCAGTCTTTTTACTTTCACGATTGGTTGCTGATAAAAAAGAAATGACCATATTTGGATCCAACAGGATTGTACAGAAGAGAGAGAGCTTCCTAACGGTGCATGTGATGAGAGGGTGACGGCAGAGATCGCGGAGAAGTATGTTGATTAAGAACGCAAACTTTTGTTGAATTTATGAGAAATCTACAGACGCAAACAGACGAAGTGTAGTAAAATAAAGACCTAAATGTGTATTTCGGACTTTTTTTCACCACAAGTCTGAAAGAAGACATGTTATTGAAGACAAATATCCAAAAATCTCAAAATTGACCAGTAAAAAAGCCCCCGATGTTTTTTGCCTGCCGTGTCTCGCCTTAATATAAACACATTATCAGTATTATTTTTGGACAAAGTTTTGCACATTTCACTTCAATGTACACTGAAGCATGCGTCGTGAATTAGCAATGTGGAAACGGTGGTTTGTTACTGCAGTAATATCACGTTCAGTGCTATTTGGTTCATAACATCAATCTTTGATTCAGGTGTTTGTGCAACCGTGCCCTGAAGATTTAACAAAAGTCTGGGTAGGCCTAAGTTAAAAAAAAAAAGTAAGTAGGAATTAGTAAACTGAGAAGTGAGATCCAAATTACCTTGCTTGCTTCTTTCCGCCATTTCACCTCAGTGCGAGAAAAAAAATGCATCGCTTCTTCTGTACGGAAAACGAGCAATTTTAATTGGTCGTCAATTCACTGTGAGTCTGTGTATCGTAGCAACGAGCACAAGACTGTGCTGTTATGAATCCAGTGGGAAAATAGATCTCGTGTATTGTTTATATGTTTTGTGTGTTTATGTCTCTATGTGATAGAATTATTATTTGATGCAAATAATTCTAGCCGGCTCAGCCAAACTTATCAGATGGCGGCTCAATTTGGCTTACGAAATTATTGGCTGGCGGCGTGAAATTCTAAATGGCGCAAATGGCGGCGGCTTCGGGGTCTAGACAAGACGTCAGGAGAATGAGGACATTCCAATGTCTCCCTTTTTGAGCCTCCCATTGGACATGGTAGAGCAGTTTCCGATTGACTACATGCACCAAGCCTGCCTGGGTGTAATGAACAAACTCAATTTAGCATATGATATGTATTCTTCAGACCATTACTACAAATGTAACAATTCATTCTCTGAATTAAATAGTATAGGCAACATGACATCATGACTTTGCGTAAACATACACGCCACTTTCAAGTCAAGTGGCGTGTTATCTATACGTATTTTGAGCTATCCGCGTGTATGTCCACGCCGAAACGAACCGTCATCTTTTGCGTGTATGTCTACGCCGTTAAATGTCCGAGTGATTCCGCGTGTATGTGTACGCCGTTAAATGTCCGAGCGAAACGAAGCAAAATTTATATCTACATCTGTGGAGCAATATTTTTTTTCCTAGGATGGTAGGGGAAGACTCATAAATAGTATTAACCCCAGTGACGGGTAGGTTTAGGGACGGGGTTGGGGTAGGTCATATATTTATATATACAGTAATGTAACGTTAAGTCAACGGCGTTGATAAACACGCTGAAAAGCGATTATGCGTGTTGATAGCACGCCAAAAATGGAAATACGAATTGGCGTGTCATACATACGCCATTTCATGAGATCAGTCTGGTATAGGGCCTTCAAAATGATGATACCAAAAGAAAATTTTGTTAAGAAGCATAATTTAAAAATGATTTTAAGATATCTTTAATATTTCTTGAATTAGAGGTCTTCAAACTTTGGGGGAAGACAAGTGCTTTTTCTCATGTTTGACCTGTCACCATTGGCATACAATGCAACAAAATTGCTAAAGTCAACAGATTTAACTAATAGATCTACAAATCTTTGAGTAAAAATAAAATAACGATGCTGCCATTTCTCTTAAGGCAGTTGTAGCCTAATGGTTAGAGAGTCAGACTTGTAACCCGAATATTAGCCAGGGCCCATCCGTAGTTGTATACACGGGTTTCCCGTCACAAACATTACAGGGTGTGCGTGCGCATACCAGAGGCAGAAAGCCAGATTGGTGAGCTGGTCCGCTACTGCAACAAACTTAAGTATTGAAGCTTTCCTTATTGTTTGCTGACTCAATAAAATGTGATTTTAGTTGGATCTGTTTGTCTGTCTTTAATTTTGCAGTGTTACTGTGATACATGTATGAATTATCACACCGTGTCCTAACTACACACGTATCTATAAAAGGTATCTTTTCTATATTAATCAGTTTTAGTCCTAACCAGCGACACGCAACAATTCTATTTTAGAAACGGTTTCTATTTTTCTGCGATGTCACAGACAAACAAACACAAAGTATGGCAATGATAATCTCAGGTACTGTTTATATGCTTTATTTGATGTTAAAAGCGTGTAATGTGACTTTGAATCTCATTTAGTGCTCCAGCTTTGCAGATGTAAAAGCCAAAATGGATAATTCACCTCAGATCTTGAAATTAAAGAAATGGAAAAAATAAAATTCAAACTGTGAAGAAACAAGTGTATTATTTAACAAAGATTGTTTTTATTATTGTTTTAGTAACTGAATAGCCTATGTATTTGATTAATGTTTAAATGGTGTAATATTTGTGAATTTGATTACGTAGCTACTTATCCATTTTCTTGCGATTGCCGTCAAGATTACTCTCTGGTGCTGTGCACTCACCGCGAGTCTCTGCCCACACACTGTTCTGATTGGCTGTGGGTTACGCATCTCGCAGACACGTCGCATCTAGTGTGGACAGACACATTATTTGTTGCTGGATCTTATCGCATCGCTTCTGGTTAGGACACGGTGTATGTAACTACAACATATATGAGACATGAAATGAATACAAAAGACTGTTCCAGGATAACAAAAAGTAGGTGCTTTAGGATGTAACTTTTATTCCCTTTCGTAGTCACTTCGAGTTACTTCGGATGACGGAGAATGGGGGTTTCGCCAGAAAGCCTATCATCTTCGAGTATTAAAAAACGAGCCAATGGCAATGAAATGCCATGGGTCTGCGGAATTTGCATAGCGTATCTCCGCCCCACCGCGTGGGTATTTAAGGAGAGATATCGGCAAAGCAGATCATGTTTTCGCTTCGGAGCCAAGAGCATCTCTTCACTCCACAAGCCAAATCCTGAGTTTCTATCAGTGACTTCATCTCTTCGAGACGAGCGAACTCTCCGGTGTTGGTGTGACGGCGGTATCCAGCGAGCTTCACATTGCCTGCGATCTGAGCAGTGGTCTGCTGTCTGTGTGTTTCTCCCTGGTCGCCTCAGCATCGCAGAGTTTTTCCTCTCTAAAAGAGCTGCACGTGGCACGTCTTTTTAAAGATGTCTCGCCCGCTTCTTCTGGGTGCGGTCGATATTTATCTTCCTTTGATGGGCACAATCGCTGCTTTGCGTGTCTGGGCTTAGAGCACGCTAAAGCAGCGCTTGTGGATGACTCATGTTCCTTCTGTGGGAACATGACCATCGCAACACTGAGGTCGAGACTCAATGATCTCGTTCGAGAGAGTCCCCTCATCCACACCCCGATCTACACCCTCCACGAGAGGTGGTACTTCGGCTGGTGGACAGGGTGACTTGAGGGTGACGGTGTGGAACAATCCGACGATGCGTCCTCGGACCACGCCCCCCTCTACAGTGTTGCAACCCGCGAGTGCCGCGGTGATTCAGGCGGGTCCATCTGCGGATGCCCCGCATGTTTCATTCGGCGCTCCAGAGGAGGATTCAATGTCGATCGCAGCATCACAAGGCGGGCAAGAGTCATCGGGAAGTGATGATGCGGCTGCGTTGCCTCCCTTCACAGGCTGCCATTCAAGATGCTCACGGCCAAACGCATTTTCGAATGCGTGCGGCCACAGGATTGGTTTGCAGCGATAGACCTGAAGGACGCCTACTTTCATGTCTCCATTTTACCTCGACACAGACCGTTTCTTCGGTTTGCTTTCGAGGGGCAGGCATTCCAGTGCGCGGTTCTCCCATTCGGGCTGGCTTTGTCTCCTCGCGTCTTTACGAAGGTCGTCAAGGCAGCCCTTGTTCCCCTACGCGAACACGGGGTTCGCATCCTGAATTATCTCGACGACTGGCTAATATTAGCTCATTTTCGAGATCAGGTTTGCGAACACAGAGACCTTGTGCTCCGGCACCTAGCTCGTCTGGGCCTTCGGGTCAACTGGGAGAAGAGCAAACTCTGCCACGTGCAGAGGATCTCTTTTCTCGGTATGGAGATCGACTCGGTCGCCATGTCCGCGCAGCTTACGAGCGAGCGCGCACACTCACTGCTGACTTGTCTTCGACAGTTCGATGGCAAGAGTGCGGTCCCACTGAAATTGTTTCAGAGGCTCCTGGGGCATATGGCATCTGCAGCCGCGGCAACGCCACTCGGACTGCTTCATATGAGAACGCTTCAGCTGTGTCTTCGCGATCGAGTCCCGAAGTGGGCATGGCATCATGGCACGCTCCGAGTCCCAGTGACTCCGACCTGCCGTCAGACCTTCACCCCGTGGAGGAACCTCAGTTTTCTACGGGCCGGAATTCCCCTAGAACGAGTTTACAGTCATGTTGTTGTCTCCACAGATGCCTCGTCCACGGGCTGGGGCGCCATGTGCAACGGACATGTTGCCGTGGGCTCCTGGACAGGACCCCAGCGCCTTCTGCATGTCAATTGCCTCGAGTTGCTGGCAGTACGCCTTGCCCTGCACCGTTTTCGAACGTTGCTCATGGGTCAACACGTACTAGTCCGTTCAGACAATACCGCGACAGTAGCGTACATCAACTGTCAAGGTGGTCTACGCTCCCGCCGTATGTCGCAACTCGCACGCCACCTCCTCCTATGGAGTCAGAAGCACCTGAGGTCCCTTCGTGCTATTTACATTCCGGGAGATCGGAACTTTGCAGCCGACGAGCTGTCACGGTTTCGGCCCATCTCCGGCGAATGGCGACTCCATCCCCAGTCGGTCCAGCTGATTTGGGACCAGTTCGGGGATGCACAGGTAGACCTGTTTGCCTCCCACGACTCATCCCACTGCGCCTTGTATTACTCCCTGACTGAGGGCACGCTCGGCACGGATGCACTGGCGCACAGCTGGCCGCGGGGCCTCTGCTTATATGCGTTTCCCCCAGTGAGCCTTCTCGCACGGACCCTGTGCAAGATCAAGGAGGACGAGGAGCAGATCATTCTGGTTGCGCCGTATTGGCCCACCCGGACCTGGTTCTCCGAACTGATACTCCTCGCGACAGCACCTCCTTGGCCAATTCCTCTGAGAAAGGACCTCCTTTCTCAGGGACGGGGCACCCTATGGCACCCTCGTCCCGATCTTTGGAACCTCCACGTGTGGCTCCTGGACACGTGAGCCTCTGCAATCAGCTGAGCTTAAGTTCCTGTCAATGAAGACAGCGCTCCTGGTTGCACTGGCCTCCATCAAGAGGGTGGGGGACCTGCACGCATTCTCCGTTGACGAAGCGTGCCTGGAGTTCGGGCCGGGTCACTCTCACGTGATCCTGAGACTCCGGCCTGGATATGTGCCCAAGGTTCCTACCACTCCCTTCCGGGACCAGGTGGTGAACCTCCAAGCGCTGCCCCGGGAGGAGGCAGACCCAGCCTTGGCACTGCTCTGTCCAGTACGCGCTCTCCGTGCTTACGTAGACAGGACGCAGTGTTTCAGGACCTCAGACCAACTCTTTGTCTGTAATGGTGGGAAGCTGAAGGGAAAGGCTCTCTCCAAGCAAAGGTTGTCTCACTGTATAGTGGATGCCATTGCTTTGGCATACCAGCAGCAAAGTCGACTGTGCCCCCTTGGTGTGACCGCCCACTCCACCCGGAGTGTGGCGTCCTCTTGGGCTTTAGCGCGTGGCACCTTGCTAACAGACATCTGCAGAGCTGCAGGCTGGGCGACACCTAACACATTCGCCAGATTCTACAATCTCCGAGTGGAGCCAGTCTCCTCCCATGTACTGTCTTTTTCAAGCTAACATGGGAGCCGTTAGGTGTCTTCGGTTGCTCGCCATTCCACTCCACGGACTGGATACGTGCGGTATTTCCTCAGGTGAGCCTTCCTCTCTGAAGCCCTGAGTTCCTCCAGCACTGTTGACGCTGGAGCCAGTGTCTATTGCTTGTGCGTCGGCTAGGTGCCTCCGTGTGCATGGTTCCTCCTCTGAGTAACCCACACATGTGTATTTCCACTGTAAGCCTCTTTGAGCATGTGTCTTTCCCTCGGCAAGCCACCTTGCCGCCACCCCACGGGCTGGTCACTCCAGTGTTCCTCCATATGAAGCCCCCCTCGGGCCATATGTGTATTCTTAAGTCCTCCCTACGGGTAGGCATGCTGCGGCATATCTCCCCTGAGATATGCTTCCCAGTGTACCTTGGTATTCCTGTGTTAAGTAGGACTCCTTCGTCCGTGCCTATATCACGACAGGGAGGTCAGACTTCGCAGGGCACTGGAAGACAGCTGTGAAGGTGGCGTGATTACACGGGGACCCCCATTCTCCGTCATCCGACGTAACTCGGAGTGACTACGAAAGGGAACGTCTCCTTGCCACTTCCGCTGTACCGCTGGGTAGACGCCTGAGTTCAGTCTGGTCTCCTCAGCGAAGACATGATCTGCTTTTGCCGGTATCTCTCCTTAAATACCCACGCGGTGGGGCGGAGATACGCTATGCAAATTCCGCAGACCCATGGCATTTCATTGCCATTGGCTCATTTTTTAATACTCGAAGATGATAGGCTTTCTGGCGAAACCCCCATTCTCTGTCATCCGACGTAACGTCTCCGTTCCCTAGTCAGGGAACGAGGGTTACATCCGTAACCGAGACGTTTTATGTACTAGATCTACTGTCTAACGTCACTCATCCCACTACTATCATATTGTTTATAATACACATTTCCAGACACGTTCAGTACAGTAATGTTACTTCCTACGATCTTACTGTTACACTGAAAATGTTCAGTCTAGTTCACTAGCCGTTTTCGTTATCATATTACACATTCACCTATGTTGACATTGCTGATTGTGAAAGATACACGAATAGTTAGTGAAATGCATTATGCTAGATAACACCACAAATGTAATGTTATCATGGTACGAGCATGGAGCATTAGTTCAACGTCAAGCTGATAAAAGTAGCCTATTATTGTAACATTGCAGTGGGAGTTTACATGAGTTTCCAGCATGTTGTGTGATGCTTTCTCCGGTGTGTTGAAAGTCTCAGTGTGGTCGTGTACCATGAGTGCTCGCTCTTGTGTTTGAGCACGCGCAAGAGCACGAGCGCTCTTGTAAAAATTGGTTGCAATCTAAAACATCACCGATAGAGGCCGCTTAAAAAATACATATAGCACCTTTAAATTTAAGACGATTTATGAATTTTTATGACTCTGCGGAAACCCTGTCCAATACAAATGTGTGAAGATTGTCAGACAGATCAAAAATTGGAAATGTGGATGTAAAATATTATAAATATTAGCCTAGGTGGATGCTGTACTGCAAATGATGCCCCCCAAAAAGTCACCTCAAGTCATATGTCACAGGTCGGGGGGGTCAAGGCCAGACTGCACCCACCCCTAAACCAGGACCACCTCGAGGAACATGCCAAAAACCAGACAGACAAGTAGATAAAAGTTAACAAGTTTTATTGAATAAAATGAACTTAAAAAGTCTTAATCAGCTCCTATGTCCCTCAACAGGTGCGAGAGTCAGACCTCTGACCCCAGTCAAAACGTCGAACTCTTCAGGGCAACTCGTGCCAGATGTCACGGTTAAGAGGAAGGGGGGTATTCCGGTAAGTAGAACCTCTCAGGGCGTAGAACGGGACGGGTCTCGAAGTTCGAGAATCTTTCCTGGAACAAGTAGATGAATATCCAGGTCCGTAGACCTTCTTGGAATGGGACAGAGTCTCGTGATCGAGGATGACTTTCCACCGAGCAGCCAGGTGAGTATCCAGCAAGCAAACCCTCTTGGACCGTCGAGCAGTCGGGGCGTGGCTGGTACAGAAACTGATGGCCAGGAGGGAACTCTTCCACCAGACAGGTGAATAGCCAGGTACGTATACTTCTCAAAGAGCGGAGCAGGACAGGTCTCGTGGTGGAGGAAGATCTTCGCGGGACAGACAGGTGAGTATCCAAGCGAGCAAACCTTCTCGGACCGTCGAACAGTCGGGCATGGCCGGTACAGAGACTGATGGCCAGGAGGGGAACTCTTCCACCAGACAGGTGAATAGCCAGGTACGTATACCCTCTCAAGGAGCGGAGCAGGACAAGTCTCGTGGTGGAGGAGGATCTTCGCAGGGGCAGACAGGTGAGTATCCAAGCGAGCAAACCTTCTCGGACCGCCGAACAGTCGGGGCGTGGCCGGTACAGAAACTGATGGCCAGGAGAGAGCTCTTCCACCAGACAGGTGAGGGATTCTTCTGCAAAACAGACAAGTAAGTAATTCAAGTAATGTGGCAGATGCTCTTCGGTGCACGATCAAGGCTTACGGCTGGAGGGTGTTTTCCTGCAGCAGACAGGGATGTATCCAGTGTGTGACTCTCCTTCAGGCAGGCATCACACGTTGGCAAGGAATCCTCTATTAAAGAGACAAGGTCAGTTATACAAGTGCATGCACGGCTTTTTCGTAATAAACGATATTATTGTAATTTTCAGACCATTTTATGCCACTGATTACATAATGACAATATAATAGCATAATAATGCAAGTACACTGTTACAAAGAACATTTTATTCTTATTCTATTACATTTTTAGACATTGTGAAATGTGAAAAAAATATATCCCAAGTAAATAAATACACTTTCGTTAACAAAAAAGTGCAAGGTATCAAGAACTAGATCAAAACAAAGTAATATGTCAATTTAAACTTTTAAAGTGTCTCACACAAATGCTGGTTTTTCGACTGTGTATAATGGCTGCATTTCTTTGGCTATATAGCGAGTTACGCTATCCGTGTGCGCCATTTCACGCTGTCACGTTTTGTATTTGCACTGTCGGGAAAAGGCATCTGCAACAGATAACTGTCTGGAAGAAGGCCCCTCTCCAACTCCAGCTGCAGTTGTTGTTCCCAGGTTGAAAAACTGGGTGGGATGGTTATGTTTTAGGTGCGATTTTAACTTTGTTGTGTTGCCTCTTTTCGTTGCCACGGTTTTAAAACACAGTCAACATACCGGCTCGTTCAAGTTAATTAGCTCTCCTCTCTCGTTTGGCTTAAAGCCAAAATGTTCCCACACCGGAGCTGAAGATTGCGGCTTTGAAATCAATTCCATGTTGGACTCGTTCTTCCTAACTGGCTCGCTGTAGATGTCACGAAACAGAACACTTTAAAATGCAGTTGGTTCACGCCTTCTCTTCACCTGACGGTGTCCGCTCTCTCTCCGGCCTCGTTTACACTGCAGGTCTTGATGGCCAATTCTGATTTGTTGCATATATCCGTTTTTTTTTTTACCGTCCGTTTACACGTTCTTTAAATTGTGACCCATATCCGAGTCATGTGTTTACACTTGACTGAAACATCGCGCATGTTTAAAGGGTTCTTCTTGCTCAGATGGACGAACGCGCAGCGAGAACAGGTGGGAACATACAACACGATCTCATAAAAATGAGTATCTATAGTACAAATTTTATTTCTAATGCCATTTATACGCCAAAAATAGTTTTTGCTTGCATATGATACGCACTGTAAACGTGCGTATTAAACGCCATAAAGTGCGTATCATGCACGCAAAAAACTATTTTTGGCGTAAATGCCACGTGAAAAAAAATCGTGCAATAAACGCACTTTCATGAGATCGTGGCGGGCTTTAACGAGGAGCAGTGGGTCCGAAATTTTAGGATGAGCAAGCCAACCTTTGATGTGTTGTGTCAACGTGTGTCCACATTCCTCTCCTACGACGACACAATGTTTCGTCGGGCCATCCGTCCATCCGCAGAGGCGCGTAGGGGTTTCTCTCGTCATTAAACCGCGGAGACGCAGCCTAATGCCTCAGAAAATCCGATCTGCCTGTTTACATGACAGTCGCATTGGCACATATCCGATTTACATCTGATTTATTTCCACATATGAACGAGGCCTGCAACCGATCTCGAAATATCCGAATGCATGCGTTTTTTTCCTGTTTACACTGTCATAGAACACGAGTAAAAAATCGGAATTGGGTCACATTTCACTGACAGTGTGTGTGTGGACGCTGCCTGAGCCCCGCCTCCGAGGCTCCGACACAGAGTGCAGACAAGATGACAGAGGTGCGCGCGATCAACTAAAATGTTGGTGTCTTGGTGACATTCATTTTAATGTAAAAGTGAATCTAATTATTATTTTTAATAATAAAACAAATTATCAGTTGCAATATATCGCGGCACAAAAAATTATCGCGCTCATTTCCATATATCGTGCGATAAGTCGATATATCGACTATCGCGACAGCTCTAGATGGAACATGCACATTCAACACTTGGAGTCTTCTTCCGTAACAGCGGACAAGAGTATGAACTGGGGAAATACTCGGCAGTTAATATGTATATAAATCCCAGACACCACAACCTCACTTCAAGACAATACTGTGTGACACTTCTATTCAGGCACTGCATATCCACTCTTACTATCAGTGCAATAAGGCCAGCACTCACCCTATGATCAATCCTTCCACTGTTGCGCTGAATCAGTTATCATCAGAAGACGTGGAGATGCAGATGACTTCTCACGGGCACGGGGGACAAGCGTCTTCAATGCTCTCTCACATTCAGAAGAAAGATAGCAGGAATTCGATGATGACTCGATCCACGCACTCTCAGGTGACAGTTACACTCGCGATCAATACACTTCACAACTTTATATCCAGCTCGATGCAGAGCGTACCTTCACATAGATCCGATGTCATGCTACTTATCTCCCTTTCAATGATGATGGCGTTTTCCGGTCTTGACTCGATCTCCACAATTCACTCACTTTCCATCTTGACGTTTTCAACTCGTGTTCACACAATCACCTTGCACCCTCAATTCAGCCGAATCCTCACAATATTCCCCCAATATCTCCGCGAATCAGCGTCACTGCAAAAGAAACGATTTCTCCCGGGGGAGCACCACACTCGACTGTCTCTTCCCTCTCCTTTTTTACACTCCATTTGTCTGCATAGCCCTATCGCAGATCCCCACGTAAATCCTCCACACCTGATGCTGATCTGTCATCAGCCGCCGCTGCCATGGCGACAGATACACAACCGGAACCGGCTCGGTGTTTCAGTAAGGCCGTTCCGGGGGAAACACAATTTCAGCGGGACTTAGTTCCGCTTCGCTTCGTCACCTCGTGACACATACATCTAGAATTTGGACTTCTTCAGTTTCTCTTTCAGCTGCCGGTTTTCCTCTTGTACAGCCTTCAGCTCTCTTTTCAGTGAGGAGTAGTTCTCTCTATATTGTCTTTCGAGGGGAAAGCTCATCTAAAGGAGGGAGAGAGAGAGAGAGAGAGAGAGAGAGAGAGACACACACACACAGGTAAGACAAACACATTGTGTAACAAACTAACAGTGTCAGTTTATGAATTAATCAAAATTAGGAGTTTGGCATACCTGCAGGTATACCACTAGGTCTCTTATTAGGAGCCCTTGATTCCTCCCGTCTTCTCTTGTCGTTCATACCTACAACAAACAGCAGAGGAAGGCATAGCAACATAAAAATATCAGCAAACTACTGCAATCTAGGCTGTTTTCGAGAGCAAACAAGATATACAGACAGGACATGAATGTTCTCGTGCTCGATTGCTCTTGTCTGCCTCGCTGCCTGCTGTGAGTTTGTTTGCGTCGTGGCTGTCTAAGCCTCGTATTAGCTTCGTATTTCATTCTGTTTTGCCATATTTCTTTCTTTTATTCTATTCTGAACCATCATTTAACTCATAATTCCAACTCGGACTGTTGGCCAGACGCGTCTCAAGCCATTATACGGCTGGAACCGCAAATACGGTTGGAACCTTTGGTTGTTGGTTGTAGAGCGTGACACTGCTTCACTGCTGCTCTGCCCTACGATCGATTGCCAGACGCGTTCTTTACACTCACTTACAAACGTGGCCAGACGCGTCTCAAATCATTATACGGCTGGAACCGCAAATACGGTTGGAACATTTGGTTGTTGGTTGTAGAGCGAGACACTGCTTCACTGCTGCTCTGCCCTACGATTGATTGCCAGACGCGTTCTTTACACTCACTTACAAACGAACATTTTCCCATCTATCGTGCGTCTACATTACACCCGTACCATTAAAAAGACGGATTATACCCAAGACTTGAGTCATAAATTAGTATAAATATTAATAGCATCATTGCTAACTTACTGTCCATCTGTTAAAATGGCGAATATATCAGATGTATGTTATCTACCTCTTGGTGCAGATGAGAACAAATCTGATTTGCTCGCGGTGCAGTCTGAATTAGAGGCTGTAGAAGAACAGATCCGTGACCTTCTAGAGAGACAAGCTGAGCTGAGAGACCAGCGTTTAGCTCTTGAAACATCACGTGCTGATGCACACGGATCAGTGATTAACGTTAGTAACCCGCTGACGCTGACCACGTCTACTCCGTGCGTTTCTCAGCATTGGTCCCGAGCGTCCAGGTCATGATCAGCAACGGTTTCATTCACCCCGGCTCCAACACACCACCACGAAGCCTGGGTGGTTCCGTGGAAGCCGCGTGCCAGGACAAGAATCTTTTCGCCCCTCCCGGTTTTCGAGATCTCCACCCAGAACCGCTTCTCCCCTCTTCGTGAAACGATGCTGTGATCATCGGCGATTCCACGGTCCGACACGTCCACGTTACGTTATCTGGTGCTCGTGTTCTCGATATCACTGCGTGGGTAACTGAGATCTTGAACGGTGACGAGCGCGTCGGAGCTGTTGTGCTGCGTGGGAGCTAACGACATTAGGCTGCGACAGACGGAGGTTCTGAAGAAAGACTTGAGGAGCCTTATCGATACGGTACGCAGAACATCGGCTGAAACATTGATTATTGTGTCTGGACCGCTTCCTACGTACCGACAAGGGCATGAAAAGTTCAGTAGATTATTTGCGCTAAATGAATGGTTATTGCCATGGTGCAATGAGAAGAAACTACTCTTTGTAAATAATTGGAATCTGTTTTGGGAGCGACCGAGGTTCTTCCGCGCTGATGGCTACCACCCAAGTAGAATCGGGGCAGATCTTCTGTCGGATAACATCTCCAAGATGTTAAATACCTTTTGACTAGTTACCAAAAATCCAAATCACAGTCTCTACTGCACCAATTTAATTGATATTAATACTAGTGTAGAACATTGCATAGAAACTGTGTCTATTCCTCGTTTACTGAGATCAAATAATAAATCTACCGCAGGTTCAAGAAAAAATCTAGTTGTTATAAAAACAAAAAATCTCGCTATTAGTGAAGTCAAGTCATCTTCATTTATATAGCGCTTTTAACAATGAATTGTTTCAAAGCAGCTTTACAGAGATAAACATATAATTTAAGGTAACAGATTGTTTTGGCGTTATAGCGGTTCTTGAATAATGTTACTTCCAGCTAAAGTTAACTTTGATTGATTCACCTCCGTCGAAATGATCAGACTTTAAACGCGAACCTGTGATTAACGCTGAAGGCGTTCACATGCTCATTCAGAATTCTATAGTTATGTGCTTTTTAAAATATGTGCGCAGGTTTGTAATTCATACAACCCAGCCTAAACAAACTACTTGTCTTGCCTATAAATTTTGATACAGAATTTTGTTTTATTTTATCACTTCCGGGTACGCGAGCCGGAATTCACAGCGCTTTATCTGTAGAGTGGGAAAGGGATCCTCCATAGGGACAGGATAGTGGATACTTCAGCACTGCATTGTCATCGGGTCCAGGCGAATCTCCTTCGTCAGATCTGGACACGGCCTGGATCCGGCAGGCTGCGGGAAAACCTCGGGATAAACAAAGACACTAATATTAGCATAGATGCCATTCTTCTTATGATGTAGCGAGTACATCAAGATTTAAGGGAAGTGTTCCCAGTTCCGGCTGACCTAATCTATGCAGCCTAACATTGAATTTATAGAAGTCTATAATGTATTATGTGTATGCTAGGTCAAAGAGATGTGTTTTTAGTCTAGCTTTGAACTGACAGAGTGTGTCAAAGTTTTGGTGCTAAATAGGAAAAGGATCTACCGCCTGCAGTCGATTTAGATATTCTTAGTGAACAAAAACAATTTCTAAAGCTAGGTCTTCTAAACATTAGATCGCTCACACCTAAGGCGGTTATTGTAAATGAAATGGTCACAGATAATAATTTCGATGTTCTGTGCCTTACTGAAACCTGGCTTAAACCAAATGATTATTTCGTTCTAAATGAGTCTACTCCGCCAGGATACTGTTATAAGCATGAGCCCCGTCTGATCGGTCGTGGCGGCGGTGTTGCAACAATCTACAGAGATATCCTTAAAGGTGCCCTAGAATGTTTTTTTTATATTATTTTATAATGTTTCCTGGGTTGCCCTTATAATGTTAGTATGTTTTTTAGATCAAAAATAATCATAATTTAGAAATAAATGGCATTTTTCCTAGCCTGCTTTTAGCATCTGATTTGAACACTCTGTTTGAAGGGGCGTGTCTGCTGTGGGATTCAGTGTAACCGCGGCCACTGCTGTGATTGGCTGACATGCTTGCTTATGAAATAGCTACGCATTACATGTGAAACTCTCTCCCGAATACTTTTACTACTGCTATTATACGTTTTTACTATAACAGCTATCGAGATTAACGAATCGTGAGATGTTTTTAAAGTATTTAGATCTATTCCCATCACATAAAATGTTGCCGTGATGAGCATTGAGCAGATGACAGTGTGTTGATCGCGAGAACGAAGATCTTATCATTGCAAAGCATTTTCTGCACTCTCACCAATGCAAACACGATGATGTAAATACAGTAAGAGCTTCGTTGTGCAGTAACGTGCGTCATTGATTTCATAACGAGTTTGGCAAGTGTCCAGATAAACTCGCGCTGTGTGGAAAGATTGTTCTTTGATCGCTTTCTGTATATAATTTGTTCACAATTTAAATACGATTATTTTCATCCTACTAAAAGAAACGATGTGAAGCTGATATTTTAGTCACTGGCTTGACTTACTGATGCATAAACAGTATTGAACGATTTTGAGAGAAAGATTACCTGTCTGAACTTGAACAATTACACATCAGAAAGTGTTGCTTGGTAGCTCGATCCGAGGCCAGTTCTGTATTGGCCCAAGTTGAGGAAACAGTCGGTGAAATGTTTGGAAATTTCCAGAGAAAATAAAATTAACCCATTGTTTCTTCAGAGGCTCAGATGAAGGAACTAAAAAATACTTTTGTGTTCATGTGTACATCCAAACACTGAGCAACTGCTATGCTTCGGCTGCGCAGTTCCGCCTGGCATTGAGGGCTGGCATATGCAAATATTTGGAGGCGTACATATTAATGATCCCGACTGTTGCGTCACAGTCGGGAATATGTGGAGCCTGTTTTTCAGGGGTGTTTTTCAAAAACGAGATTTAACTAAGAAGGAGAAAACAATGGTGTTTGAGACTCACTGTATGTCATGTCCATGTACTGAACTCTTGTTATTTAACTATGCTAACATAAATTCAATTTCACATTCTAGGGCACCTTTAATGTTACTCAGAAAACTCATCATAGGTTTAATTCGTTTGAAGTACTTGTGCTAAATGTTACGCTCTTATATGTAAGAAAAAAATCCCTATTATCTCTAGCATTGGCTACCGTATATATAGACCTCCAGGGCCTTACACCGATTTCCTAAAAGAGTTTGCAGACTTTCTATCAGATCTATTGGTCAACATCGATAAAGCATTAATTGTTGGAGATTTTAACATACGCGTAGATAATTCAAATGATGCGTTAGGGGCTGCGTTCACAGATTTATTAAACTCCTTCGGGGTCAAGCTAAACGTCACCGGACCAACTCATCGTCTTAACCCTTTATGACCTGCCATAGAACAATTCCAGCAGAGTATATCTTTGTATTTTTACATGCTGTGCTGTCATTCTTTTGAGCATTTTCATATGCCATACATCAAAATAATCCTTACTCTCCCAATTTGAAGGCTATGTTTGTAAAAAATCAATAGTAACTAGATAAATATCTCAAAAGTGCAATAAACAAAAAGAAAAACAATTTTAATTATTTATTTTTTACATATTTTATTCAATACAAAAAATGGATAAATGTCAACCTCAAACTTGTCAATGTGAAAAACGTGCATAAAACAATTTAAAACTACACAGAATTGATTTGAACTGTTTACATAAATTAGTTTTGAAGATACACTCATTTTTACACTCATTCAAAAAAAGGGAGGGGAAATGCCATGTAAAATATTCAATTACATTTGTGGTCAAACAGATAACATTTTGCTTTTGAATATTGATTGAACATTGAATTGGTTAAAATATAAAATAAATAGATGAGCAGACGTATAGTTCATCGTCATCGGACGCAATATGTATTTCCAAAACCTCCGCGTCCGTGTACTTTCGTTTAGACATAACGTTGCGTGCGTGCGCGCACGCGTGTGTGTGTGTGTGTGTGTGTGTGTGTGAATGTGCTTGTATTTGTGAGTGTCTAAAGGAGAAAGAAATTATAAAATAAAGCAATGGTAAAAAGACAATAACGATAAGAAGGAACATATAGCAAATGGGAGTCAAACGGGAGTCAAACGTGTGATTTTTTTTCTCTCCCCCAAACCACTTTAGCGGAAATCCCGCCCTGCAGCCGATTTCATTGGTTTAGGTTACAGTGACGGGTAGGTTTAGGGATCAGTGTTTGGTGTAGGCAATCTGTACAGTGATTGACATGAGCAATGAAAACTTTAGAATCGGCTGCAGGGCGGGATTTCCGCTGAAGTGGTTTGGGGGAAAAAAATCACGCGAGTCAACGCGAGCATGGTCAAATGACGCAGCTTGTGACGTCACAACATGCGACACACCCGGGGGTCATAGTGCACAGAACGTGATACGTCAATGAGCCATCGGAAGACGTAACTATCAATCGCAGATCTACAGAACATGTGAGCAAAGACGTGCAATGCATTTTTGTGTTGTTTTTTTGTAAACGCATATTACGCAGTTTGTACAGACTGATTAGAGGGTGAAAACAACGCAACATGGGCATGTTGGAGGCTTGATCTGAACATGTTACATCTCTGGTTTTGTATGCAAAAAGAATGATTGAGCTAGCAATTTGGTTTCAGTTTCTATAGGCTTTTAAACAGACACACGCAAACGGGAGCGCCGGCGCTCCCGTCGGTCTTAAAGGGTTAATCATACACTCGATTTAATTATATCATATGGAACCGATCCAACCGATATAGATCTCATTCCACAAAGTGATGATGTCACGGACCATTACATGGTAACTTGCATATTACGTACTGCTGTAATATGTCATGCTGCGCCACGTTATCGACTAGGTAGAACAATCCTTCCATCCACCATAGATCATTTCTCAAATAGCTTATCTGATTTAACTCAGCTGCTGCCTGAACCCAAACAAACAGATGAACTAGAGGAATTAACTAGCACTATGAGCTCCATTCTCTCTAGAACATTGGATATTGTTGCACCCATTAGATTAAAAAAGGTCAGAGAAAAAAGTATAGCACCATGGTACAATAATACTACGTATGTTTTAAAGAGAGCAACCCGTAATTTAGAGCGTAAATGGAAAAAAACTAATTTAGAGGTCTTTTGAATCGCGTGGAAAGACAGTATGTCACGTTATAAAAAGGCCCTTAAAACGGCCAGGGCTGAGCACCTCAGCAAACTAATAGAAAACAACCGAAATAATTCAAGGTTTTTATTTAATACCGTGGCTAGACTAACAAATAAACAGACGTCGTCTGAACAAAATACCTCGTTACAATTTAGTAGTAATGATTTCATGAACTTCTTCAGCGAGAAAATCGAAAACCATGCTGGTGGAACGATCTGCCCACCCTCATTTGGAATGCAGAATCCCTGACAGCATTTAAAAGACAACTGAAAACAACTTAAATCCTCACTTGTCTGGTTTATGCTACTCTGAGCAATGTTTGACCTTTGTATTTTGAGCACTTCTTGAGTTGTTATTGTCTCTTCACGATGACTCGTTTGGTTAGTCCTCAGATGTAAGTCGCTTTGGATAAAAGCGTCTGCTAAATGACTAAATGTAAATGTAAAATTGAAAGCATCAGAATCACAATCGTAAACGCTCAATCTTTGCTCGCGCCTTATAATTCAGCCGCAATTATCACCCCGCAAGAACAATTAAAATGCTTTACAACCATAGAACAAAAAGAGTTAAATAAACTTATCACTTCATCTAAAACAACAACATGTTTATTAGATCCTATACCTACTAAACTATTGAAAGAAGTGTTACCTATAGTGGAAGAGCATCTTCTCAATATTATTAACTCATCTTTATCTTTAGGTCATGTTTCAAGAACGTTCAAGCTGGCAGTTATAAAACCTCTTATTAAGAAACCACAATTAGATCCAAATAACCTAGCAAATTACAGACCCATTTCAAATCTTCCATTCATGTCAAAAATACTAGAAAAAGTTGTGTCTACACAACTCGGCTCTTTCTTGCAAGAAAACGACATCTATGAAAAGTTTTAGTCTGGATTCAGGCCACATCATAGCACTGAAACTGCGCTTGTTAGAATCACAAATGATTTACTTTTAGCTTCGGACCAAGGCTGTATCTCAGTTCTAGTTTTACTTGATCTTAGTGCTGCGTTCGATACTATATATCACTCAATACTCTTAGATCGACTACAAAATTACACTGGTGTTCAAGGACAAGCATTAAGCTGGTTCAGGTCATACTTATCTGACCGCTACCATTTCGTCTACTTAAATGGAGAAAAATCGATCATAACTTCGGCAAACTATGGAGTGCCGCAGGGATCTGTGTTAGGCCCTTTATTATTCTCAATATATATGCTGCCACTTGTTAATATTCTAAGGAAACATGGAATTAGTTTCCATTGTTATGCCGATGACACTCAAATATATATTTCATCACGGCCAGATGAATACGCTAAATTATCCAAATTGAAAGATTGTGTTAAAGATTTAAAAGATTGGATGACGCGTAATTTTCTTTTATTAAATCCAGACAAGACAGAGGTAATACTTATCGGTTCTAAAAACCGTCCACAAAACCTTTCACAGCACGACTTTAACATATTAGGATGCCCTGTTACTTTATCCGCTACAGTAAAAGACCTGGGTGTTACATTAGACTGCAACCTGTCTTTTGAAAAGCATATTTCATATGTTACAAAAACAGCCTTTTTCCACCTTAGAAACATTGCTAAGCTACGTAATATGCTATCAGTCTCTGATGCAGAAAAGTTAGTTCATGCATTCATGACCTCGAGACTAGATTACTGTAATGCTTTATTACCTGGTTGTCCTGCATCTTCAATAAACAAGCTACAGTTAGTCCAAAATGCAGCCGCTAGAGTTCTTACTAGATCAAGAAAATATGGTAAATGGACTGCATTTATATAGCGCTTTCACAGACCCAATGGCCACCAAAGCACTTTACAGTTTGCCTCACATTCACCCATTCATACACTCATTAATACACCGACGGCATACAAGGCGCCATCCAGCTCGTCGGGAGCAGCTGGGGTTAGGTGTCTTGCTCATGGACACCTCGACACTTGGCCAGGTGGAACCGGGAACCACCAACCTTCCGGTTTGTAGACAACCTACATGAACCACTGAGCCACTGCCGCCCCTCATATAATATGATCATATAACACAGATTCTATCATCACTTCATTGGTTACCTATAAAGTTCCGTATTAATTACAAGGTATTGCTTTTGACTTATAAAGCTCTGAATGGTTTAGCTCCAGTCTATTTAACGGATCTTCTATCGCCCTATAATCCATCGCGCTCTTTAAGATCACTAACTTCGAGGCTTCTGGTCATTCCTAGGATATCCAGATCCACTAAAGGAGGGAGAGTATTTTCACATTTAGCTCCGAAGCTCTGGAATAGCCTTCCTGATATTGTTCGTTGCTCAGACTCGTTCTCCCAGTTTAAAACTAGACTAAAGACGCATCTATTTAGCCAGGCATTCATTGACATTTTTTATCTTACAGTTACTGTAAATTCGGCCTCTAGCACTGGCCGAACTGGCCCCGACTGGCCAGAACTGGCCCCGAGAACTGGCCCCGACTGAGCCTGGATTCTCCCAAGGTTTTTTTTTCTCCATTGGGTCACTTGATGGAGTTTTTCGGTTCCTTGCCACTGTTGCCTTTGGCTTGCTCAGTTGGGGATATTCAAATTAAATGACCCATCATACCACTGATCAGCTCTACCAAACTTGGATGTCTTTTTCCAGTAATAAACAAACACTGTTAAGTTGTTTTGATTGATACTGTGAAGCAGCTTTGATACAATCTGTATTGTGAAAGCGCTATATAAATATATTTGACTTGACCTGACTTAACACAGAAACTAGCAGAAAAAAAACAACTGTCAAACAAATGAGGTCAAAATATTTATGGTAAAAAATAATGCTAATGGTATTACAATGGTAAAAAAAAACAGACCTTGACACCTTTCCTGGTGATGCTGATATGAGGGAATATGGAGGGAACAAAGTCTGGACTATCAGTCAAAGGATGGCTCCCCTGATAGAAAAAAACATGACCGATTAGCAATAATTAACTGCGCGCTGCTAACTAGCTGCTACTACCAGATTCCCTGCGTCCTTTGATTAATGATAATTGATGAATGAACGTGAACATGTACACGCATGCAGTGCTAACCCAAACTCATAGAAATCCATGTATTTAACCCTTGAAAAATATCCTGCAGGATTTTTCCACTTGTGCTGCAAGTGTGCTGGATGTCCCTGCATGTTTCTGTTGTACTGAAGGGTTCATTCTAAAACTTGTAGAAATTTCCTGCAAATATTGTTAATGTATAAATAAATAAATATCCTGCAAAAAAAAAAAAAAAAAAAACACTGCAGTATTCCTGTAGGTTATTTTTGTTACAGTGTAATTCACACCTAATTAACATATGGATGCACCTTGCACTTCTCTTATATGTTTGATTTACTTTCAATTCTTAAGATAGATTTCAACACTGCATTTACAAAATTTTAAAGCTCCTTTAACAAAACAAATGTGCAAACAAACGTGCTAAACGCGTTAGTCAACTCTGGGGAAAACGCTCACAATCCCACAAATTATCATACTATGATAAAACCATAAATTTCCACATATTTCATATCATACTACTTTCCTCTCTCAACCATTTGCACATCAAGAAAGCCGAATGCTGAAGTACTTCTATACTCTTTGGCCCTGTCCCAAATGGCACACTCCGGACTTGTGGACTTCCTCAGAGTCCACACTTCGGTGACGTCATGTAGTGCAGACCTATAGGGCCCTTAGCGCGAGTCCGCGAGGGCGCATTGAGAGGTATTTTTGGGACAGACTCGATCGTCACGCCGGAAACAGAAGACGGTCTGATTGTTGTTATGGACAGGAGATACAGGTTCGGGGAAATATGCTGCCTATTGTTGTTGTGTTTACATATGATTCAGTAAAGCCCTGAAAGTCTGTTCTATTTATTTAATGAATCATAATGCGATCGTATTATTCAGCTCGCTATTATTAGCCTATGTTTGAGACATCAACCACTGGTCGATTATCATAATGTTTGTATAAACTTGTCATAAAAGCCGTAATGATAATTACACTTAAATATTTTCTTCTCAGCCATGTTAACAATTGTCCGTGAGCGAAATCTCCTCCCATCCGTCGTCTGATTGGCCTTTCGCAAGGACTCCTGGGTAGTTAAAGTGCGTGGAGCCTGCATCTATGCGGGCTTCGCGGAAGACCGCTTCAAGGGTACAAAGGGGGCGCTGCTGAGCACACTTCAGAGCGTTAAAATACTAAATGGGACAGCCTACGAACTCGTAGACTCGGCGAGCACGAGCAATTTAAGTCCACGAGACCGAAAGTCCGCATTAAGTGCGCCATTTGGGACAGGGCCTTTGATGCTGGCTGCCATGCGTCGATATCAGTCGATAGGCCTGGTTGGTTCTTCCGGTTCTTCTCTTTCAGCATCAATGCTTATTAGCGACTCGCATATATCGCCACCTATGGGTTGTTGACTATGGGTCAATGACGTATAAGGCCTTTGAGAGGCTCATTTTTAAAATACTTGAAATAATAATATATTTGGTTATTTTCTAAACATTTGGAGTGTAGTCTACACATGCATGTGTGTGAAAACTTCAAACAAATATATTTTAGTGCTTTTAAACTCAAATGAATAGGGCAACACCTTAAAAAAGTCATTTGGGCCGACCGTAATTTATCTTAAAATTAATAGATTTCCTTTACATAAGTTATATTTTAAGAAGTATCAGTAATTAATTGAACTGTTTAAGAAAGATATACTCATGTGTCCTTTCATTTATTGCAAATGATGTTAAATACATTTTTATCTACAATGGCAGTGTCACCATCATAAAGCAATTACATATTTTTTTTACTCATATAATCCATAAAACTGATTTAAAATGTGTAGATATAGTATCCACTTATTGATTTTATACCAATGAATTATATTTCAACCAAAATGGACAGACATTATTTTTTTAATTTACTACAGAATTGAATATGGTTGGTTACCCCATATGACAAGTGATCGCCCCACATGATGAAAAACAGCAGGCAATTAAGACTATTCAATGATTTTGATAGTTAAAACACATTTAATGAAATTTTATGAAGAATCAGCATATCCATTTCATTTGACACATTCCATAACATTAACAGTTTCCTCACTATTTCATTTGACACATAACCATCATATTAATATTTTCAATACTAATGCATTAAACGCTTGGACATAACATTGAACAGCATTTTCCTTTTTCATTTTCATTTCATTAATCACTTAAACATACAATGTTTGCCTTTTCATTACTATTTCATTTAACAGTTGAACATAGCAGCATTCTGCAGACACATTGAACAGCATTTTCCTTTTTCCATTTTCATTACATTAATCACTTAAACGTACAATTAAAATAAACGTAGTGTTTTCTAAGGATGGTGGTGTCATTTCGGTACTTTCCTGTTATCCGGACCCCACCATATACCATGGGCGGGGTTAGGGGTAGGCCATCGTCCCTGATTGGTCTCAACCCAAGTGACGGGTAGGTTTAGGGGCAGGGTTAGGGGTAGGCCATCGTCCCTGATTGGTCTACCCCAGTGACGGGTAGGTTTAGGGGCGGGATTAGGGGTAGGCCATTGTCCCTGATTGGTCTACCCCAGTGACGGGTAGGTTTAGGGGCGGGGTTAGGGGTAGGCCATTGTCCCTGATTGGTCTACCCCAGTGACGGGTAGGTTTAGGGGCAGGGTTAGGGGTAGGCCATCGTCCCTGATTGGTCTACCCCAGTGACGGGTAGGTTTAGGGGCGGGGTTAGGGGTAGGCCATTGTCCCTGATTGGTCTACCCCAGTGACGGGTAGGTTTAGGGGCGGGGTTAGGGGTAGGCCATCGTGGGGTCCGGATAACAGGAAAGTACCGTCATTTCCAGTATCGCCTTTTCTGTCTTCTTCCTCTCCCTGTAATCTTTTGATGCAGCCTTCCACTTGGCTTTCTGTTTCTTCCTCTCTCTCTCTGATAGTTCATCTGACTTCATGTATTTGATTGTGCCCTTTTGCTTTCTTCTCTGGTAGCTGAAACAAATTATTGTATAATAAACTATTGACATTAGTATACTGTCACTGATTCTGGTGGCCTAACATTACATTGTATGTACTGTTAACTACCTATAGATTTTACCTTTCTTTTTTCCTGGCAAGATAGTCAGCTCTTGCTACAGGATCTGCATTGATCCGCTGCCTGTAGCGAGCAGTCTTTTCTTTGCTTGTTAGTGGGGCCATCTAGAAAAAAAGTATATTTAAACATACACAGAGTTAGAAAAGGAATTGGAAAAAGTAGAATGAATGCTTAATATTCACACATTTCTCTGATAAAAACATAATAATCAAAAAGAAGTAAGCTTAGTCCTCTCTGAAGTAGGATGGAAATTATTGAAATTTAGAAAAAATATGTGGTGAAATGTAGAAAGTTATTTAAAACAACTAAATGCATATAATGAATGAAAACATTTGCATACAGAAACTACAAATACATGATATGTGTTTTCTATCATTTAAGCAATCAGTGGCCGTCGCCCCAGATGATGTTTTCAAGTATAACAGGCTAATGCTTAGCTATAGAACCCAAGCTAGCTTGCTCTCACCACATATCACTGACAAATGTACATGAAAAATAAAGATTTGCGTATAAAACTTATTATTTACAGTTTTAGGTTGGTCGCCCCACATGATATCAAAATGTGACGTATACACTGCAGCAGTTTTAAAGAGGATTTGTTTGTAAAAATGAGAGTGACTACTCACCTGCTAGTTGTCTCTGTGGGACCCTCACCATGAGGTTGGCTGATGCAACATCCTCTTTGAGATGATTGTCAAAATAAAAGTCCCTTAATTGTATTTTCTTGATGGTCGCCCCAGATGATATTTCAGACAATCAACATCTTCGGACAAGATTTGTTTGTTTATTATGATTGAAATGTGTGTACAAATGTTTCATAACTTTGTCAATCAATGGAAAACAAGTTTAAAATTATGCCAAATAGGGTAAGGATTATATTTAAATTATTTTAGTTTGATTTAAAACCAGTTGTCCAAACAGAAGTCAAGGCCGGACGGTCGCCCCACATGATGTTTTCACACTTCAGGTGGCAGAAAATGGCCAATAAGCCAATTATTTTTAAAGAAATAAGAGTGGGCATATGTATAAGGGAGGTGGAAGACATACATGTTATAATTTTATTCATTTTAATGTTTATTAATTGGTAAAAAGTTCAGTCGGACAGAAAAAGCAAGCGTCACGACTTTGACCCATTATATGTTATGTGTATTTCCCATCCCTTCCAGGTACCCAACACCAGGGGCGTCACTAGGATTTTCATTTTAGGGGGGGCTAAGCCTCCAATGAGGGTATGATTTTTGTTTTAAATAATTAAAAAAGTTAACGCTCACTATTAACCAGTTTCATTACCATGCAAAGGCAGGGTTTTATAATCACTGTGGTCCCAAATGTGAGGTAGGGTAGATAAGGGGGTTGAAGCCCACCTAAAAAGGGCCTAGCGACGCCCCTGCCCAACACTGACTGCACAACTGATTAATTATAATTGTTAATTAATTTCGTAAATCTAGCCAATTTCATTAATATATTTATATTATACAGTCATAACATATATATATATATATATATATATATATATATATAAACTTAGATTTCACGCAAGGTATCATTATATAAATGTACATTTAAAAATAAATTATAACGTTATATACTTTTCTTTCACATTCTTTGCGTGCCAAGCCCACGTCACCTACTAGCGGGCATATATAAGCAGGGGTATGTGACCACCGCACGCAGAACCCGATTTTCATGAGTGGACATCCCATACTACCAGCTTTTCTTAGGTAAAGTACTTTTTACTCAACCGATTTAGATACATTACTTTTAAAACATACTTTATACTACACTACAAAGGTAAATGACACTTAAAACTTTGAAAAAAGTAAATAATAAAATCTAATTACAGCATACTATATTATAGGCCTAAGTTACTCAGCCAGATAAATAACTAACATAAATAACTGCCTCCTTCACCTAATGAACATAAACAGATTTTAAATTGTCATACAATTTATTAACTGTCTTTTCCACTAAATGTACCACTACTTTTTACATAAACAATGGTTTTCCGTTTTTTTCCCCACCGTCCACTAGTCGCTATAATTAAATACCGTTAAATGCCGTTAAGTCTGTGTGACGTCATTTGGGAGAAAACCCGCTCATATTGAAATGTACTTTTTCGTTTCATCAGTCATGTCTCTGATGTTATCGTTACTTTAAAAGAAATAAAATATACAATTATTAATAATATTATCTTTACTTTGTATGGAAAGCGCGTTGTCTCACAGGTTTAGATGATAGCCTGTGAGAGTGAGAGACGTGACTTGTAAAGATGAGATCAGATCTATAATGAAATCGGCCATCCGCCTGCCTGTCATATTATTAATACCACTAAATTAAATAATATTTATAAATATAAATATTATTTATTAATAACAATAATTATAATATTTTATTTCAATCATTATTGTTAACAGTGTTAAAGGAGAACTCCGGCGCAAAATGAACCTTTGGTCTAATTACACATTGTTACCTAGTCAACCGTTCTCTGAGATTTGTTTTCATGATTATCGAATGTAAAGAGTTTTATCTCTAAAAATTGTTTAGCCTATAACGCTAGTATATAGGGCATAGAGTAATGGCAAATAAAAATCGCTAGTTAATACCACTAACAAGGCTCAAAATAGCCCCACACTAACACGGTAGCGTAATGAGGGTCCCTACATCAGGGCCGGATTAACCATTAGGGCAACTGGGCACTTGCCCAGGGGCCCACGACATCTAAGGGGCCCTGGGCACCAGGGGCGGAGTGGCAATCGGGAGAGTCGGGAGTTTCCCCGGTGGGCCGGTAGTGTTTCGAGGCCGCGAGGGCCGGTCTGATAAAATGTATTCATTGCAAGTTCGCCATGCGCACTTGTGGCCCAAGCGAGGGGAAGAAAAAAAATATTCTAGATAACGGAGCGTATATTTGCACTAAGTGCCTGTTTTTAGCAAAAAGACGCCCATCACGGAATAGCTACAGTGGCGTAGCTCGTAGCGCGTGAAGTGCTTGAAAGCAGCTTTTGATGCGTTCGACCCGAGTTCGAATCCGCCTTTTGCCGAACTCTCTCTTCTCCCTTTACCCAACACATATGAGATGTAAAATGTATAACCTTACCTAACATTTATATTTTGGCAACGAAATAAAATCGAAACCATGATATGGCTTTGTTCCTTTATAAAACAGCACAAGACTTTAAGAAGAGGCATCCTGTTTGTGCTGGGTGATTTAAAGAAAAGTGTGCACTTTGCTCACGCGATCAGCATGGTGATCTGGTGTTTTCTCCTAAATAAAAAGCTCAAAGGTTTATTTCTTGCAAGTGAAGAAATTAGGACAAAAGTATTTTAATATAATTTTAAAATATTCATTTTCATTTTTACAGTACATTTATAGGCTATATGGATTTTACGTCATAGGAATAATTATATAAATCATTATTACATTATTATAATAATTGTTTGGCATCCTAAAACACCATTGATAATGTAATGTAGACTGAGACTCTCATAACTAAAAAGATGTTTGAGCCCTCTTTAATGTCCTGGTACAAATCAATGCTTTTTCTTTGTTCAACGAGCAGTTCATGGGTTAAAGCTCTTAATTTTGATCTCTCAAAGAGCACCAGATTGATGCATTTAACCTTAAAATGTACAAAAATTTCTTGCGGGGGAGCATGCCCCCGAACCCCCCTAGAGGCACAGAGGTCCACCCAAGATAGTTTTACAAGTTCCTTTTAAGTCAGTAAAACTGTAAATGCCATATTAAAATATACATTTGGCCTGCCTAAGGGGGGGTCTACAAGACATTGTGCCCAGGGGCCTCTGAACTCTTAATCCGACCCTGCCCTACATGTAAACCGAAGCATTGAGAACTTTGTCAGAGTCCAGACAGTTTAATAAGAAGATACTTTCTAAAGACAGTCCACTTCGCGTATACAGGCAGGAGCCATCTTTGAAAAACAGTCTCGACAAGTCAAACTACGAACGCCGATCCAAGTCTCTCTTTTTTAAATGATTTTTATTTATTTATTTTCTGTGTTGCGTTCAGTGCTTCTCTTATGCGCTCAGTGCTTTCTTCCGGAAACAACGGACCATATGAGATTGATTCCAAGACACAGTTCAGCTCACTTGGATTGGCGTGCGTAGTTCTACTGGTTCTACTACTACTTTTATTAATAATAATTAAACTCAAATAATAATAATAAAAAAGGTTGTAAAGTCTCATTAGATGCATTACTGCATTCTTATGCTTTTTTTAGGCAATTGATATATTAATAAATCAAGAGCCTTTATTAACTTTTGGAATTTATACCATGAAAATTATTATTTTCTTCTCTTTTTTCAGTATATATTGCAGTCTGATTATTGTAAGTGATAAATCTAGTCATCCTGATTAGTCAAAAATCATTAACAATCAAAATCATAATTCGTACAGATATATCTCACTCATATTTAGACATGTTTCTACTTTCTCTAGAAGGTAATATTTACCTAAACCAACCCAATCCTAAATTGTGTCACAGTGGATGATCTTTTTTTCCATTTATTAGATTTTACATCATTCTCAAGTTTTTTTTCTTGGCATCTTTTATTTCAAGGTAAGTCATATTCTTATAAACTCCTGCATTTTTGATTTGTCAATGATGATTAATGAAAACCGAATGTATTCTGTCGCAGCATTGTAACACAATTATTAATGTCAAATAACGAAGTAAACCGTGTCAATAGACTGGTTGAACGTTCCCGAGATCATTTTCAGTACTTTAATGGTGGATAAAACACCAAACTATAATGCACAAATTTTCACAGTAGTGTTGCTTTCGTCAACGAAAATTCTGACTAAATATCGTCGTCAACGAACCTTTATCACGTGACGAAAACGAGACGAGACGCAACGTAAATGCTGGTCATGTGACGATGACTATAATTAAATGTATAATGCAATATTGTTGACGAATAAAAACGAGATTAAATGTGGTTTACAAAATAAAAACTATGCTAAAATGTCTCTTCATTTTCGTTGACCAAAACGAGACGAAATGTTATTTAACGTTATTTCGTCTCGTTTACTTGCATTATTATTATGCAGCATTTCTGTTTCCTGTGTCACTTCAGGGGCTGCATGAGATCGCAGACGCAGGCGACTAAACATCCTCAAGCTACACTCGCGGCATTATTTAGAAGATGCAGCTGCGTGAGTTATGGCTGTTTCACACATACTCCGTGTGTATGCGGTGCGTGTTGCGGTGTGTATGCAGGAGCAGCACGACCTATTGTGCTTTCACATGTGCTCCGTTTGCAGTGCGCAACTGATCTACGGCTGTACCACAATCACAACATTTATTCTCTATTTTTTATTTCAAATCAATATTTTTAGCCTACATCCATTATGTCGCGTTGTTGAGGTACTGTGTAGATCTCTGCTCTGCTGTTATGTACGCACCGCTCCTTGCCGGACCTCATCCGCGTGCGTGTGAGCGCTCTAACCATAGGCTCTACATGGGTGCGGGAAAAAATACGCACCACATACGCACTGCAAACGGAGTATGTGTGAAACAGGCGTTGGCATAAACGACAACAAACAAAGTTAAGTCTGACACAGAGAAAGGGATTCGTCTTTGGGAGAAAAAGAAGAAAATGACATTTGGAAAAACTTTCATTTCATCATGTGTGTAGGCTACTTCTAACATGTTTGGTTGGTAAAATATGTTGTAAATTCAAATCAGAGCGTCTTCCGTGTCTGGAATGGATGCATTCTTGAGTCTATAAGGTAAGAATAATATAATAAGATAACTATAAGAAGATAAGATTGTTTGAAATGGGTTTGGCTAAAAGAAAATTTTGGTTTCGTCTATACTACTAGGTACTTATACTATATTGACTGGGTTAAATAGAATTGCATTACTAAAATGAGACTAAAATACAATTTTCATTGACTAAAACTAGACTATGTCTTTCGTCGACTAAAACTAGACTAAAATGTCATCAGTTTTCGTCGACTAAAACTAGACTAGACTAAAACGAGTATGAACGTGACTAAAACTAATAAAAACTAAAATGACAGCTTGACACAAAGACTAAAACTCCAATTAAAACAGGCCGCCAAAAACAACACTACTTCACAGTCACAGATTTCGAGATAAAAAAAATAAAAACTCCAACAGATGCATTAAGGAAACACTAGCAAGACCTGGTCGAGTCCTGTCATGACAATTTTTTTTTAAAATCCGAATTGATCAATTGTAATAAAATAAAAAAATGTCATTACTTAATGACAACCTGAAATGAATCAATGAAAGTGAATGGTGATAATGTCGACACAAACTACTTTAGGAATATTTTCCAATACCAAAACACAGAGCGAAAAATAACTAATAGTCCTTTTTCCAGCAGCCTCTTCAGTCTGATTTTTTCACAGCTTTTAATTAAACCAACTGACTGAAGTAAGTTAAACAAATTCAGCTTTTGGGAATACATTGAAGTATTATCTTATCATTTTAGACATAATACACAATGAGTGAAGAAAAGAGGGAAAGATCAAGGGAATATTTGAGATCTTGGAGAGCAGCCAAACGTGTTTTTAAAAAAAATAGAAAAAAGTACCACAGAAGTCAGAGAACAAGTCTCAGAGTGTCAGACTGACTCTGATGATGCCTCAAGTTCTGTGGAGGACCACCTGTCCACTGGAGCATCATTCACATGGGAAGAAAGCGACTGGGTGGATGACTCTGTGGAGAACATGGACCTTGAGGAAAACGACACAACTGACCAGGAAGACAAATTTTCACTTGAAAGAGATCTGGCAACCTGGGCATCCCAGTTTCAAGTGAAGAACAATGCCGTTGACCATTTGTTAAAGGTCCTTCAGCAACATGGCCACACAGATCTTCCCTGAAAACACCTAGGCATGTAGCAACCATCCAAAAATCTGGAATGGAATATTTGCATTATCCCCTACAGCAAAAGTTACTGGACTACCTGGAGAAGTACCCTGTTGAAGAGCTGCAAGACCATGACACCATTAATTTGTCTTTCAATGTTGATGGCCTACCATTATTTAAGAGTTCAGCGAAAGTCATCTGTGGGATCCACCTCAATCCCATTGTTGTTTTCCCTACAACATTAGCATGTGGAAACAAAAAGCCAAATAATCTGCATTTTTTAGATGATGTAGTAGCAGACCTCAAAGACCTCCTGTCTAGTGGCATTCAATGCAAAGGTAAAAAACACAACATAAATTTTCTCTGCATTGTCTGCGATGCTCCAGCTAAAGCTTTAGTCCGTGGCACAAAGCTGTGCTCTGAATATTATGGCTGCGATAAATGTGACCAAAAGGGTGAATGGTTCGACAGAGTCACCTTTCAGGATACTGAAAACCTCACTCTGAGAACAGATGCCTCATTCAGAAGGCAGGTTCAGCCCCAGCATCACAAAGACAGCACACCACTGGTCCAGCTTTCCAATGACATGATAAAAAGCTTCCCCATTGATTATATGCATCAGTCATGCCTGGGGGTGATGAAAAAGCTGCTGCACAGTGGGACAAGTGGAGCAAGAGGAGTAAGGCTCTCCAACACTCAAAAGCAAGTAGTAACAACTAGGCTTCTTCAACTCAGAAGTGAAATTCCCTCCATCTTCAGTCGCACGCCTCAAAGTCTTGATGAGGTGGAGAGGTCGAAGGCTACGTAATTTCACCAATTCATACTTTACACAGGCAAGCTGGTGCTGAAAGGAATCCTTGGCGACGACATGTATCAACATTTTATGACTTTCAGCGTTGCCATGTCCTTGTTAGTGTCACCAACACTTGTCCAGAGGCATTCAGAGTACGCAAGAAACCTCTTTGTCTGTAGAGGACGAGAGCTCTATGGTCAGGAGTTTATAGTGTACAATGTCCCTTAGAGTGGACATTGTACACTATAAACTCCTGACCATAGAGCTCTCGTCCTCTACAGACAAAGAGGTTAGCATGTGGAAACAAAGCTAGCCTCTAGCTGATTCGAATTTGAATGCACTGCAGTTGTCAAGCCCATGAAACTGCAAAGCATCATCAGTGATGTGTAGCAACACATCACTGATGATGCTTTGCAGTTTCATGGGCTTGACAACTGCAGTGCATTCAAATTCGAATCATACCTGTATACAATGAAGAGGATGGTACGAAGTGGAAAACACCCTTTGAGTCAGATCGCCAAGAGAATAGAGGAAAGGCAGTCATCTCCTCTTAAAAAACCCAAAGAGCGAGAAAGAGCTAGTGCCAGGGACAAAGCATTCTTGCTGCATGAGAATGGCTGTGAGATTACTGATGCAATGGAGAAGGATGGAAATGTCCTTTGCAGGGTTTATCATAATCCTGTACCACTGTTCATCGAGCCATGCCACTTTTCTTGTGGGAGTCTACAAGTATGACAAAAAACAAACATCAATGAGATGGATCCCCAGAAAACAAGTGGAAAAGAGAGCAATCAGAATCAATCATGGAGACACTGAAACATTCATGGCCCTCTTGCATCAACAGTGAATTTGTGACTGTTTAATGTGAGATATTTTATATATTCTAGATGTACATAAATAAGCTAGGAGAAATGTGGAATAATTACATATTCAATAAATTAACATTGCTTTAGTTTTCCTTAGCATGTACTGTGTTGTAGAATTTACAGACGAATCATCAGTTGGAATTGTAGCGGAGTGTTGGACCTATAAAGAAGATGGGGTATAACCTTTCACAAGTCCAGCCCACATCAATAATATAATCTTGCAAGTTTCAATCTACCCAATAAGGTAAAAGCTAGCTTTTGACTTTCTGTACAAATTTCAGCAACAATATAGTTATTGGCCCCCAACCAATCAGACAAAACGGGCAAAAAAAGGACAACTTCCTGATGAGGAAAACTGGATCACACGAAAAATACGTGTTTTTTCCAGAACTGGTAAAGTTCAATATATGGCTGGATATTTTTTAGATTATAACTGAATATATTATGACATTTTGATTTCCTAATTCCATTAACATTTCATCCCTAGGTGATTTTGAGAAGGCAGTAAAACAAAGTAAAAATGCTGAAAACAACTCCTCTGTCGAAAGTGATGATAACTACTTTAAGAGGCCAACAAAAACCCCCAGCAGATTTGAAGACAGCAGCGATGGTATGAGAACATGACAAGCCCAGAACACATTCATTTCACATTAATTTCAATAAGTAAGTCAAGTATTCTTTTTTTAAAGATGAGTGGGGAAGAGATCACTGGACACCTACCACAAAGAGAAAGCGTCAAGGTACATCTTTAATTTCCAAGTTAGTTACTAAATTCAGCTCCAACATTTATGTAATTCACATTGTGAATACCATTTAGATGAACCCTTTCCTCGCCTCAAGAAAACAACTGAAAGGGCAGACAAAGGTATATATTTTTTTATTTTTCTAACCCTAACATAAGAATTATGGAGATCTAAATTAAAATAATTTGTTTCATTAAGCCGTAATCAACAACAACCTATAAATTACTCAATACAATCATAATAGCAATTAATATTGATATTGTTTGGACTGGAAACATGTGCTTTGAAGTAATATATGATCTGAATATTGACTTGCCTTATACACACACTGCAAAAAAATTGCCGATGTTAAATTTTATCTACTGAATTTTTTTAATTTTTTATGTTTTAACAGCAGAAGCAGCTAAACTTCCAATTCCACCCATAACAACCTGCAACAAAGTAATTTTCACTTTTTCCTTTGTACAAATACCACACCAAATAAAGTACGATATTAAAAGGAAATATACGTTAGGGTTGTGCGATTGACAATTCTAATTTTCTAAAATTTGTTTGTTAATTAGAAAGTATTTTAGAGTTGTTGTTTTTTTGTACTAGTACCTCCCAAAGCTTTTCATATTCTGTGCGGTTAGTTTGCAACTAGTTAGCTAAAAATTAATGAAATGCATCTAAATGTTTTGCCGGCATGAGAACGCAAATATATTCTTTGGGTAAGTTCAGCTTTTTGAAATACAACCAAACTCACATATGGTTAAAACAACAATTAGACAACACAAATTGCACACCCCTAACTGTGTGCAAATACTAGTAATCTACCCTAAAAAATAAATATCTGAAGTCTTCACAGAATCTTCCCACCATCCCACATGTGACACTTCAGTTCCCCCATCGCATGATTTACCTGAAGGTGGAATTTGATTCATCAATGTAACTTAATATGGGACCTTTAACTAAAGCTTAACAACTGTGCATTCATCTTGCTTGCAGATGTTGAAGAGCCTCCCAGATCGTCCTCAGTGGCAGCTACAGATACAAATGGTAAATACATTTATAGAAACATTTGTAAAGAATCAGTTTAGAGCAAACAACAGGTTGGTCTATGTATTACAAGATATTTAAGCATATGAGACAAGCAGGTTCAATGCACATATAACTTGTTACACACAGATCAAGGGCATTGTTTTCAGCTCGTTCAAGTACCTGCTATTGAAAGCCTGCCTACTTGTATAATAGAAAATTGTGATGTTACTGTTGTGTAATAACATAAAAATAAATGAGCACACCCTACTTTCATATCTAGAACAATATCTCCATCTAGTATGAAATATCAATTAGTAACGTAATAAGAGAACACAACAATTACCTTTTTCAGTGGGAAGACAATCATTGACAAAGGCTTCCAGAGAGGTTCCCATGGCAAAAGATCTAAAAGGTAAGAGATACAACAAGACCACATGTATTTAAATGTAATCAAAAATGATTATACAACTGCATTTACCCTTAGTTCAACTACAATTATTTGGGGGTGAATTAATCTGTTCATATTTTACAAGTAAAAGTTTCAATCCTTGAAATATAAATAAATAAAAGCTCACATTAATTGCAGAAACACTGCAGGTACTGCGGCAGAAAGTAGATAGTCTGGCAGCCTCCCAGAAGGAAATTCTACTTCTGTTACGGAGGAACCAGGGTCGTCAAAGGGAGGACGATATCTTGGACCTACCGACTGCTCAGTGCAAGGAGGAACTGGAGGACATTGAGAACCACCTTAAAGACCCTGAATTCAGAAAGAAAGTGGTGGGTGCCAACTTAATTCAGAAGACAAAAATACAATGTTAAAATGTGCGACCCCATTTACCTTCTCTTTGCCGATTTTATATCATTTATTGGATTAGGTCATTTAGAAGTAAATTTTACATTTACCTCTTTAAAAATTTAATTTAGCAAATGGCTAAATAGGTTTCATATAACGAAACCGGTATAACATTTTACGGCATAATGAGTACACTATTACTTTTGGTTACCTGCATGCCAAAAAAACTATTCTCTTCCAGACACACCATCTCAGCCTTATTGGTGGGACCAATCCAGGAGATTGTGTAAGGAGGGTCATGCGGGCAGTGTAATGTGTGGAGCCACTACAGTCTGCATGGGAAGCGGAAGAAGCTGCCTCTGATAAAAAAATCAGTGTGCAAGGTTATCACACGCGAGTCAATGTTCAGTTTATGAACAACAGAGATAAATGTGGTATAAATAACAAATTTGACACCGAAATAATACATTCACAGACAAGGCTTAAGACTAAAATGGACTTTGCTAGTCTCAGACTAAAATGCATGTTTGAGCTGAAATGTTTGAGTTTTTGAACTTAAAGCAACTTGCACTGGCATATCTTAAAATATGCAAGAACAAAATCTGTTCATGTTTCAGTCATACTTCGATATGTTTACAAGACTATTTACCTGTCTGTGTATTACATAATAAACTAAAATAAACTTTCTATAGCCCATCATATTTTATAGCTGGTTTACTTTAGTTTTATATATATATATATATATATATATATATATATATATATATACACACTATACTTTTACCCAAACTGAATAATTAAAAACAAGTTTACATGGGTAAACCTTTTTATTTATATTCATTTTCTTTTCTGACAAAAAAGGGGGAAAATACGCGCTTGAGTCTGTGAAACTACGACATTTTGCACATTAAGACATTTGAATAGCCTACTTTCTGTAAAGATAATTTAATTAGTGAGATTTGTATAGTATGACAAATTAATACAATTAATATGATTAATTATTTCAAGTATACATCTACAATTGAACGTATGAATAAACACACGTATGATAAAGCAAGCATGAACAACGTACAATATGCTACTTACTGTAATTGTTGTTCTGTTTAATTCCAGATGCTGCCATGAAATGTAAAGCTGGTCTTGGGGAGAAGGACATAGAGAGTTTAATTGCAGAGACTCTTAACATTCCCTGGCGCATATAAATAAACATGTTCAGGTATGAACAGCAGAGACAAGAGATCACTACAATGTTCTAATTAAAAGCAAAGCAGAAACAGAAAAAAACGGAAGATTTTAAGGCCCTAACGCTTGGTTTATACTCGCCGCGTCCGCATGGGCGCGAAGGTGCGTGCGGCAAAAAGGTCATCGCTGTGGGCGTTGGGTGCGCACGTGGATCCGCATCCGAAGATGCATGACTTCGAGCCGAACCTGGCCGAGCACGTCTCCCGGCACACAGTTTGTGCGTCTAGTAGTTGCTTAAATTTACAAAATGAGCATACAGTAGCAGACATAAGCCCTTTTAATAAAAATGGTCCATGTTTTATAAAAAATGTTCACGAAAATAAATGAAAATGTTTAGTGAAATTAGAAAATAGCCTGTGTAAGTTATCGTTAATTTAGTTGTATAGGCTATTCTCAAATTCCCTTTTGTTCTAATGTAATAATCTCAAGGTTTACTGCTTTTGCACGATTCTTTTGTGGTTTTGTTGAAGTGTAGGCCTACTAAAATAAACATTCACCTGTGTACCTTCCTTCTCATCGTTGATTCCTGGTGGTTTAGACTGAGGACTGTCGTTTTCAAAGAATAACTGCGAGCGCGTCAAGTAGCCTCGGAGCAAGGTGAAAGTATAGCGAAACGTGCACGAACACCAGTCAATATTCTTGTGACTATATAAATATAACAGCAACCATTTCCTTACTTTCTACATCAAATTATTTGATATTCTACATCTACATTAATTATTAATTACACACGAACAACAAAATGCACTTTTTAAAAGCACATGTGATCTGACTTGCCTCTGTAACAAAACTGTCTACTTATGCAGATCATTTTCTAGCTAATCTTTGTGTTGTTAAATGGGAAAACACTCACCTGTTCCTTTTTCTTTCCTTTTTTCTTGCTTTTGTTATTAGGACCACCCAAATGAAGACGTGGAGGAGTAGTTTCGATGTTCGAGCTTCTGGGGAAAACCTTTGTATACTGTTTTTGCTGTTTGTGCTTTTTTCGCGCTGTTCTAGTAAATAAACCGAATTAACCAAATTCTGAGTCTGTATCTTTTATATGTCGTTGAAAGAGTCTCTAAAATAGTTTTGGGCAAATGAGGACAAGTTAAATTAGACCCCTGCATGTCCACTCATTTATTAAAACCTAGAATGACCAACTGGTTACCAATACGCGACTGTTGATGACGTTGCCACGACGTCGCAGTTACTTACTGACAACAGGCTTGTTTGAGATGCGCCTTGCCTCGCCTGAAATGTATGTGAGAGTAGGCGGCTGCAGTGAGGGGAGGAGTGGAAAAAGTGCAGGCAAGCCGGACACTTCCTGAATCTCGCTGTGTTGTGGACTGCAAACGTCAGCAATGGAAGAGATCGCGTTCGCGTTTTTTATCGCAGACGAAGTGGATGCAATTGAAATACCACTGTTTTTACACGAAGATGGTTATGATGAGGAGAATCACCGAAGGTGAACAGTGCTCATTACTTTAAATGGCTTATTCAGTAAATGGTAGCGATATAAATCTATCTGGTCTAGAGTGGTATGTTGCAACTTGCATCTAATGAAACTTATGTCGTGTAAAAAATAAACAGCCCAGACTGCAGATAATTCAGCACCAAATAAAAAAAAAGGTTTAAAGGATATCATTAAAACATAAATGAAGCCAAAGCAAATTGCTTTTGAGAGAGAGAGAGAGGTCATAAGAAATGTTTTCTCTCTCCTAGGAATGTCCCTAAAATTCCTGACTTTGTTGAGAATGTGGTCCATTTGTACAATCCTTCTGAGTTTCAAAGTCATTTCAGACTTTCTAGAGGGCATGTGGAGGTATGTAGGCCTACATGTTGTGCGAAGCAAGCATCCTGTTAGAAATATGCTGTACAGTGTAAAAAAAAATTCAAAATCAAAATCAAATTTGATGATAATGAAACCCCCCCGCCCCTCCAGGACTATATAACATAGGGGGATAGAATGTCATGCTATGAAAATAAAATACATCAAATTGACCATAACAAAAAAAACTGTCATATGTGAGATGTGTACATGTGTCCATGTTTTTATTATATGATAACTTTTTTCTCTTCCTAATGCAGGATCTTATAAATACGCTAGGTCCTTTCTACATGAATACACAGCAGACTAAGGTGCCGCTGACAAACAGTATACTTGCCTCTCTATGGACTCTTTCCAACCAAGAGTCCTATAGAGGAGTGGCAGACAGATTTAACATAACCAAAACTACAGTTTCAACACACCTCCATGATTTCTGTTCTCTTGTAATAACGCATTTGTCACATTACATCTCCTGGCCCAGAGGACAAGCCCTGCATATATCCCAGTTAGAATTCGAAACAGCAGGGTTTCCTAAAACTGTCTGTGCAGTTGATGGATGCCACATTCCAATGGTAAAACCCCAATGTGAGAATCATGTGGCCTACATCAACAGGAACAGTTCTATTCTGTTATACTTACAGGATTCTGTGACAGTCAGAGGCGGTTCTGTCATGTCAGTGTGGGTCACCCTGGTAGCTGGCATGATTCAAGGGCATTTCGTTTGTCAGAGGTAGGCCGACTTCTTGAGGAAGATCCACATTCCCTGGTTCCTGAGGGCATGCATATAATTGGAGATTCGGCATACCCTCTTTTGCTTCAGCTAATGAAGCCATACAGAGACAATGGCCACTTGATTGTCAGGCAGAGATTGTTCAATAGGAAACTGAATTCTGCTCGTGTAGTCATTGAGCATGCATTTGGAATTTTAAAATCAAAATTCAGGAAACTCAGATGTCTGCATATGAAAAAAGTGAAGAACATTTCTTCCGCAGTCACAGCCTGTTGCATTCTTCATAACATCTGCCTGAAATCCAATGACCACATTGAGGAGGATCTGCAGGCAGATGTTATGGAGGATGACCCATACCCACCAGAAGCCCACATTCACAATAATGCATCACATCATAGAGATGCAATCTGTGGCCGCCTGTGAACATCACATTGACTTGTTGTACCTTCAACACCTGCCTTAAACTTATCTTAAGAACAAAGATAAGTTGAAACATTACAAAAACAAATTAAATCAAGTTTATCCCCGCCCATTTCCGTTGCTCAGTGGGGGAAAAGGAAATGAGGTTATCACATAAAAGGAGGAATTTACACTGAAGAGGGGGAAACAGAGAAAGTGTTTAAAAAGACGTGAAGTTTGTTAAGAGATCTCGATTTATCGAGATGAGAACCGGAAAGCCTCAACAACAGTCGAACGCCAAACTGAAAGTAACCACGTGAACTGAACGAGCTGTTGGTAGTTGGACGGTGGAAAACTGAATAAAAAGTAAGGTGTTGTTTTCACTTACCTGGGAGGCGGTGACGAAATCTGCAGCGGGTAAAACGCTGTGCCTCTGCTGGAGCGGATGCGGGAGAGAAAAAAACGCTCTCCATAACGATGGCTTCAGCGCGGAGCGTGTAAAAGAACCCCAAGCGAGCTGTGTTAAGGACCATCTGGATCCTGGTTTGTTTCCATTTACCATCCAACTGAGCTTCACCATTGCTAAAGGCTACGGCGTGGCTGGATTCGCGGCTGGTTTTCCAAACACTCACACAAATTCACCTCTGCACTTTCCACATCCGGGTTATTCCGGTTCCCCACAAACTAAGTTAGTGAGTAATATCATTTTTTATTTTTGGCTCGATTTGTTTTGGCTTTTAACTCTCTGGGGTCGGAGGTCTCGCCGGCGATACCAGCTCACTTTTTTCCTTATCAGTGCAAAAGAGACTCAAATTACTCTGTTAATTTTGATCTTACATATAGACTCACCGGCCACTTTATTAGGTACACCTGTCCAACTGCTCGTTAACAATTAATTTCTAAGCAGCCAATCACATGGCGGCAACTCAGTGCATTTAGGCATGTAGACATGGTCAAGACAATCTCCTGCAGTTCAAACCGAGCATCAGTCTGGGGAAGAAAGGTGATTTGAGTGACTTTGAACGTGGCATGATTGTTGGTGCCAGAAGGGCTGGTCTGAGTATTTCAGAAACTGCTAATCTACTGGGATTTTCACGCACAACCATCTCTAGGGTTTACAGAGAATGGTCCGAAAAAGAAAAAACATCCAGTGAGCGGCAGTTCTGTGGGCGGAAATGCCTTGTTGATGCCAGAGCTGATAGAAGGGCAACAGTGACTGAAATAACCACTCGTTACAACCGAGGTATGCAGCAAAGCATTTGTGAAGCCACAACACGCACAACCTTGAGGAGGATGGGCTACAACAGCAGAAGACTCCACCGGGTACCACTCATCTCCACTACAAATAGGAAAAAGAGGCTACAATTTGCAAGAGCTCACCAAAATTGAACAGTTGAAGATGGGAAAAATGTTGCCTGGTCTGATGAGTCTCGATTTCTGTTGAGACATTCAGATGTTAGAGTCAGAATTTGGCGTAAACAGAATGAGAACATGGAACCATCATGCCTTGTTACCACTGTGCAGGCTGGTGGTGGTGGTGTAATGGTGTGGGGGATGTTTTCCTGGCACACTTTAGGCCCTTTAGTGCCAATTGGGCATCGTTTAAATGCCACGGCCTACCTGAGCATTGTTTCTGACCATGTCCATCCCTTTATGGCCACCATGTACCCATCCTCTGATGGCTACTTCCACCATGTCACAAAGCTCTAATCATTTCAAATTGGTTTCTTGAACATGACAATGAGTTCACTGTACTAAAATGGCCTCCACAGTCACCAGATCTCAACCCAATAGAGCATCTTTGGGATGTGGTGGAACGGGAGATTCGCATCATGGATGTGCAGCCGACAAATCTGCGGCAACTGTGTGATGCCATCATGTCAATATGGACCAAACTCCCTGAGGAATGCTTCCAGCACCTTGTTGAATCTATGCCACGAAGAATTGAGATAGTTCTGAAGGCAAAAGGGGGTCCAACCCGTTACTAGCATGGGGTAGGTACCCCATGCTAGTAACGGGTTGGACCCCCTTTTGCCTTCAGAACTATCAGTGGCCGGTGAGTGTAAGTGTTGTACATCATTCGATCCTGTTAAGTTTGTATTTTTTTTGTGGAACCTCATAATAAAAACAAAGTGTTGTGCTTTTCGCCTAATAAAGAAAAATAAACATGATGCGCGTTCTGCGTTCTCTCTGTCAGTGAAGTCCATTCTGAAACGCGTCCGAAAAATCATCTGTAACTCTGCAAATACTCAGTCAAACAGGTATACAGGCACACAGACATGAAGCCTGAATTATCTTCTTTTAAATGAAGTAATTTATATAAAAAAAATGTTTTCTCATTTTATGTAATCTGTACGAAAAGAGAGAGATGATAGTCGTTCTCGTCTCAGCTCATTAAAGTTAATTTGACCACGCCCACGGAGCGCGCGCTCTATTCAAACACAAATGCTCTGAGGCGATCCACGCCCACATCAGCTGGATAACCCACCGAAAGAGACTCAGATTTACGACGCTGTGAGGAATAATACTATCTTAATAATAATCCTAGAAAAAAATTACCTCAGAAGTAGGCTACAGGTAGTTTCATTTGGAGGAGCAACGGATCCAGCCGAGGAAATAGGTACATTCTTTATTCTCAAGTGCTTTGTTCTAATCGTGAGATGAAATAGTGTCTGTAAACAAAAAGACTGTTTGAATCGCGTTTTTGTGTGTGAATGAATGAACAGCTTTTACCTAACTATATTCCAATACTGAGATGAGTAAAAATCGACTGAAATATGTTGAAATAAAATATTTTTGTATAAGCAACGTATTAAACTGCAAATTAACATTTATATGTCCTAATCATAAAAACGATATGTTACATATGAAAGACAAGATGTCGTTTTTACTATAAAATACTGCCACATCAAATAAGCTTGTTTGCTAAGATGTTATTATAGTGTTTGTTCGATTGTAAGCTATATTCAAACTAATTAATCCGCAACTGTGAAATATGTATGATAAAATGTATACTTTAGTATATAATACAAAGAAAGATTACATTTGAAATATAGTTAAAATTTTAATTGTTGTTGTAATTGTAACCTTTTTATTAAAATAGCAAAAATATATGTAGGCTACATATAAATAAATCTTAGGTAAATCTTAAAAGCTCAATATAAGCCTCCTCTTTAAATTATTTGTATTGTGTTTTATTAGTGACACATTTGGGATATATTCCCAAACTTTCTGTAAAAACAGTATGAGAATTAACTGCACAATTACTAGAAATTTTTACATTTGATATTATACAATTTGCAAGCACTATTTGAAAAATAAATAAATAATTGGAACTGTGAACCAATTTTGTATTATATATATATATATATATATATATATATATATATATATATATATATATATATTTTGTCATTGCATTCTTGTGGCTCAGTGACACACCTGAATGAAAGGGTCATTAGTATGCAGCCCCATTATGCGCTCATTATGCGGGCCCATTGTCTTCTCAGGTGTGAATCACAGCAGGTCACACCCCTGCGCATATTGCCTTTCCAAACAAAAAGTGTCATTTTTAAATTTAAACCAATCTATTGTTTTATGTGAATGATTAGAAAGGATGATTTTCAGATCATTTTGAAGAAAAAACTCTAGGCGACAACATCCATTAGTCAAAAGTCTTGTGGACACATATTTAGTATGTGTTTTGTGGCCTTATTTCAGAAACTTTAAGTTTTAGTTTTTTCAATAACCACGCATAAACAATATTCTCTCAAAAATACAAAAATGTACATACATGTTGATAACACATTATGGTAGCCCTGTGTGTGCTAAATAGAGTGTAATTACACCTTTGCCAGTAATATGTTTATAAGCAACAGAAAAAAGCACAAATGTCAGAGTATGTCAAAAAATCTCAAGGACCCCAAAAACACCTTGGACCCCAGAGGGTTAAGGGTTTTTTTTTTTTTTTTTTTTTTTGCCAAGAAACAAAATTGACCTTGTTTTGTGTTGTTATCTCTATAATAATGATGTGATGAGCAATTAAAATGATGTGATACAAATGGGAATGGACTTTAAAGTTAAACTTTATTTTTTTAATAGATCGATTATCATTTCTTGGGATTTACTGATTTTTTGGAGTTGTTCAATTATTTCTCCAAGGCAGGTAAGAGATTTCTTTTCAAACACCCTTCTCCGCCTCTCTTTAAGCCTTCTGCGGCGCTCTAAGTCAGGCCGCACTAGTGACTCTAGAGCAGCTGTTCTCCTCTCTGAATGCACTTCAAAAACTTCACAGAATGTGGATCTTGTTTGTCTCCTTCTGTGTATTTCTGTGGAGGGCATAGCAGTGGAGGGACCTGGTTGCTCTTCTGGGAGAAGCTGTTCTTGGGAGCTTGTGGCCTGTCCAAATGAGGACTTTGGCACTGTAGTCTGGGATGAGGTAGTGTTGAACAGAGGAGTTGAGCATATTGTGCAGACCTGCAAACTCCTCAGAGTAAAAAATGTGAGAGTTTGGCGGCGGGGGGGGGGGGGGGGGGGGGGGGAGATGGGGGGGGTGGTTACAGTTACAGTTATGTTGTTCTGGATGAACACTATACTGTATATATAATTATCTTAGGATTGGCAAAGGAGAAAAAAGGCAGTTAAATATAAATGAACCATGATGAGCAACACATTTGTTACTGTATTTATTATTCTTTGTTAATAAAAATACAGCTTTTCGTTGTTTGTTGATATTACTTCACAGTGCATTAGGCTAACTAATGTTAACAAATAGAACTTTTAATTGTAATAAGGCTACTAGTAAATAGTGAAATTAACATTACCAAAGATTAATAAATGCTATTTATATATAAAGATTAAGAAGTGCAGTTTATGAATAGTTAATATTAACTAGTTTGTTGTTATAGATTTGTTATACACAGAATCAGATCTCTTTTGAAGAGACAGATGTTGGACAGATCAGTTATTTTAACCATTCATAAAAGTAAATCGGTTCAAATGAGTCATTAGTTCGCGAATCGGACGTGCCATTAGCTGACACACACGGCACGCGTTGTGTGATTATCCCAGCAGATAAGGACATCGCACAAGATTTGTCTCAACTCTCAACACAGAAAACATTTAATCACTGGATAGGTTTTTTGTTTATTGAAAATGTGGTTTATGTCAGCTGAATGTGCGGAAAGCTTTTCAGAGAGGATAGGGCAATTTTAGTAGGCTGCAATTCACACCCAGCGGTAATTCAGGAAAAAAAATCTCCACGTGAAACTTTGGTCTTTTGATCTTTTACTATCGTGTCACTTCTCAATAGATTTTGATTAATATGCGCGATAGAGGGAGAGCAAGGCAGTTTGAATACAGTGAGAGTGCGCGCGCGCGACCGTCTCTCTCTCTCTCTCTCTCTCTCTCTCTCTCTATATATATATATATATATGCTCGACTTCTTTCAGCGCCCTGTCACGAGCGCAGCATAACAAAGCGGTAGCTAACCTTAATTGAATCAAGCAAACAACTAGATGTTGTTTTTGCTCCAAAAAAGCTTGATTTACCTCGAATTTCACATAAGATTCCTTCACGTTCTGAGTTTCCATCAGACTCGCGTGGTAGCCAGGTGTCTCATCCAATGGCGATTCTGACGCAAGTGCTAAGATTCCGATTGGCCAAGAGAAAAAGTACTAAGATTCCGATTGGCCCAGAGAAATGTCAATTATAAGAATTATCCAATAATGTTTCGCAATTCTAGCCTCCCCCCCCCCCAAAAAAACTCTCCGGTTCTACGCGATAATGTGAATTATCTACGTGAATGACCCAATTGACCAAAAAAACAGCGATTATCGCCGAAAAGCGACAAGTTTGCAGGTCTGATTGTGCCTGACGGTGCACTCCCAACTCCACATTTCCCAAATAAGTCTTCCATTTGCTTTAAGAAAACATGTGAAACAATGTAAATAGAGACGCTTTAGTAATTATTTTAAATGTAAACCCAGTGATTCTGCAGTAATTTTGATACAAAAAGCACACCAACCTTGTAATACTCCCATGTAACTTTTCCCTCTCCTGTTGACTGACACCGGCCTTTAGCCCTTTTCTAGGTGGTTATCAAGTTTTTTTCTCAATTTTTCATTGCTGATGTTGTAACCTTTTTCTTTGAAAACTTGCTCAAGCTTTTTGTAAAAGGCAATCTTATTTCTATAGTACAGATGCAGATACATCTGTGTGAGGTCAAGCAGCAGCAGTGTGGTCCTGTGTGTGAATTCTATGAAAACAGCCGTTTATAATTGTGTGAGGTAAACATTTATACATATTGAATATTTTGAAACAGTGCATACCTTGTTGGGTTTCTTGACATTCTGATTGCATGGAAGGGGATTGAAGATTGTGTGTTTGTGAGGATTGGTGCTGGACGTGGGGGGGGACACTGGGACAGAGATGCTGGACGTGGAGGGAGACACTGGGACAGAGATGCTGGACGTGGGGGGGCACTGGGACAGAGATGCTGGACGTGGAGGGGGACACTGGGACAGAGATGCTGGACGTGGGGGGGACACTGGGACAGAGATGCTGGACGTGGGGGGGGGGTACTGGGACAGAGATGCTGGACATGGGGGGGACACTGGGACAGAGATGCTGGACGTGGGGGGGACACTGGGACAGAGATGCTGGACGTGGAGGGGGACACTGGGACAGAGATGCTGGACGTGGGGGGGACACTGGGACAGAGATGCTGGACGTGGAGGGAGACACTGGGACAGAGATGCTGGACGTGGGGGGGGGACACTGGGACAGAGATGCTGGACGTGGAGGGGGACACTGGGACAGAGATGCTGGAGGGGGACACTGGGACAGATGCTGGACGTGGAGGGGGACACTGGGACAGAGATGCTGGACGTGGGGGGGGACACTGGGACAGAGATGCTGGACGTGGGGGGGGGACACTGGGACAGAGATACTGGACGTGGAGGGGGACACTGGGACAGAGATGCTGGACGTGGGGGGGAACACTGGGACAGAGATGCTGGACGTGGAGGGAGACACTGGGACAGAGATGCTGGACGTGGGGGGGACACTGGGACAGAGATGCTGGACGTGGAGGGGGACACTGGGACAGAGATGCTGGACGTGGGGTGGAACACTGGGACAGAGATGCTGAACGTGGAGGGAGACACTGGGACAGAGATGCTGGACGTGGGGGGGGGACACTAGGACAGAGATGCTGGACGTGGAAGGGGACACTGGGACAGAGATGCTGGACGTGGGGGGGAACACTGGGACAGAGATGCTGGACGTGGAGGGAGACACTGGGACAGAGATGCTGGACGTGGGGGGGGACACTGGGACAGAGATGCTGGACGTGCTGGACGTGGAGGGGGACACTGGGACAGAGATGCTGGACGTGCTGGACGTGGAGGAAGACACTGGGACAGAGATGCTGGACGTGGGGGGGGACACTGGGACAGAGATGCTGGACATGCTGGACGTGGAGGGGGACACTGGGACAGAGATGCTGGACGTGCTGGACGTGGAGGGGGACACTGGGACAGAGATGCTGGACGTGGAGGGGGACACTGGGACAGAGATGCTGGACGTGGGGGGGACACTGGGACAGAGATGCTGGACGTGGAGGGGGACACTGGGACAGAGATGCTGGACGTGGAGGGGGACACTGGGACAGAGATGCTGGACGTGGAGCGAGACACTGGGACAGAGATGCTGGACGTGGAGGGGGACACTGGGACAGATGCTGGACGTGGAGGGGGACACTGGGACAGAGATGCTGGACGTGGGGGGGGGACACTGGGACAGAGATGCTGGACGTGGGGGGGGGACACTGTGACAGAGATGCTGGACGTGGAGGGGGACACTGGGACAGAGATGCTGGACGTGGGGGGGAACACTGGGACAGAGATGCTGGATGTGGAGGGAGACACTGGGACAGAGATGCTGGACGTGGGGGGGGACACTGGGACAGAGATGCTGGACGTGGAGGGGGACACTGGGACAGATGCTGGCCGTGGGGGGGAACACTGGGACAGAGATGCTGGACGTGGGGGGGGGGGACACTGGGACAGAGATGCTGGACGTGGAGGGAGACACTGGGACAGAGATGCTGGACGTGGAGGGAGACACTGGGACAGAGATGCTGGACGTGGAGGGAGACACTGGGACAGAGATGCTGGACGTGGGGGGGGACACTGGGACAGAGATGCTGGACGTGGAGGGAGACACTGGGACAGAGATGCTGGACGTGGGGGGGACACTGGGACAGAGATGCTGGACGTGGAGGGAGACACTGGGACAGAGATGCTGGACGTGGAGGGAGACACTGGGACAGAGATGCTGGACGTGGGGGGGGGACACTGGGACAGAGATGCTGGACGTGGAGGGAGACACTGGGACAGAGATGCTGGACGTGGAGGGGGACACTGGGACAGAGATGCTGGACGTGGAGGGAGACACTGGGACAGAGATGCTGGACGTGGAGGGGGACACTGGGACAGAGATGCTGGACGTGGGGGGGGGACACTGGGACAGAGATGCTGGACGTGGAGGGAGACACTGGGACAGAGATGCTGGACGTGGAGGGGGACACTGGGACAGAGATGCTGGACGTGGGGGGGGGACACTGGGACAGAGATGCTGGACGTGGAGGGAGACACTGGGACAGAGATGCTGGACGTGGAGGGGGACACTGGGACAAAGATTCTGAATAGTGTCTGCCAAAGAAAACACAATAAAAAAAATAAAAAAAATCCCCATGATCATTTTAAATGTTATTATGGTTTAAAAAATGCCTTACCTTTCTGTGCTGCAGATCTCACTTGTTGCATTATATATGCTGCATATGTTTTATCTGTAAAAAGGAATTTCAATCAATAAAATAAATTCCATCATCAAGCAACCAATCTTTTTTTTTTTAAATCACCATTCTTTATTGTCTCAGCAATTTCTTTGCTTACTGTTAATGTTATAGCTCCCTGGGAGTCTGATAGTGTTAACAACACATTCTCCATATTGCTACAATTGTTAACTTTGTGGATGCCTTTTATAATCAAACCCATAATGAGAAATGATGAGCACACAGATGCTGCACTAAATTTACATTGTTATCCCTAATTATGGGTTAAACATTTCAGAGTGGGATATGGCACAGCTGATTAACCTAATGATGTTTATCCTACTTAAGGGATAGTTTACCCTTTTTTACATGTATATATATTATATATTAATATATTACACAATTGTTTGTCACCTTAATGTGAGTTTGACCTTCATGTTTAATGATTAGGAAAGGTGTGTACAGCAAATTATTATTAAAAAATAATATGAAACAAAAACACATTCTAAATTAAGAAATTAGCATGCATGTGTGGGTTTTGTTTACTGCACTCCTGGAATAAGACACCCAGATAAAGATCTCAGATAAAAACACACTATCATGAGGCCTTATTGTAAAACAGTCACATTAGATCTATGTATGCATGTATTGATAAATTGACTAATTTATTTAATGAAATAATGTTGTACAAAAATGTCAATGTACAAAATTAACACAAGCATCCATATAATAAAGAGAAAATTACAACACACAGGACTTCAAACCAAGAAAATAAAAATAAAAGGGTAAATAAAGCACATGTACTAATTACTAATAACGTACTATAGAAAAAGTAAATAGTATAATGGACTTCTTAGAATTAAGGGAAAAAATGATCAGCTAACAATCGCAGCCAATGAGCATTAAGCTGTGTCGTCAGCAAGTCGTTTCCCATCGTGCTTTTGATCAGCGCAGTCGGTGGAGAGCAACTGCGCGCGACTGCAGAATCCGACACGTGCGCATTGCGCTCGCGAGAGTTTTTTGACATACGTCGGCATGACATCAGAGCAAGGCGGACCACACTCGGCCACATTTCGCGGTGATCACAGGTGATCGGTTCTGCGCAGATTTTGCTCATCTCAAACAAGCCTAACGTTACAAAGTTACGAATCCAGGAATTTCACTTTTCCGGTTGCCACGTCGCCACGACGAAAGTTTGGTCACCAGATTACGTTGCAGTTACGTAACAGTCACGTATTTTTGTAAGCTGGGATGTCTCATTCACCGGTGAGAAAACATTACACAAGACTCGAAATTGAGACCATTTTGGTCGCATATGCTCCTGAAATTTAATGAGTATCTATATTTGGGAGCATTTTTGCCAGTGCAAATAATGGTTGTGGTCCGACCTGTTTTCATTTCTCTAAAAAAACGTTTGCAGATTACTTCACAGTGTGTACCTTGTGCGCTGATACGCGATGGCCGGACCATCATTCTACCCAACGTTATATAACCAATCCAGGGGTTTTCCTGCATTACATTTTTTTTTGGTTGGCCGCCAAAGCCTTATTTGATCGGTGAGTGATGTAGAGAATGACTGCTGCGCTTGACAGGGCGCATCTATGTAAGAAAGAGAGCCCCGGCCGTGCGCCCGCACTCTCACGTCTTCAAACAACACGAGCGCTGTCTTGATCTCTCCCTCGCGCATTAATCAAAATCATTTGATACGATAGAAAAAGGGCGGAAGACCAAAGTTTCACGTGGAGAATTCTGAGATTTTATTTTTCTCCTGAATTACTGCGGAGTGTGAATTGTGCTAAAAAATAAACTGGCGGGATAATCACACAACCTGTGCCATAGGCTACACACGTCCACTAATGACACGTACGATTCGCGAACTAATGACTCATTTGAACCGATTCACTTTAATGAATGGTTAAAACAACTGATCTGTCCAACACTGAACTCACGAGATGTCTGAATCGGTGTCTAACAAATCGGTAACACTTTACAATGATGTTCCATTTATTAAATTCTAGTTAACTACATTAGTTAACAAGTACTATTAATAAACTGCACTTTGTTAATTTGTTAATTTCAACATTTAGGCTACTAATAACCTACATTATTGAAATAATTGTTTTTTATTTGTTAAAGGGGTCATATAATGGTACATGCACTTTTACAAGTTGATTGTACTGAAATGTGTGTTGGCAGTGTCTGTACACAACCATCATATAATGATAAAAATCCATCCAGTGTTTTTGTTTTAATCTCCTTATATGTTTTCCCCTGCCTCAAATCAAGCCGTTCGTTTTTGTGACGTCAATAAAACGGACGCCCCTCCCACGATTGTTGACTGACAGCAGTGATTCAACACAGACCCGCCCTCGCTCGTGAGGGAGCTGTCAATCATAGTCAGCGCGGACCGGCGCGGTCATTGTTGATATGCTGGAGCACTGTCTATGAGCAGAATGGCGTCTAAGCGATTGTGGTGTTCTGTTCTTGGGTGCAATAACGAACACAGCAGTCATTTTAATGTTCCTAAATCCGAACCGCTGAAGACGCAGTGGCTGAGTTTGTTTTCGAAGGGAATATTCCCCACGAGCAACGTCAATGCTCTCATGTTTGCCGAATCATTTCACACACCAGACTGCTTTATATAGGAGGATCAGTATAAAGCTGGTTTTGCTGAGAAGCTGCACCTGAATAAAGGATCGGTACCAGATATTCGTGTTCCTGCTGAACCTTCAGAAGAACTAAAGTGAGTGTAACGTTTTATTAATCTTTATATTAATATTTATATTAATCTTTGCAAATCGCTAGATGCACGCTTCACAATGAATGCGTCTAAGGTTTACACTCAGGGTACATTACAGCATGTTTTCTATGTACAACGTTCTCAATATAATTCATAATCCCACATTTATAATGAACAACGCGTTGGTTATTGTGTTATTGTGTTACAAACGGTGTATGCGCAGAACAGAGAGGCGGGGTGAGCAAAGCTCATTATCATTTAAAGTCATATGCACTGAAACGGCGTGCTGAAAACAGAGCTGTTTTTGACCAGGTAAAATAAGTGTTTTCTTACAATACTAATGAGAATTTTTAATTAAAGTATATTACAAACTTTTAATTTAGACCCTAAAAAATCATATTAGCTTGTACAAAAATAGCATTATATGACCCCTTTAACATACACTGTAAAAACGCCAATTAATAAAATGTTGGAAGAGCAGAAATATTTAAGTTGAACCAATATTCATGCTTGGGATTAGTTAAGAAGACATATTATATTAAGTCTGCAAAAATATATTTGAAAAAAAAAAATTAAATGAAGGGATATTTTCAAATCCAGTCAACTTTAGGATGGCTAATGTTGACTGGACTAATAAACACAAATTTAGCCAATATTTGCTAAGTATGAGGTCAGCTATGCTATACAATATTTTAATGCGTAAAACAGAACTTATTTGTTGTTTAGCTGTTAAAATGAACATTTATAAATATTTAATAAACATTTGATATAATATCAAAACAACATGTATCAAATTGTCGAGGTTTCGTTTCTGCACTATGAGAGCGGATGGATCCTATACAACACTTTAACATTTAAAACCTTTATTTTTTAAATCCTGAATTTAAGCAGTCTATTTTTGGTAATAAACACAAAACTGAATGGGGGGGTTCTACATTTTCAATAACGGAGCGCATATTTGCACTAAGTGCCTGTTTTTTAGCAAAAAGACGCCCTTCACGAAATAGCCACAGTGGCGTAGGGCGTGAAGTGCTAGAAAGCAGCGTTCAACCCGAGTTCGAATCCACCTTTTGCCGAACTCTCTCTTCTCCCTTTTCCCAACACATATGAGATGTAAAATGTACCGCCTATACCATAAAGGTGTCTAGCGTTATATTTTGCCAACGAACTAAAATCGAAACCATGATATGGCTTTGTGCCTTTATAAAACAGCACAAGACTGTAATTAAGTATATAGGCATTCTGTTTGTGCTGCGTGATTTAAAGAAAAGTGTGCACTTTGCTCACGCGATCAGCATGGTGATCTGGTGTTTTCTCCTAGATAAAAGCTCAAGGGTTTATTTCTTGCAAGTGAAGAAATTAGGACAAAAGTATTTTAATTTCCTATACTAGTGTAACGTAGACTAAAGTATACTTTTGAAATATTCATCTTCATTTATACAGTACATTTATAGAATATATGGATTTTACGTCATAGGAATAATTATATAAATCATTATTACATTATTATAATAATTGTTTGACATCCTAAAACACCAGTGATAATGTAATGTAGACTTGAGACTCTATATATCATAACTAAAAAGATGTTTGAGCCCTCTTTAATGTCCAGGTACAAATCAATGCTTTTTCTTTGTTCAACAAGCAGTTCATGGGTTGAAGCTCTTAATTTTGATCTCTCAAAGAGCACCAGATTGATGCATTTAACCTTAAAATGTACAACATTTTATTGTGTATATATATATATATAGAGGCACAGAGGTCCACCCAACATAGTTTTACAAATTCCTATGTGAAAGAACATCCATTTATGAACTTTAATTCAGCATAGTACGACAAAGTTCCTTTTAAGTCAGTAAAACTGTAAATGCCATGTTAAAATGTACTTGGACAAAATATACATTTGGCCTGCCTAAGAGGGGGCCTGCAAGACATTGTGCCCAGGGGCCTCTGAACTCTTAATCCGGCCCTGCCGGCGACGAGGGCCGGTGGTCTACGAAATTTCCCGGTAGATTTTTTGGTCCCACTCCGCCCCTGAACTGGATTATGGCTCACTTGATTTTGCGGAAGGATACAGCATTTGACTTCACAGGTTTTACAAGGCAGTGGCTCGGCTGCGGACCGGTGTTCCGGTGTTACGTTGTTTGTTAAATAATTCGCAATTACATACAGGTTTTAAAGCATAGAATGTATATTTTCAGATGTTTATGGCGCAATCAGATGTAGATAACGTTACATCGTACTTGCTAATTCGAGTTATACGTTCTTTTTAGTATTATTTTTATTCCTGCGTGTGTATCGTTTTGCTGTAGACATAAATAAACTATATTGCACTGCACAAGTAAGTATTCTGTGTTGTTATTCTCATTTACGTTATTTTATGATATTCGTCTACTTGAAGGCCCAGAAAAAGTGGTTCTGTATATTACATTTTCAGTATTTATAACACACTGCAGTGATGCTGGTGATGTATTTAAGTGTCATCTTCATGTGTAAACACTGTCATCCATCGATCAGTCTCTTACACTGAGTGGATCCCACCATATTATATTCCCGCCAGATTTCTTTTTACCCATCCCCCACCTACGCACATTTGACTTTATAACACAAACGCGCACTTTTATTGATTCTCATTATTGCTTATCACAAATAACTAACATATGATTTATAATCTCTCATGGTATGCACAGTGCACGGTACACGCATGCTACTGGTTATCGGCTTATAGTATAATAATAAAAAAAGGATTTTATTTTAGTTCTTGCGTTTGAATGAGGAAGCATTTATGAGGTAAGTTTTGCTGTGTTTTTTTTTTTTTTGTGTTGTATTTAGTATATTAAATACTATGATGCATTTTTTGTCATGATTAATAACATTACTGCCATTATTTTATAGTAAATTATAGTGATTGTTTCCTTTACTAATTATTCCGATTGTGTAGCTCATTTAAATAGTTCTACATTACAAGAAGTCTAAACACTTTAAGTAAGATTCAATTTAGACCTTTTTTATTTTCAGAATGGATCCTACACAATACAAGGAAATATTAAACTACAAAAGTAGTGGAGAATACCCCGAGAAATTATCGAAAGCAGAAAAGTATGTCATTAGGCGATGTGCTCATAACTATGTTGTCCAGGGTAAGACTGTAACTTACAGTTATTTATATTTTGCATGTATCCGACAATATTTGGCATTGGTATTAGCATAAAAAACAAATGTTAGCGCTGCAGGTGTCCAGTTTTCACTACAGCCAGAGGCGTCATTCCCCATTCAAACCTATAGGGGGCTTGTGCCTGTGCTAGAGACAGACGCGCTCAGCGCTCGTCATATAACTGTTCAGTTCAAACGTTTGGGGTGTATGTGTGTGTAGTTTACATTGTAGAAAAGAAAATCCATTCAAGTATTGTCAATTTGTGTTTACCACAGAGCTTGTTTCACCAATAAACGAGGAACCAATGTCGAATTAGACTTTCGGGTTTTGACATCCCTGCACCACTCTGAGTGTTATGATGCCAAATATTCGGTTGTTGTTTTTCAATACTTTTTATACTTTTGAAATATCTCGGACACCATTTTGTTACCAGTTGTTGTTGTTGTATTGGTTGGTCAAATCACTTAATCACGATTAATCCGATCTAACATAAAAGTTTGTGTATAATGTGTTTAATGTGTACAACATGCGCATTCATGTTGGAACAGGAAGTGGCCACCCCCAAGCTTCTAAAAGAATGGTCAAAATTCCTATAAACACACTCCTACACCTTGTGGAAAGAGTTGAAGCTGTTATAGTGAATGGCGAACTCCATGTTAAACCCTACAGATTAATAATGGGATGTCATTAAAGTTCATGTACTTGTAAAGGCAGACGTGTTTCTGCAACTACGGGCACTTTTGACTATCCCAATTTAAAAAAAAATCAACCTCTATGAATTTCAATTTTAACCATCACAGTCTGTAATACATATAAAAAATTACACAAAATAGAATGTAGTCATTAAGATTTTAATCTGGAACATGTTTATTTTTTATGTTTTTTGGGTCATCTTCTTAAAAAGTGTCCTTACCACAACTTTACAATAACGTTCATTTTATACATTTTTCTTTAGTAATTTCTATAAAAAAAATATATATTTAAATAGCTTTTTCAAATTTTATACAGTTTTGCAAATACTGATATAATAAAATAATATACAAAATAGGGAATTTCATGTTTTTTTCTATGCCATGTAAAAAATTTACAGTAACCTTAGATGTCAATTGTTTCCATACACACAAAAGATGACATAACTTTTTATGACAGATGTTGCAATTTCAATGTGTTAATCATCTCAGCTTAAGTGTAAAAATATTTTTTGCAAATGAAAATGTGAGAAAAAAATGAAAATAGAGCAGTGCTGCGGTAATGACATCTTGTGTCGGTAAGGACACAATGTTAAACTGCCATGAAATCTTAAACAGGCTACTGTAAAAAAAAGAAACATGCTACAGAAAAAAAAGGTATTGCATGTGTAAAAGATAGTAGCAGTTTTGCAGTAAATAACTATTTTAATTAACTCTTACTCTTTTAACTGCTTCAAAAATATTGTCTCCTAAAGTTGATGATTCATGTTTATATATATACTAATATATATACTAATATATGCTTCAGTACTAATAATATACTGAATTTTAGTAATTTAATATACAGTAAACCTTAAATTTGTCTCTACCGCAACACAAGGTCTTTACCGCAACACCTAAATTTGCTGCGGTAAAGTCATGTTGCGGAAATGACATTTTTGCTAATATTTTAGCTAATTGGCAGCTAGCAAGGCCTACCACATTAGTTTTGACTCTTAGCATCTTAATATACATGAATCCAACAGTAATATACATTTATTTTTAAAATGTAGTTCAAAATACACAATTATTAAGCTGAATGGTAAGGACACACAATAAATACTAGAGCAGAAAAGATGATGTTCACCTTATTTTTTTGGTATCTTGTGAGTGAGGTAGTGTGGTGGCCCAGTCTGTCAGCAATGTGCTCAAGTGATAATTGCTGTTTCCATAGAAACTAGACTTGTTTGGGTTCGATAAAACTTCATAATAAAAGCTTTTTTTCATCGTTGCGGTAAGGACTCAAAAGTGTGGGACAGGCACATTTAGTTTAAAAAATCATAAAAATTATCAGTAAATAATCCAAAGAAATTTAAAGTGCTGTAAATGAATCTGTATATTAAACAATTCCATTTGAAATAATGACAAATTGTAATTAAATTAGCTTATTTTATTTATCTCAACATTGAGACCACAGGTGTGGGACATTAACAAAAATGGTGTTTTGAGCTATAAATGCTTCATAATATTATATTTAATCACATTAATCAGTAAGGTGTGTAATGGCACTGTGGATATATTTATGAAACATCAAATGACAAATTTGAACATAAATCAAAAATTTCACTGCTGGGACTTAAAAGTGCCCGTAGTTGCAGAAACACCCATATATCAAAATATAATTATAAATATATAGATAAACACAAATTTTTATGTTAGATGTGATTAATCAACGACAGCACTAATTATTTTATGTATTAATTACTTGTAGAGTTTGTAGTTTTTACTACAATTTAAAATGTGCTTTATTGTTCTCAGTTTAGGGAAATATTAGTAAATGTTTTTTAGTTCCATAAATGTTTGAAATGGAATTGGGAGTATTGAATTTAATGTTTGTGTCACAGGTCGGGGTGTGAGCGCCAGCGGGCCGCCCTCCCCCTCAAATCGGAACACCGCCCCGAGGAGCATGACCGTGGGACACATGAGGCAGACAAAGGGAATAAAATAAATATGTCTTCTTTATTAAATAATAAAAACAACTTTAAAAGTCTCTCTTTGGGGACACTCCGCAGTTTCAGACAGAGAGAGGAATGGACATAATTCACAGCTTCCGCGTTCTCTTCTTCAGCGTTCTCTTCGGGGCTCAGACAGAGAGAGAGCGATGTAAACATGCTGGGACTGCGAGTGAACAGCAGCAACACCATTCCCACACTTGCATATTCACCAATACACTGCAAGATTTCACTCGTGCTCACCGTAGAACTGCAATTCAACAGACTCACTGTGTAATCAGGGTTTACACCCGCAATCCAGCCGAAATCTTGCACCCTCTGCTCGGTGCACCCCCCTCTCTGCTCCATGGCTGCTGCGTCTCCTTTTTATCATCCATTTTGGAAACTGCGTCCCAATGGCCAGCCCGAACTCTCCTCCTCTCACAGCTGTCAGCAATTCCACTCATTAATTTCCCCGTTCTGCGATAACACACGGGGAAAACCAGAACCGGACTGGTGTTGCAGCCGGAAGTGCTCCCCCATGGTTCCTGTCTTAGTCACTCGGTGACATTTGTCAACTGAGCACTTTTGTCTGTATGTTAAGTCTGTGCAGATTGTTGTGAAATAAAGGCTAATATGTGTTTTCATTTGTGTTTTTATGTGATTGATACACACCACGATTATGTTAACCTCAGTATAAAATTTAGTACAGCAAATAATACAAATCCTGATCAAAACATTTTAGTTGAATGAACTATAAAACTAGTTGAGCAAACATACTTTTTTAATTTAGAGTCAAGTTTAGGCCAACTAAAAAATAATAATTGAAGCGAACACTTTGAAGAGAGAAATTGAGTGAACGTAAAAATTCTGTGGAACTAGTTACTAAATAATAATTAGTTGAGACAACCTTACATTTTTTTACAGTGCACTGTGAAGCGACATGAACGAACAATGAACAGCTGTATTTTTATTCACCAAGATTAACAAAGATACAGCATATTAATAGCAATAGAGGGGCAAGCAAAAAATGCGGGGACAGGTGTGTCAAACTTATCGGATTCAAGCAGAATCATGCGCGTGTGCTGCTCAACCGCGAAACATGTAAGCGAGCGCGCCGGAGTTATGTTTGGGACTATTTTACACCTTCATCATGACTATAAGTTTGCGTGTGCATTCGCTGCCTTTTGTTTTGTGCAAATGTAAGTTGTAATAGTTTATTATGTGTGCGCCTTTCTATATGCGATTTATCTCATATTGGATGCATTTGGTTAAGAATTAAAGCGTGATCTTCAGCCCGCGCAGCTCAAACGGCAATGCACGACTAATAATGACTATTGGGACTGTCATATTACATTATAAAGAGAACAATATTATAATAAAACATTGTAAATTATTTGGGTTTAGTTGCCGTGTCGCGTTGTTCCAGGAAGAGCGCGTGCACAACATGAGTCATTCTGAATGGAACTTACTTCAAGTTCACTTGTGCATTCACGTCATTTAGTGAAGATATAATTTGTAATATTATGTTTATTTTGTATATATCTGACTAATCTCATATAGGTTGCATTTCTTTGAGTTAAATAACGATAACGTTAAACGATAACGAGTTAGCAAAGTGCTCAACGGATAATAACGATGATTAATTTGGGACTGTCATATTAGATAACATCAGAACACTAATTTATTAAATCGTTGTGAATTCATTGGGTTTAGTTGCCGTTTTCAGTGTGTTTCAGTGCACGTCCACAAGACATTCTGACAAGCACGCATCTGAGGCGGCGTTGGTGACACGTTGTATTAGTCGTAATTATTAAATAATTAATTTAATTTAATTATCAATCACATCGAAACATTTTACAATCCTACTAGCCTTACAGGAACCCGTAAACGAGAGCACATTATGCCTGTTCTTGCCTCTCTTCATTGGCTACCAGTTTGTTTCAGAATACAGTTTAAGATTTTATTGTTTGTTTTTAAATCTCTTCATGGTCAAGCACCAGCTTACATAAATGATCTACTGAAGATGCATGCTCCTTTGAGGTCATTGAGGTCCGCTGACCAACTACTCTTATCTGTTCCTAGAACACGACTTAAAAATAGGGGAGATCGAGCATTTTCAGTCGTGGCACCGAGACTGTGGAATGATCTGCCTATGCGTATCAGAGTAGCTCCCAGCCTTGACATTTTTAAATCACAACTTAAAACTCACTATTATTCATTGGCTTTTAAACCAGCCTGAGAGTTAATTAATGCATTTTATATATTCTTTAGTTTGTCACTTGTTTAACTGTGCTTTGTGCTCATGTCATGTGTTTATAATTTGTCTGAAATTATGTCCAGCACTTTGGCTAACCTCGGTTGTTTTAAATGTGCTTTACAAATAAAATTGTATTGTATTGTATTGTATAGCCCTTTATTTAGATTAAAAACCATTCTCATAGGAACATAGCGTTTTGAGCAGCATTTGCAAACCCTGTCATGCTGTTGGCCATATGCCACTGCAGCAGACGCATAATTGATTGTTAATTTAAATGATCGATCGATCATGGGAATTTGTGAAAATTGACATTCCTTCAGTTCTATAATTGAAGTTTCCAGGTCTAGTAGTCTTACTGTCATCTTTCTCAGAGCAAGGGGGATTATACGTGCTGCTGCTAATGTTTCAAGTTTTTCATACAAGTAGTTCACCAGATAGATTATTATAGACTTAATATAGTTTAGGCTAAGCCTACCCATTTAGATTTATTTTATTTTATGTTGCTTAATGTTTGTGTTGCAGGATGGACTGTGGTTGAATCCAGTTCCTCCTCCCCATTGATTATATTTGCGTTTATCCTTCCTATTCCGTTTATGATTGGCTCGTGGCGTGTTCTTGGTGGCCAATCATGTCAGGGGAAGGATGTTATAGCTCGAGCGTACCCCCTGGGGGCAGTGGGTGACGCTGGAGGCGCGTGTTGTTTGGGTTCACCCAGTTTTTGGTAGTGTCGCAGAATTCCTTGCTGTGTTGCGGCTACCCCATTGTTTCCATCGGACTGAACGGCATGATGTGTTACTGTTGTTGACTCGCACATGGTGCTTTGCCTGCGAGATTCATGTGTCAGCTCGCTGTTGCCCGGGGATAGCTACCATAGTAAGGAAGCGTTTGCGGCCTGCTTTGGGGCAACTGCCGCACCCTTCCATGGCTTGGTTAACAATCAATTATGCGTCTGCTGCAGTGGCATATGGCCAACAGCATGCCATATCACCCTGTAGCCCAAGACTGGTTGGCCACTAAAGCTAAGCAGGGCTGAGCCTGGTTAGTACCTGGATGGGAGACCTTCTGAGAAAACCAGGTTGCTGCTGGAAGAGGTGTTAGTGAGGCCAGCAGGGGGCGCTCACCCTGTGGTCTGTGTGGGTCCTAACGCCCCAGTATAGTGACGGGGACACTATACTGTCAAAGAGCACCGTCCTTCGGATGAGACGTTAAACCGAGGTCCTGACTCTCTGTGGTCACAAAAAATCCCAGGATGTCTTTCGAAAGAGTAGGGGTGTAACCCCGGCATCCTGGCCAAATTTGCCCAGTGGCCTCTGTCCATCATGGCCTCCTAATCATCCCCATATATATATACCAATTGGCTTCATCACTCTGTCTCCTCTCCACCAGTAAGCTGGTGTGTGGTGAGCGTTCTGGCGCAATATGGCTGCCGTCGCATCATCCAAGTGGATGCTGCACATTGGTGGTGGTTGAGGGGATTCCCCCTTCTATGTGAAGCGCTTTGAGTGTCCAGAAAAGCGCTATATAAATGTGATGAATTATTATTATTATTATTATATTGTATCTGTACATTGTAAAAATTGTAAATTGCAAAATTGTCATGGCGATGTCCCACAATGGAATGCGCGACCTGCACGCATGAGGTAGTGTAGGTATACTGTATATACAATATACAGTATATGCTTAACATACGTACTTAAAAGGTTTACAGTGCACATTATACACAATTTATACTACAGGGCTGTTGAATGCTTGATTCTGATTGGTTGAGAACGTTCTAAGGTGTGCAATTATTTTTAAGGGAAACGCACGGCTAAAGTAGTTCCAGGCAGGTTTGACCGCATTACAGTTCCATATCACTGCGCGTAGTTAACTGTAATAACGGAAAACAGGATACAATTCGCCTTTGGCTAAGCCACACCCTAGAATGTAGATTGACCAATCACAGCGAGCTCCCACAGAGGTCCGACACTTTTTCACAGCGCTCCATTGACTTTAACACAGGCGTCTCATATTTTTGGTCTCGGCAGGCTATTACCGTCGTAGTTTTATCAAAAATATGGTTAAACGTTGTGCCTGGGGCATTTGTAACACAGATACGCGTTTCCCAGAGAGGTTGGAGGGGGGTGTCCGTTTTTTTCCCTTCCCAAACCAAAGTCAAATCCGTAGACAAGTGTCGTCTAGCACACGCTGCTAATAAATACAACGTTATACTCGCGTAGTCCGTTTGCTTTGTAATAACGATTATAGAAGTGACTAGAGACCTACCCAGCTCTGCATGAACAGTGTTGCTCCTTGATATTGTTAGTCCCAGCCTCCGTCTCCATTAGTAGGATATGCAGTGGTTCATTTTTTGACTGTGACCGGTATGCTTTTGCCTCTATTTGGATGCCTTGTTGTTCCTTGCGTTTCACTTGTATGTCGTGAATAAAGCCTTCGAACGTATATTGCAGCCCCTTTTGCCTACTTCTATCGGACACTTTATTTGCTGCTTTATAAAAGTTTGATAAAATTTCAGCAGGAAGAGCTGTCACAGCATAAGCCATGTTGATACCAGAGCCCAGATGAAGTTTGTTTGTCGGATGCAGCAACAGTAACTAAGGGGGGCGGGGCTTAGCCAAAGGCGAATTCATAACTAGAAAAAACATGCAGCCCCATAGACCAACGCTACTTTTGCGTCATCGAAGGTTAACGCCCCTTTTTGGGGGAAAACAAACGGATACACTATACAACAGAACTCGCTCTAGAGCTGCAAAGTTTCTTAAATGGCACAAACATACACACTCTCTTTGCCGGCCGAGGACCGTGAGCGGTATTTAAATAAGCTACTGGATACAGGGTTACAGAGGTGTCCTTTTGAAATGGTCGAAAAATGGATTAATGACCCCACGCAGTGGCCAAATATGGACTATTCAGACATCTACCACTATCTCGTGGAATCACCAAGTAAGTAGCAGCTAGCCTATTTTTTTTGTTGTTGTCATTAACACAATCACAGTATGACAAACTAGACGATGAGGCCATCATATTTAACTTGATTTAAGCTATTGACATAGTTTTGTTGCCGACTAGCTATAAGTTACTAGTTAGAAAGACGAAGCTGCTATCAGCTAACGTTACGTGATTAACTTAGCTCTCACTAGGCACGCTACCTTGGCTGTTAACTGATTTTACTGTTGAAATAGTGGCAGGCTAGGACTAAAGTGGACTTGGCTGGTTTCTGCTTGTGTCTAGAAAGTGCTAGGACTTTGAAAGTTGTAAAAAGGTTTACAGTGTACGGCAAAATATGTATGGGACCTATGTATGTATGGGGCTATCAAATTGGATGTTGTGACATTACGCTATCCTATCTAGCCTAGAAGGCTTGATCTACTGCCGTTCGTGTTGTTACATGTAGCCCAGAGCAGTGGTCATCGAAAAGTCATAAGCCTAGTGCTAATCTTAAGATAGAGCAGACACCACTATAGCCAGAAATGATAAACAATGTCATTGTTTGTGTCTGACAGGCCTGTATACATCGGAAACAATGAAAAACAAAAGGTCCCTGGAGGCCCATAAGTTTTTTGTCAGTGGTTGGGTCCAGACTGTTTTACACATAAAAACAGACAAGTGCTTTGTTTTTAAAAGCAGTGTTAAACCTTCTTGGAGGGTGACTAACAAGCCCCACAACACCTGGGTAGCTGTGGAAAATAGTGGCAAAGTTAGAGCAGCTCACTGCGACTGCATGGCAGGGTAAGAGATCCATACTGTTGACTTGTGCTCACGTTTTCGTGGAATTGACGCTTTCTTTCTTCTTTTTTTTTTTTTTTACCCAAGACTAGGTGAAAGCTGTTCCCATGTGGGTGCAGTTCTGTATAAATTGGAAGCCTCAGTCCGCCTGGGCATCACCACCACTGTAAGAACCAGTATAGCCTGCCAATGGAACGCTGTTTCTACAAAAAAAGTTGAGCCATCCCCAAAGCCTCAGCAAGCCAACAGGCACAGTTTTTACAAATGCTACACGCGACAGGTGAATGTCCTGTGGTGCTGAGTACTTTTAGTAAATATGCAGGCTCGACACCACACCACTCCTCGTGGTTTGAAACATTAACCTTTACCAAGGAAGAGGCAGACAGAGTGGAGGCAGAGACTGTAATGCAGGCAGCCTGTAAGGCCTGGTGCAGGCACAGAGTAGGAAGAATCACCAGCTCGTTTGCTCACACTGTTCTTCACACTAATCAAGAGAAACCCTCAATCACTGTAATCAGAACAATCATGTCAGAGGCTAAAAACATAAATAGTCCTTACCTTAAGTGGGGAAGAGACAATGAAAAACATGCCCTAGACACCTACAAATATGCACTGGGCATTGGCCCAGCCACTGACCAATTATCTACCAACATATTGGTAACTGAAGATGTATGCAAAGTGCATGAAGGATTAAGAGTGGACAGATCAGGCTTTAGAATCAGCCATGAAAGACCATACTTTGGTGCATCATGTGATGCCTATGTGTCATGCGATTGTTGCGGCAAGGGTGTGGTGGAGGCAAAGTGTCCGTATAAGTGGGCAGGTCAGCAGTCAGTCAGCTGGACAGATGATGAGAAAGGGCACCTTTCCACATTGTTTTCTTTGAAGCCCAACCATTCTTACTACACTCAGGTACAGTTTACTCTGCAAAGGCAAAGCTATACACAAAGAAATCAGTAGCTGTCAACAGAATTGTGACATTCTTTAACAAATACTGTAGGCACATTTTAATAATACTTCCTTTCCCTCTTTCTCCTTGCCAAAGGTTCAGCTGCAAATGTTTGTGTGTGCAGCACAGTATGCAGATTTTGTTACTTGGACCCCACAGCAGACCACCATCTTTATAATCTTAAAAGATGATGAATTCATTCACAGAATGGTGGACGTGATCAGCAGATTTTGGGCAAAACACATCCACCCACGATTGATGACAACAGTACTACAAAGTGAGGTGAGAAAAATGATAACCTTTTTTAAATAATCTATAAAAAAAATAGAGACACTATTGAACATACTTTAGTATTTATTTAATAATACTTTGTGCCATGTTTACAAGTGCTGCACAAACATTTACAAGTTTGTCAACTGTTGCTTGCCCTTGGTTTTTGTCCCGTGCAGACTGAACCAGACAGCGAGGGAGTGGACCGTCAAGGATGTGAAAGCGACCTTTCAGCACACCAATCACCCGCTCTGTAAGGACGACAACAACAAAAAGGGAGTGCTTTTCTAAATTGTCTTTTCAAATAAAACAGCATTACAATAATCTAGTTTTACTTATCAATAGGGCTGGGTATTGACACAAATTTCACAATTCAATTCGATTTAGATTCACAAGCTTGCAATTCGATTCGAAACAAATCTCTTAACTAATGCTGTAAACTATGTGAGTCAGTTGTAGCCTATAGGCTTCATTAGCCTACTATAATATTGAAGGTAAAAATTAACTCTTTTAGTTATTTTTATAATAATAAAGTTATATGAAATATAAACATTTAAATGGTGGCTGTCATAAAAACTTGCCAGGTTTATTCAAACATGCATTAAATATCGAAGAACATGAAAAATTATAATGAATATGTAATATGGTGCATATATTTGCCAAAACGCTATTTATGTTTTTGAATTTCGTAAGAAAATGGACGTAATTTGAAATATGAGACTTTATTAAGTATCAATAGTAACAAAGCACAAAGATTATTGCGATTTATTGGATGGGATGCGCGCTACAATGTTCCATTGATTCATCAAATGAAAACAGGATGACTAATCGATTCTTGAGATTTAAGAATCGATATCGGTTGGTAAAAATGAGAATCGATTAATATCGAGAAATCGATATTTTTTACCCAGCCCTACTTACCAATATGAATCCGGATGTTTGACTTCCTACGAGACATCTCCACCTCTCTCCCAGGTAACTGCTTCCTTCCTTTTGTGAATGACGGTGTTAGCAGCTCGACACCGAGGAGGGCAAAGTCATCCTGGAGTGTAAACCCCCTGTCTGCTAATATCTAGAGATTAAAAAAATCCACCATAATATTGCATTGTATCTACTTTGTTCTGCTTTTTAACCAGAGGGTGGTGCCATGACACCCTAATCAAATGACATGAATGTGGTTAGTTGAGATACACGTAATTCCGATTTTACCTGATCACCTGGAGAATGGTACACTGAGGACAGGAATCCTGACTGTCGAACAATATGCACATCAGAGGTCCTTCCTCCCCATCCATTTGACAAAAATGTAATGCTGCCAGATGGACTGCATGCTATTAGATATTTCACTGTTGTCCATTTCTTGTAGTTAGAGTATGATTTTGCTCTAAGAAAGGATACACAATAGCAATGACATCTAGCCTTTTATTTCAATGTGGGATGTGAGAGTGTGTAAAGACATTTCTTGTGACACTCACCTAGCTTTAAGGTTTCTAGGGTACTCAGTCCTGATTTCAAAACAATCTATGATTGCTGTGAGTCGTGGGAACTGGGCCTTCATTTGTGGAGGTATCAGTGAAAAACATTCCCTATCAGGCCAGTGAACTAAAAAGGAAATTTTCCCATACATCAGGTCAAGCCATCGGATAAAAATTTGCCTGACAGTTGTTTGAGGCATTTTCAGAACGTGACTTAAGAAAAAAAAAGGATGGGTTTTGACGTAGTTTTATCAGTGTAATAAACAGCTGGTCCCGCGGTGGAAGGGAGATGCAGCCTCGCCTCTTCACAAACTGGTTAAGAAATGCAAATAGGCTCAAAAACATCGTCCAGCTGAGTCCAGTCATCTGTCGGCACTTTCCATCATTTTCCTCCAAAGAATAAGATGACAGGCAGTTCCTTGACTCACGCATTTCATCAGGGACATCGTCAGCATCATCGTTGTCAGCTGGGCAATGATCTTCATCGAGAACTAACGAGAAAAATAAGTGGCTTTAGCCCGCACATCTAACCCCAATCCAGCTTTAGCCTGACCATCTTAATACAATCTAAATGTAAGTGCATGTCATTAAACTTACTTGTAGGTAGATCTGGGCTCACAGCAGTCGTTTTTGCCACCTTGCGTTTGAGAAGGGGAGACGTCTGCTCACGTTTCCTGGCGTGTTTATACCTATTCAATTTCTGGTTTGGGTCTGCCACAGTACGGTGAGGAAATATTGTGGGCACAAAATCCGGGTGCAGGGGTTCTTTAACATGGCTTCCTGGAATTGGTTTAACATTGTAAAATACCGTTTCAGTACATGCATATGGTATAAAAACTCTGGTATACACCCTAGGCGGTATCCTAGCTGGCTAGCCATAGCTAGATCCTAGCTAGCACTAGCTGGCTTAGTTGGTATGGTAACGAAATTAAAGTCAGTAACTAGCAAGTACACTACTTTATGTTAAATACAGATAGTGTGGGGGGTTGAATTAATGAAATAATCGGCTTACCTGTTATGAAATGCTTCCCACATACATATGTGTGAGGGGTCTTTGGGTCCCACAACCCTCCATCTGGTGCTTCCCTCTTTATCGCCTGAAGCCATAACAATCTTCTTTCCGCTTGTTTTATTCGGCATGGTAAAGGTATAAATTTTAAACCGGGTGTTTTAAAAACATTTGAGGTGCAACTCACCACGCAACAACTTTTGGTTATGTTATTTTTGTTCTTCTGTTAACCGGAGTAGACAAAATTCAGACCGTGTCAAAATGTAGAATCCAGACCGTTTGTTTTCCCCCAAAAAGGGGCGTTAACATTCGATGACGCAAAAGTAGCGTTGGTCTATGCGCTTGATCTGCTGTTTTCGATGTCTAACTTCACAATCAATGGACACATACAGTTTAATTTTAATAAATAAAGTATGTAGTCCTATCTATAGGCTAAATAGAAAATTAAATTAGTCATGCTGGGTTTTCGTAATTATTCCAGATAATATAACGAATAAATAATTATTGATAGGCCTACTTGTTAAAAGGGCTTCGTGTGTTTCATTTATTGGGTTATCTACTGTCAATTATAGAAAACGAGAATGAACGAATTAATTAAAACAAATTTAACTAATAAATAAATATTATTATTGACGCACATGCTTTTTTGTCTCATTATTGCAACATCTCTCTCTCTCTCTCTCTCTCTCTCTCTCTCTCTCTCTCTCTCTCTCTCTCTAATAACGGCATTAATAACTGTATAAAGCCGGGACACACTGACTAAGGCCAGTTATGAATGTAATTTGATACTTATGCCTGATCATGCCCAAACGCGTGTTCAGCGCGTTCAGTCTGTTTGTTCACAGTCTGTGTTTAACAGCTGCTACAGTCGATGGAAACAGTCAGTCTTCGGATGTTTCAGCAAGTCGTAAGTGTGTCCCCATCATTAGTCTGCTGTCAGTGGCTCAAACCTCCGTTACTAACTCTAAAATGACGTTTTGGAATTAGCAATGGAGGCATTGGATTAGATGCGTAATAAATTAGTCCTACATACAAGAGCGTTTTAATGACAAAAAACTTGACAAACGTCTTGAAATGCATCATCTAAACAATGTTTCGAGGTGTGGTAACTGTAGTATAAGCGGAACAATTGACTTCAGGCTGTTGAATTATTAGAAAAATAATGCACACCCGAGGTGTAACGGCTACTCCGCTTCACGTCGTGACCGCATTACCACCTCGGGTGTGCATTATTTCTCTAATAATTCAATGGCCTGTCGTCAATTATTCCTTACATAAATAATAATATATGAAATTACAGTTTATACATGTACAGAATACACAATGCAGTATGATTTGCATCAAGGACCAGAACTAAACGTTTTGTTTATGTGTCAATAAAATCTGAAATTATATCAGCTTTAATTTTCCAAAGTTTTGGGTGAATATTGATTTTTAATGGATGGACAGAAATCTTTCAGATTTCAATAACAATAACCTTATTTGTGTTTCAAAGATGAATGAATGACTTGTGTATTTACTCCAACATTGTAAGTGATAAGAGAATTTAAATTTTTGGGTGATCTAACTCCTTAATGCTCTTAACATTTTATTGCTTAACATAGCTTCTGGACCTACTCATAATGTCTTTTGTTTTGTTTTTTTAGATGGAGAATTGTGATCCATGTCACATGGATGTGACAATTGTAGATGGGTACAGTAGGAAAATCATGTACCTGCATGCAAGTGACAACAATAGAGCCTTGACTGTTCTTTCTTCATTTGTTGGTGCTGTGCAACTCTTTGGGGTACCTAAAAGAGTGCGTAGCGATAAAGGTGGAGAAAATGTTGAGGTGGCACGCTTTATGCTTGAGCATCCAGATAGAGGATCAGGTATTTCTTGAATAGTGTAATTTTAGCAGTTTTAACACTTGTTTTTTCCTCTAAATACATACTGTATGTAGAATCATAATAAAACAGCCCTATTTCATAATTGCTTAATTTTTTTTTCTCATGTTCAGAAAAAAAGATTTAGATTCATCACTGGACGCACCGTGCAGAATCAACGTATTGAGAGACTTTGGAGAGATGTTTGGTGCGCAGTGACAGTCAACTATCACTCTGCACTCCAACATCTCTCCAGCACCGGTGCTCTCAATCCTGATAATGAACTTGATATAATTTGCCTTCATTATGTGATGCTCCCAAGAATAAATCTGCATCTCCAGCTCTTCAAGCAAGCATGGGATCGGCATCCAATATCCACAGAGCATGGGAGGTCACCACAGCAATTATGGATTGAAGGGCAGCAACCAAATTTGTGACCCATTGTCTGAGCAGGTATGTTAATTAAGCTATTTTAATATGTCAATGAAAAACAATAGTCCTGTAATATAACACACAACCTCTAGTGTGAAATTACCATGCAAGTTAACTTCAATTTGAAGAAACCGATTGCCTTAAACCATTAAAGTTAAAAAAAGTAATATTTGAGCTGTATTAGTAATGTATCATGGCTGTGAAATTAGCGAGTAGGCTACCCTATGGTAGGGTACTACAGGATGAAAAAAAAAAAATTATATATATATATTTTTTTTTTAAATGATCAATAAACTACTGTCATCAAAAGTTAGCATTTTCTATTGAAAACCATCAGGATAGCATATATTAGCATCTAGTTGGCGACCTGCAATATACGCTGGACTGCTTTTCCAATGCAATGTAGGTGTAAATAGGCTTCTCGCTATCTCCACTCACAGCTCGCGCTGAAAAGCTACGCAAAGCCAAACGCTGCTCGTCCTGCATAGACGTCCTGCACTGTCACCGTGAGTGAGTAACTGTTAACTGTGTGGTGTTCTGAGAATATCAGCTCAAATGGATAGTTCATCCGGATCAGATGTTGAACACACGGAGGAGGTTTGATCGCGAACGCAACAATCAACTACTGTGGACTTTGGCCGAAAACAGGAAGTAAATACGGGTATGTGAGCTGGCTGAATAAAGAGATTATTCCTGCCTTCGTGAAAGCTCGGATCACAGTTGAGACTGATATATCAGCCCAGGCATCCACGATCCATTGGCAGATAGTCGCCCGGCGCTGTCTCCCCGTCTTGGTGAACGCGTGTCCACCATCCACATATAAGGCGCTCCGGATTATAAGCCGCAATGTCGTTTTTTGAGAAAATTAAAGGCTTTTAAGTGCGCCTTATAGTGCGGAAAATACGGTACTGACAATGCCCACATTAAAGAACACAGACAGATAATTTCCATAATGACCAACACGATCTAATAAGAGCAGCACAAATTAGCATCTGGTTTAAAGGAGACTGTATGTATTTTTTTCCTTTTTCCCTCCTTCTAGAGATATTTAGAAGAACACAGCATTGACTGGGAGGGACCAACACCAGTGGATGGTGATGACATAATTGAAGTTCCCCCGCCACCTGAGAATCTACACAATGCTGTTTTCCAGTATCTTCAGGGAAGAGTGGATCCACTTGGCACTAGCACTTGCTTTGGAGTTGACATTTTCCTGGGGGCATTAAGAGTTTCAAGGGAGCAATTTATGTACCACTTTTAATTTCCATAATAATTTGCTCTTTTTTTGCATATAAAACCCATATGACACAAAGTCTTTATTAACACATATTTAAACTCGACTTTTTTTATATATAAAATGTTTTTTTATTGCTCTCATTGACTTATTTTAAAAAAAAAAGTTGCAAAAAAATATTATAGATGTAAACTTTGTTTTGACTATAGTAAAGATATTAAATAGTTTAGCACCCAATACATATTAACACTTGAAGATAGTACTACATAGTTTACAGTTTTAACTTAAGAGATTCTATATAGTAATTTTCTATTTATTGAGCTAGAAGATTGTTGTGATAAGGAGCTTGTTTTGCCTTTGAAAACATATCCTCCTCTAGCTCCAGCTCCTAGCCAGCTTGCTAGCCTATTAGCCACTGTCACTAGCCACTGTCACTGACCACAACAGTGAAAGACCCAATGTTTTCAGGAGTGTATTGTTACGTCCCAGGTCTAGGGTCCGAGAAAATAACATAAATAAATGTCGTTACACCTTGACTTCTTGTTTCTTTCTTTTTTTTATTATTATTGTGAAACAAGTTGTTCAAACTGATATCAGCACAAGACAACAAAAAGGAAGCAAAATATTTTCAGGGTAGGGTCAAAGCCAAAATAACAAACAAAACTGAGACTACCTTGTTTTAGAAAAATTATTATCCTAACAAAAAAAAAAACGTTTAAACAAAAATACAAAAACTAAACTGACTCCCTTACTAGCCAAAAAACAGGAGAAAATATGTTCACAATAAAGAAAAAAAATGGCACCCAAACCCCTACAGCTTCTGTGCTGGAGCGCAGTGATATTTACAACAAATATAATAACAAAACAAAAACACTCAGCCACGTTGAGTGTTTTAAAAGAAAACCGTGTACAGAAAACTTTACAAAAGAAATGGAGAAGAAAACTAATCGGGGGAAAATAAGGTAAAAGAAAAATAAATAGCACAGTATTTATGAAAGTCACTACTCGAAGGTAATTCTCTTTCCACCAATAACAACAGTTTCAACAACAACGGCCGTTTCAATGACAGCGCAATTAAATAAAAGTCAACACAGACTTAATCGTCTTTCCCACAACAACAATAGGTTCAAAGACACGCAATAAACAACATTCCAATCTCTCTCTCCAGATCCACGTTCCTTCCTCCTTTTTAAAGGACGCGCAGTTCCATCCCGACCAACCACGGGGCACGTTACCGACACGTTCAATTAGGGCGGTGCAACCTGCGGGAGAGAGAGAAAAAGAGAGAGAGAAAAAGAGAGAGAGAGAGAGAGAGAGAGAGAGAGAGAGACACACAGTACCCAACATGTCTCATCATAACACCCCCACCCATAAAAGTCAAAATCCCATTTTGACAAAAACATCAACAAAACTCCTCACACCCTAGAAAGTGCATCTGCGATAACATTTTCTGTACCCTTCTTGTGGCGTATGTCAATGTTAAACCCCTGGACCACCAAAGACCATCGCATTAACCTTTGATTGGAGTTGGCCATGCGCAGAAGGAAAACTAAGGGGTTATGATCGGTGTAAACAGTTATAGGTAGCGAACTACCACCGACATAAACCTCAAAGTGCTGAAGTGCAAGAAGTAATGCTAAGGCCTCTTTTTCAATGGTGCTATAACGTTGCTGTGTTTTAGAAAACTTTTTTGAATAATAACACACAGGGTGATCTATTCTAGCTTCACTTTCTTGCAACAAAACCGCACCTGCTCCCAACCCACTGGCATCCACCTCGAGTTTGAATGGTCGTGAAAAGTCAGGGGCAGAGAGGACTGGGGCACTACACAGGAGATCTTTGGCAGCATTAAAGGCGACGTCACATTCATGACTCCAAATAAAAGCTTTGGTTCCACTCAATAAGTCTGTCAGAGGAGACACAACGGAGGAGAAATTTTTGCAGAATCCTCGGTAATATCCCACCATACCAAGAAAACGGCGCAACTCTCTTTTACACTTGGGCATGGGGAAATTTACAATCGCCTCAACTTTAGCATTAACAGGGCGTACCTGTCCTTGTCCGACCTGTTTCCCTAAGTAAGTGACCACTGCTTTTCCAAATTCACATTTTTTTAAATTCACAGTCAATGATGCTTTTGTTAAACGAGCAAACACTTCACGTAGTGTTTTCATGTGACCACTCCATGTGTGGGAATAAATAACCACATCATCCAGATATGCTTCGCAATTTTCCACACCAGACAATACCTTTTGCATCAACCTCTGAAAGGTTGCGGGAGCGTTTCGCATTCCAAAGGCCATTACGGTATATTGCAGGAAATTATCTGGTGTTGCAAATGCGGAGATATCGGAGGCACGCTGTGTAAGTGGCACTTGCCAGTAACCCTTTAAGAGATCTAACTTGGTTACAAAGGAGGCGGCACCAACGCGATCTATACAATCCTCCATCCTAGGCAACGGGAAAGAGTCTGGTTTGGTGACACTGTTCACCTTTCTGTAATCGGTACAGAATCTTTTTGAACCATCAGGCTTCGGCACCAGAAGACATGGCGAACTCCAGGGACTCGAACTGGGTATGGCTAATCCATGTTTTAAAAGATAATCTACCTCATTCCTCATCTCTTCTCTCTTCGAGGGATTTGCACGATATGGATGCTGCTTAATTGGTGATGATTTTACAATTTCAATATCATGAAACAGAACGTTAGTCTGGCTGGGACTGTCGGAAAAGAGAGAAGAGAACTCATGAATCAACGAAACAATCTCCCAACGCTGGGACTGTGGAAGATAAGACAAGTGATGCTCTATATTTTGCAATAACTCAGAGTTGGACAGTTTAGCAGTAATGGCCATAGTCTCAGTGGCAACCAACTCGTCATCCTCAGAGTCGGCAGCAGGGGGCAAAGAAGCAACTGTCATTAACGGTGTCACAAGGGCAGAGGATTTACCAGTTTCTCGATTCACATAAGCTTTAATCATGTTAACATGACAAACCCGACTTTTTTTTCTACGCTCAGGAGTATGAATCAGATAATTTGTCTCACTTAATTTCCTTTCCACGACATAGGGCCCCGAAAACTTAGCTTGAAGTGCAGAGCCGGGAAGTGGAAGAAGAACGAGCACTAAATCTCCAGGCTGAAAACTTCGAGCCACACATTTCTTATCAAAATGTTCTTTCATCTGTTTTTGTTTCGAAGTTAAATTTAATTTGGCAATTTCCAACACACGATTTAAGCGCTCACGCATCTTAGTCACATACTCACATACCGTCACAGGAGATTTTTTTTCCATTAACAACTGTTCTCTTAACAGTTTTAGAGGACCACGCACGGTATGTCCAAAAACTAACTCAGCCGGACTAAATCTTAAAGATTCCTGCACTGTCTCGCGAACAGCAAACATCAACATCGGCAGACCTTCATCCCAGTCCTTCCCAGTTTCCACGCAAAACGCACGCAGCATGGATTTAAGGGTCTGGTGGAAACGTTCGAGGGCACCCTGAGACTCGGGATGATAGGCGCTCGAAAGTTGATGTTTAACTGCCAGTTCACGAAGAACCTGGGAAAACAGTGTGGAAGTAAAATTAGAACCCTGATCGGTTTGAATAATTTTTGGTAAACCAAATGTAGAGCAAAATTTAATCAACTCTTTAACCACTGTTTTAGCCTTTAGGCTACGTATTGGAATGGCCTCTGGAAAACGTGTTACGGCACACATTATCGTGAGTAAATATTGATGACCTGATTTAGATTTTGGCAAAGGCCCCACACAATCAATAATGATGCGCTCAAATGGTTCGCCTATTACTGGGATCGGATGTAGAGGCGCGGGAGGAATGGTTTGCTTTGGCTTCCCGGCTAGCTGACAAACATGGCACGACCGACAGTGAGCTACAACATCAGATTTTAGACCAGGCCAGAAAAAACATCGCAAAACCCGATTATATGTTTTTCGAACTCCCAAATGACCAGAGAGGACATGGTCATGAGCGAGACTCAGTATTTGCGAACGGTAACCGGTGGGAACAACAACTTGACGAACACTGTCGCCATCTTCCCATTTTCTCATCAAAACGTCATTTTCAAAAAAATAAGTCACCTTTTTGCTAGGAATGTTTGTCTTGTCTGTCACAGCAGCAACACACGACGCTAACGACGGGTCAGATTTCTGCGCAGCAGCCAATGGCGACCGACCCATCTGTAAAGAGGCAAAATCACTGATCGAAGCTGTTGGTTCCAGATACAACTTCCCTGTCATCCTATCACCAGTAGATTGTAGACAAGCATCAGACATGTCCACCACATCTTCAAATTTACGGGCCTGGGCTCGTGTCACCACACATGAAGAGAACACAGCTGGAAATTGAGACGACACGTCATTTTTCTCCTTTATTATGGGAGGATTAATAACAATTGGGGAAGCGAAAACTGTACCCCCGGCTAAGTCGTTTCCCAAAATAAAATCGACTCCTTCCACGGGCAGTTCATTGCAGACTCCAACACACACAATACCTGCTATTATATCTGTTTGGAGATAGACGTTATGTAGGGGAACTTTTACACATCCTATTCCTATCCCTCGCAAAATTACATCAGAACCAGTGTATGTTTCAAGTGACAAAGGCAGAATGCCAGCTAGCATAAGACTCTGTGCAGCCCCCGTATCTCGTAACACAGATAGTGACTTGGGTATTTTCTCACTGCTACATGCCACCCACCCCTGTAACATAAACGGTTCAAATCGTGTAGCATTTTTATCAGATGACACATGTTCCAAAGTTTGTACCAAACCTACACCTTTAGGCTTAGTTGATGCATTTTTCTTCTTCCATGCTTCACAATCTGCAATTAGATGGCCAGCATCAAGGCAATAGAAACAGACCCTGTTTTCCCCTGGACGGTACTGAGCACCAGCACCCCTAAGACCTCCAAAAGATCCTCCTTTCACAGGTTTAAAAACACCCCCTGAGCCCTTCACCTGCCCTTCAGCACCACGGACAGCGACCTTATCATATCGCATTACAGGAGAAAAAACTGTTCGGTGTGTCAACACAAACTCGTCAGCCAGAAAAGCAGCTGCTGAAAATGACATGACTTTTTGTTCATTCAAGTGTACAACTAAACTTTCAGAAACACAGCACTTAAAATCTTCCAATAAAATCAACTCCCTCAAAGCTTCGAAAGTAGTAGTTTTATTTGCTGCACACCACTTGTCAAAAAGAGCTTGTTTGTCTCTGGCAAATTCCACAAAGGTTTGTTTGTCCGCTTTCTTATGGGCTCTAAATCTTTGTCTATATGCCTCCGGCACTAACTCATAAGCACGAAGAACAGACTGCTTCACCACATCGTAATCAAGACTCTGTTCTACCGGCAGCGCAGAGCAAACCTCTTGTGCCTTGCCAGTTAGCTTACATTGCAGTAGAAGAGCCCACATCTCTTTCGGCCACTGCAAGGCAGCTGCAACACGTTCAAAAGCTGTAAAATAACTGTCCACTTCAGCTTCGCGAAAAGGAGGTACTAAGTTAATGTTTTTGCTCACATCAAACCCAGGCAACGAAATCGCCCGTGGAGCTGAAACGGGACTGGAGGAGACTGGCACAGGGGCAACAGCAGGTAAACGAGCAAATGAGGGAGAAACGGGTGAATTCTCCAGCGCGCTCCTAGTCGGGTGAAGCCGGCCGTGATCACGCTGAAACCGTTCCCTTTCCATCTCAAGCTCCAGTTCCCTTAGCCTAAGCCTTTTTGCCTCACTCTCCTCCCGTTTAATTTCCAATTCTACCTCTTTCGCTCTTAACATTAACATCGGGTCCGAATGGGGTACAAACAAAGTACTACTCGGTGGCGCGAATATTGGATATTTAGACGGTACGGGCGAGAGTGGCGCAGACGCAGGTTTCTCGTCGACCTCCGTCGGCGCAAAACCCTTTTCCTCTATACCACTCATTCCCGACTCATCAGGCAATATCCGCTGCACAATCAATTCCTGGTGCAATACTTTTTTTACTTCCTTCTTAGAAGCACAATGCGGTACCACAATTTTAAAAAATTCCGCAATTTTCAACAGATCGTCCTTACGACAGCGATTAAACTGTTCCGTGCTTGGAGATAGTGTAAAGGCGATCAAATCAAACTCCATATCAACACATTGTTCACTACCCAGCCACACCAAAAGGAAAGCAGTCAAACAAAGAATGAATTGGAATGACTTACCAATTGCGCAGCCACAAGAAGGGTCCTTGGATACATTTTTGTGAACGAGCCCCCAATTTATGTTACGTCCCAGGTCTAGGGTCCGAGAAAATAACATAAATAAATGTCGTTACACCTTGACTTCTTGTTTCTTTCTTTTTTTTATTATTATTGTGAAACAAGTTGTTCAAACTGATATCAGCACAAGACAACAAAAAGGAAGCAAAATATTTTCAGGGTAGGGTCAAAGCCAAAATAACAAACAAAACTGAGACTACCTTGTTTTAGAAAAATTATTATCCTAACAAAAAAAAAAACGTTTAAACAAAAATACAAAAACTAAACTGACTCCCTTACTAGCCAAAAAACAGGAGAAAATATGTTCACAATAAAGAAAAAAAATGGCACCCAAACCCCTACAGCTTCTGTGCTGGAGCGCAGTGATATTTACAACAAATATAATAACAAAACAAAAACACTCAGCCACGTTGAGTGTTTTAAAAGAAAACCGTGTACAGAAAACTTTACAAAAGAAATGGAAAAGAAAACTAATCGGGGGAAAATAAGGTAAAAGAAAAATAAATAACACAGTATTTATGAAAGTCACTACTCGAAGGTAATTCTCTTTCCACCAATAACAACAGTTTCAACAACAACGGCCGTTTCAATGACAGCGCAATTAAATAAAAGTCAACACAGACTTAATCGTCTTTCCCACAACAACAATAGGTTCAAAGACACGCAATAAACAACATTCCAATCTCTCTCTCCAGATCCACGTTCCTTCCTCCCTTTTAAAGGACGCGCAGTTCCATCCCGACCAACCACGGGGCACGTTACCGACACGTTCAATTAGGGCGGTGCAACCTGCGGGAGAGAGAGAAAAAGAGAGAGAGAAAAAGAGAGAGAGAGAGAGAGAGAGAGAGAGAGAGACACAGTACCCAACATGTCTCATCATAACAGTATTTAGGAAATGGCTCATGGTTGTTGTTGTTGTTGTTGTTGTTGTTTTTTACCTCTGTATAATAGACTACCTAATAAAGTGGTTTATAGCATAACCTGGAAATGGACATTTCTGCCGTTTTGTAAGCACAACCTGCTATAGCGGATATTGAGGACAATCCGTTAGATCCATAACTGATGCAGCTGATGGCTTTGCTGCTTTCTCTCTCTTTCTCCCTTTTATCTCTTTATTTCACAATGCCACTCATTACATGTATTGCTACATCAGAAGCAGTTGTTGGAGGTAACACATTACAAACGTAACAAGTTACAAAATATAATACTTATTCAGCAGCCAAGTCTGCAATTACAATTCCAGCTACAGCTACTACTATAGTACACCATGATTCAGGTAACCTGCACCAACAACTGGTCAGGAAAACAGTAATATTGCATTGTGAAAAAGGACTCCCAAGAAGCAAAAGCTTATAAGTAGGGGTCCATCCCACCACCAACACCTCCCCACCCATCTGATAAACATAGCATGAGCAGTCCAACTTTAGATACCAGAAGCAACCATTCATTAAATTGTAGGTATTTACAAAACATTTTACCTGCATCAGCCAAGAAATTGACAGTCATTGTACCTTTGCACCTCAAATTGAAATAATCCTTATACCAAGTGAAAGGGGTTTAACCCTCAGCCGCCAATCCCTCGGGTTTATATCTCTCCAGTAGTTGTTGCTTTAGATTCTTTTTAAATATAGAAAGTGAGGCTCATCCAGCTCATTCCATAATTGTGGGCCACTGTAGAATACACTAAACCTAGCACTTGTGAGGTTCCTACATTTACCTTTTAAGAGCAACTTATGTCTAGTGTAGTGTGTGTGAAAAGGTCTATATAGCGGAATGAGCTCACACAATCTAATGTTTAACCTATTGACAACATTGTACATTGTGCATGCATTATGATAAAGGTTGCATTAAGGAAGCTTCAGTAGGCCATGTCCATAGAAGAGAGCATTTGTATGGGAGTTATGTGTGGACCATGTAATAGCTCTTATGGCTTTCTTTTGTAATATCAAGAGTTTCTCAGTATAAGTAGGGTAAGTATTATTCCAAATAATATTACAGTAAATCAAGTGAGGCTCAAATAAAGTCCTATACAGGGACAAGAGTACATCAAATGAGAGCACATGTCTCACTTTAAAGAACAAACCCACAATTTTGTATAGATTTTTAACCAACTCATTAATATGATCCTTAAAATTTATAAATTGATCATTATGTATTCCAAGAAGTTTTATTGCATCCACTCTTTAAATTAACATCTATGATTAAATTAATATCACAATCACTGTACTTATGGATACTTGATCGAAAAACAATATAATAGGTTTTACTAATGTTTAGAGATAGTTTGTTACATTTAAACCAGATATCTATTTCTACTAGTCTGTCATTTAAAGGGGTCATATAATGGTACATGCACTTTTACAAGTTGATTGTACTGAAATGTGTGTTGGCAGTGCCTGTACACAACCATCATATAATGATAAAAATCCATCCAGTGGTTTTGTTTTAATCTCCTTATATGTTTTCCCCTGTCTCAAATCGAGCCGTTCGACCTTGTGACGTCACACGCTCGGAAGCCCCTCCCACGATTGTTGATTGACAGCAACGTTTCAACACAGACCCGCCCTCGCTCGTGAGGGAGCTGTCAATCATAGTCTGCGCGGACCGGCGCGGTCATTGTTGATATGCTGGAGCACTGTCTATGAGCAGAATGGCGTCTAAGCGATTGTGGTGTTCTGTTCTTGGGTGTAATAACGAACACAGTCATTTTAATGTTCCTAAATCCGAACCGCTGAAGACACAGTGGCTGAGTTTGTTTTCGAAGGGAATATTCCCCACGAGCAACGTCAATGCTCTCATGTTTGCGCGAATCATTTCTCACCAGACTGCTTTATAAACGAGGATCAGTAAAAAGCTGGTTTTGCTAAGAAGCTGCTCATGAAAAAAGGATCGGTACCAGCTATTCGTGTTCCTGCTTAACCTCTAGAACAACTGAAGTGAGTGTAACGTTTTATTAAACTTTATATTAATATTTATATTAAAGCTGCTGTCCGTAGCTTTTTTTGGGTTAAAAATTATCCAAAATACATATTTGATAAAATACATAACCAGCCAGTGTTTAAAACTATCTGCTTGCCTTAGCTCGATTCAAAACGGTAAGCTTGTAATAATGTTTTTAATTTTAGTGGTACTGGTGGATTTCCGCGGGAGATTCGAGCATGTCTTTGCGTCACTACGTCACATCTGTACACACACACATCTGTACACATAAAGCAGTGTCTCGGCTAGTAGGCTATATTGCGTGTGAGGGTGTTGGAGGTAGAGATTTATAGCCTTTTCTCACAGCACTTGATATAATTAAACTTATCAATTTGATGGCGGATCCAGAAAGGTTCAAACGACGATCATCATCAGTGACAACTAGAGACTCACCCGCTGTAAAATGCAAAAGACTTCATTCGGACTTCGGAGTGGCTACAGAAAAAAAGAGACTGCAACCGGACCCATGCGAAAACAAGGATAATATCGGAAGGACATTACATGATGTAGTCACGCAATGCTTGCTGACGTTGTTAACATTAACAATTAGAGAACATAGTATAGCTACTTTGCACGGTTTTGCGTGAAATGATAACTTATAAGCAATTGTTCGATTTAATCAGCGCGATTTACTGCAATGTCAGAACCAGAACAAAAGTGAATGTTTCTTACTAGTTCAGATGACATTTCCCGGTGAAAATTCTTATGTTGGTCATACTTCCAAAAAGAATAATCTGTGATTCTGAATGCCAGTATCCACACCGGCGGTGACTGACAGACACACACTCTCCTCAAACACTGTGTTCATCCGCGCTGTGCCGTGTCGAGGGTGTTGAACTACAACCCACGTAAAGTGGATAATTCCGCGAATGACTGCAATTGCAGATTTCGAACAGAGATGGCGACAAAGAGGAAAAATGCCGGACTGCAGCTTTAAAGGGTCATGAAACCCTAAACAAAATTTTTTGAGATTTTAACAGAGGTATGTGTGTTGAACAACATTGAAGACAATGTTAGCATCTGTTAGATTTAATAGTAGGGCGAAAATGGTTAAATTTTAGTTTTTTCCAGCTATTTTCGTCTTCCGGGTTTAAAATCTTCATCGCAGGCTGTGACGTGGCAGTGCACAGTGTAGTGCGTTGATGACTCATCGGTCTCTCATAATTATTAATGAGACTGAGTTTTTATATCCTATGAGAAGACACGGTCTCTTAATTATTCATAACACCACGTGGATCTTTCCACAGACATGTCAAACTGTGATATCGCTTAGTAAAGGAGAGAGACCATCATGGGACTCAAGTGCCGCTAACATTTTACCCGAGAGAGCTTCGAGAATTGGAGAATGGTGGACTTCGGCCTTGTCGATGACCAATGCAAGTTACGTCTTGCGAGTAATGCGGTACCAAGTCCTGAGGACTTTTCTATCCCTTCAGAGTGTGTCTAAAATGTAACCCTGGTCATTTTACTTGCCTTTTGTTAAATAAGCGGTCGTTATGAACATTTTAGATATTTCGATAATATATCAATTGTATGCTTAATGCGGGAGACTTGTGAATGTGTAGTGTTGACGTGCGGGCCGGGCGACACCGTGTTGTGTGTGTGTGTACGTGCAGGCAGGCGAGCCTGCGAAATGATTCGGGGTTTAGAGAGAGAAGCGGTAGGATGTGTGTTTGGACGAACGACTGAAAACTCTGAGATTATTGTTCATTATTGATCGTACATTGTACAGAGGTCAAAATTATTGTACAAATACGATAATTATCGTACATCTGGCAACACTGCTGGCTGATGACAGTTCCCCCTCTCCCCTGCCGTGCCACACCCACTCCCTCCCTTCTTCTCACAGCCATCCACGCCCATTTAAGTTGCATTTTTCAAAAAGATTATGAGCTAGACTTGAGCTGATAGAGGGGGGTTTCATGACCCTTTAATCTTTGCAAATCGCTAGCTGCACGCTTCACGATGAATGCGTCTAAGGTTTACACTCAGGGTACATTACGGCATGTTTTCTATGTATGATGTTCTCAATATAATTCATAATCCCACGTTTATACTGAACAACGCGTTATGGTTATTGTGTTATTGTGTTACACACTGTGTACGCACAGAACAGAGAGGCGGAGTCAGCAAAGCTCATGATCATTTAAAGTCATATGCACTGAAACGGCGTGCTGAAAACAGAGCTGTTTTTGACCAAGTAAAATAAGTGTTTTCTTACAATACTAATGAGAATTTGTAATTAAAGTATATTACAAACTTTTAATTTAGACCCTAAAGAATCATATTAGCTTGTACAAAAATGGCATTGTATGACCCCTTTAAGAATTTTTCAAGATGATTCAAGTGTTTGTGGAATACAAACAGATTTGTATCATCCGCGAAGAGTATTTTATGAACATCACTGGAACAATGTACAAAATCATTAATATAAACAATGAACAATAGAGGCTCTAGAATAGATCCATGAGGAACCCCAAATACTATATTTTCCAACCCAGATTCAATATCATTTAAGCTTACATATTGCCGTCTTCCATAAATATAGTCCCTGAACCACTTTTTCCAAGTAAAATTTGAAAGTCAATCGTGTCAAATGCTTTTGGCGGCAGTGGCTCAGTGGTTCATGTAGGTTGTCTACAAACCGGAAGGTCGGTGGTTCAATCCCCGGTTCCACCTGGCCAAGTGTCCAGGTGTCCACGAGCAAGACACCAACCCCAGCTGCTCCCGACGAGCTGGATGGCGCCTTGTATGGCTGACACCGCCGTCGGTGTATGAATGGGTGAATGTGAGGCAGAATGTAAAGCGCTTTGGTGGCCATTGGGTCTGTGAAAGCGCTATATAAATGCAGTCCATTTACCATTTTGACAGATCAAGAAAAACCCCAATACCGGCTTCTTTTCTTTCAAAAGCATAATTTATTTTTTCTACAAGATCTAAAATGGCCATACTTGTGCTGTTATTCTTCCTAAAGCCATATTGTGAAGATTCTAATATGTTGTGTTTGTTTAAGTAATCTACAAGTCATGAATAAACCACCCTTTCTAGTACTTTAGACAACGTTGGCAGGATTGATATTGGTCTATAGTTTTGAATATCACTTTTGTCCCCGGTTTTATATACTGGTATTATCTTTGCCACCTTAATTTGTTTAGGAACTATGCCATACTGCAATGATAAATTAATAATGTAAGCAAATGGCTCAGCTATTTCATTCACTATGGCTTTAAGGATCATACTACAGATTCCATCAGCACCAGCTGTATAAGAGCTTTTAATTTTATTAATAATGGTAGTAACTTCAATTTTACAGGTAGGTCTGAAGTAGCAAGAACTGGGATGATTATTCCTCAAGAATGTTTTATAGTTGGCATCCCCTGGTGGACCAAATTGTTGAGACAGATTCTTTCCAACAGAGGCAAAATATCTATTAAACAAGTCTGGTAATGTATCATTATTTGATTGGGTTGGCACAACGATGTCAGGGATAACTGAGGATTTATTACTGCGGCCAAGTATCTCATTCAAAACCTTCCAAGATTTTTTTTGATCCCCCAAGGCAATTTTGAAACAATTAGTGAAATAACTCGCTTTGCTGTCTCATATTTAACTTGTTAATTTATTCTTATACTGTGTATATAAGATTTTATTATTACTATTTGGATTCTTCCTGTATTGTTTATAAAGTCTATCCTTCTTCTGGATAGATTTTAAAATTCCTTTGGTGATCCACGGATGAGTTTCCTTTTTATGTTTGATTATCCTTACTGGAATAGTCGCATTGATAGCATCTGTTATTACATCAATTAAGAAATTATAAGCAAAATTGCGATCTGTGGCATTGTATATTTCATCCCAGCTTTATTTTGGAGGTATTGAATTAGATTTGCAAGTGATTTGTTATTAATAACTTTTGCCTTCCTTTTAGTACATGGATCTGATACTCTTTTTATCCAGTTTGTAAAAAACACAACAGGGTAATGATCAGAGATATCAGAGAATATTACATCCGATTTACAACCAGTATTTTGCAAATTGGTTATAATATTGTCTATTATAGATCTACTTCTCTCTGTAACACGTGTGTGTTTATCAATAGTAGAAAAGAATGATGAGGAGTAAAGGGTATTTAGAAAATCAGTTCCCCTAAAATCTTCATTAGAAATGTCAATATTAAAGTCACCCATATTAATACTTTTTTTGTTCATCTGATTTATACAGAAAAGGAGATTATCAAAATGGTTTCTAAATGTTTCATAGTCAGAATTTGGTGGTCGATATACTACTCCAATGATGATATATGCACCACTCTCCATTTTAACTTCTAGGAATAATGAATCACTGTGACCATCATCAACTGTCAAATCATGACGCTCCTTTAATGAATAATGAGAATTTACATCCAAGCACACCCCTCCTCCGATTCTACCCTGCCTATTAATACAATACAATGAGTATCCATCTATTTTATAAATATCTAAAAAGGTTTGCTCACTCATCCAAGTTTCACTACAACCAATGATATCAAAGCTTTTCCCAGTACTAGCGAGAGGTGCAACAAGGTCATCATGCTTTTTAAGACTTCTAATATTTAGATGCATTAGAGAAAAAGAGAAGTCATTATTTTGTTTCAGATCTTCGGGGTTTTAATAATCACAACTTGTATTGGTAGAGGTACAGAGGCAATGTTCAAATTTCTCATATTCAATATTACAATTTATGTCTATCACTCCCATTTTTTTTGTAATTTAAATTGATTGCAAAAATACATTCCATACAGAAAACCTAGGACCATATTCCTCTTTTTTCTTTTTCCCCTTCCCTCCCTGAATCACCCTGTGAAATAAGAGAGAGAGAAAAAAAAAAGAAAAAGTTGGACATCCACACTAATAATCACGATACCCTGATAGCAACAGACTCCGGGGCGGATTCGCCCTCAAGCCGCTAAGTCCGCTGTTCTTTCAGGCCTTGTCCACACGGACACTGGTATTTTTATAACCGGAGTTTTTCCTACAGCGTTTTCGTCTCCGTCTACATGAAAACGTAAAAAGACGCTATCAAGCGCGGTCAAGAGCATGCCACGCCAGCAGGCGGCGATATAAACCTTAACCGTAAAGCCACGTTGGCCAATCTGAAGCGCAAATCTGACGTCAAACACAGCGGATAACGGCGCACACTCTGACGTCGCAAGGCAAAAACCCCAGTTTCACTGTCTACACGACAACACTGTAACCGGCGTCTCTGAAAATCCTCACCCTGGCAGGGGTTTTCAAAAATGTTCGGTTTCAGTGCGTTTTCGTGTGGACGAACGGCCGAACCGCGTAAAAAAAGTCACAGTTATAAAAATACCCGTGTCCGTGTGGACAGGGCCTCAGTTAGCAAATGGTCATTAGATTTAGCGGAGATTTGAGTAAAAATGTTTTACTGGTAACAATAACTGGGTAAAAAGCTTTTTTTTCATATTGTATTAAGAGACTATGTGTGTGTGTGTGTGTGTGTGTGTTCTGTTTCAGCTTACAGTTCGTTCAAGTGCTACCAGTCTGATCTACTGTTTCATCTCTGAATATCTGAGTAAAGTAAGATTTAATACTTTTCTAACTTGATTTAGCCAGATATTTTGTCAAATACTGACACTGGTCCCCACTACAGCATTTAACACTGTACAGGTTTGGTTACTTATTGTCGAGCCCTGCTGTATAATTATTCTTGAAAAAACTCTACAAATTTAGTTCTTTTTTTTCCACAACTCGCTGTTGCAATCTGTATTTTGTGTTTCTGTAACATTTCTTTTAGACAAAATGAATGGAAAAACTTTACCTGTCTCCAGCTCCACCTTAAGACGGAGGACCCATGTAGACGTAGATAAACGACTTAGACAAATTAGGGATGACTGCACGAATTTGACTGACTTTCAAATAACAACAGATCGGGAACGTGTATATGTCAACAGCACGTTTTTTTGAAGACAGTACAGACAATCCAACTGAAACTGGACTAGTCTTTAGTGAGGAGGAAGGTGGCATGGAGGTAGATGCAGAGATACAGGAGGGTTTCGTAGTTGGCAGCTTTGATAGGCCGATTCAGAACATTCAGATAATGAACTGTCTGAGACATTTTCACTCTCTGACAGCATTTCCAACTGGGCCATACACTTTGGAATTTCTATGGTTGCTTTGACAGCACTATTGTGCATACTTCGCATTTGCCATCCTGATCTTCCAAAGGATGCTAGAACCCTCCTTAGGACTAAGACAAAGTACTCTATCATAGAAAGAGCTGGGGGACAGTACCACTATTTTGGTATTCTGACATCACTTAGAAGTACGCTGTCTAAATACATACACACACTTGCAGACAATTTATGTTTGAAGTTACAAATTAACATTGATGGACTTCCTTTGTTCAAGAGCTCTAGTCTGCAACTGTGGCCCATTCTTGGACTGCTACTGAGTGTTCCTATGAAAGAACCAGTAGTGATAGGTTTATTCTGTGGATCAAAGAAACCAAGCTCAGCAAAAGAGTTTCTTGAAGATTTTGTAACTGAGTTACAACAGCTTGAAAAAGGCTTTGACATAGAGGGTAAGACATTGAAGCTCGAGCTGGACACAGTCATTTGTGACACACCAGCCACGTCCTTTGTTAAAAACACAAAGAACCATAATGGTTACCATGGTTGTGACAAATGTTCTCAGCCTGGTAAATACATTAACAGACGCATGACATACCCATGTACAGACTATGCTCTAAGGACAGATGATACATTTGAAAGAATTATTGATGAGGTTCATCATCATGAGGGGCCACATCCATTTTATGGCAGTAGAGTTGGCATGGTTTCACAATTCCCTCTAGATTATATGCATTTGGTTTGTTTATGTGTGGTTAGGCGTTTGTTGAAAATTTGGCTCCGGGGTCCTCTGAATTTCAGAGTACCTGCAAACATAATTGAAAGAATGTCAGCTAAACTGGTAGAAATGCGTCCCTATATTCCTGTGGAGTTTGCTCGAAAGCCCAGATCGCTGGAAGGCCACTGAATTGAGGCAGTTTCTGCTGTACACAGGACCTGTAGTATTAAGTACCTTTCTGGACCGAAATATGTACAACAATTTCATGCTACTCTTCTCTGGTATTGCTATTTTAGTAAGTCCTAGACTATCCTACCACACACAGTATGCTCGCACCTTGCTTAGATCTTTTGTTTCACACTTTGGGGAAATGTATGGCAAAGATCAACTTGTGTATAATGTACATGCTTTGGTCCATCTAGCAGATGAAGTACAACAACATGGTTGTCTTGACTCTTTTTCTGCATTTCCCTATGAAAGTTACCTACACAAACTAAAAAGGCTTGTCAGAAAACCAGACTTTCCTCTTGCCCAAATTATTCGTCGATTGTCTGAGATGAGAATTACTGACACTCCTTTAAATGGTGCCTCTTTTAAAAAACAGCACTTTGTTGGGCCACTTGTAGATGGATTGTCAGTGAAAGCACAGTATGGTGAGATGGCCTGTGACAAGTGGACTGTTAAAGTTTCAACCGGGAATAATGTCTTTGTCATTGGAAAAGAGATTTGCATGATACATAACATTGTGGAATGCAGTGATGGAGTCTACGTAGTGTACAAAGAATTTTCAGAGAAGTCTTTGTTCTTCACTTACCCATTCAATTCTGACTGTCCATACTGAATCTGAATATCCATACTATGTCAGAAACATTGGATATATTCAAGTGTGTTAAAGGCACACTGTGGAACTTTTCAACCTTTATAATATATTACCGAAACCTATTGAGATGGTACATCGACTTACAATAGGTTGAATGACACGTCTGCCGTAGCCTGAAGGTTTCTGTATCGCTTTTCCTAGCACTATGTAACTTCGGGTTTCGGGTAGGAACCCGAGCACAAAAAGAACTACAAAATTCAACCGCTTTACGGCATACGTCACTTCCCCCACCACCCACAACTTCCTCAGATTCTGACGTGACTGAGTGCTCAACTCGCGTTTGATTGCCGTCTGTATGTTTTCGTCATGGCCGAACCAACAGCTACAAGGAAGAAGGCAAAGGTTTTGTCAGAGGACAAAAAAAAAAAAAGAAAAAGGCATAGTGACAAATGAAAAGCCAGGACGAGGATCACTATTGGTCCAGCGTTCGCTCGCTGGCGTGTATGAGGCGCCGGACTGGACAAAAGCGAAGCGAACTGTGCGAGCGTGAGCTACAGGAGGAGGAGGGGTGCCCGACCGATGCTGACGCTTGCCTGCACACAAATGCCGTTTCCAAGGTGACCCAGATAAATCATATAAGTAGTGTAGTATTTTCTGGTATTCCGGCCACAGCCGATGGTGTTATGAGTGTAATAAAATGCCCACAGCCCATTGTTCATTTCTACACACAAACACAGCCCGCCACAGTACAGGGCTCCCACAAATAAAGTCGACTCATGTCAAATGTACATTAAATGTAGTGAACGTGCCCACGACTCAGTGCCCACAAACACTACACACAACGTGTCCCACGGTTTCTGTAAAACGAAACCAACACACATAAGTTACAGTCAGCTCAGGCCGACGGGGTTTTTAGTGCAGTAAATGTGCCCGCCGTCCCGCGCCCACATTCACTCACAGACATGTCAGCACTAAGCCCCACGGGGCTCGCCCCGCTCGCTCTCTCTCAGCAGACTGCTATAAGGGAATCGAGCGCGGCAAGGCTGCCCGCCTCAAACACTGCAAGCACACACAATCTAAAGACACGGGAGGCTGACCCACTGTCTATGGGCTGACCGGTTGACTGTTTGTTGACTTTTGCGACAGTGCTGCGGAGCTTGTGGCCTCTAGGGACGCTAGACGTGAAAGTTACAGGTCGAGCGCCACTAGTGGCCAAAAGTTCCGCGGTGTGCCTTTAAAGCTTCAGAGCTTGTCCAAAAATGTGTTGTTTTACCTCATAGGGATGGTTTTGTGGCCATACCCTTATTTCATACATTTTAGGAATATCTCCACAGGTAAAAGGTTTAGTTCACCCAAGAATTACTAATATTTTAAGATCATTTACTCACTCTCATCTTCATTTTTATTTTTTTTAATTATTGGGTGAACTAAAACTTTAAGGTTAAAGAGGCTTATCAGTTTTTCCTTTTTTATAATTACCAGTTAAAAGGTAAAGGCATTTTCAGATTATTCATTCTTAGCTTAGTTGTTTTTTTGTTTTTTGTTGAGAATGATAGTTTTAGTTTTAGCTCTTGTGTTCTAATATTAGCTGTAAGAATTGATGCGGTTGCACATTAGTTTTGATGACAGGTGTTTATATAGAATTAGGAGGACCAGATACAATGACAAAAAATGACATTACCATGCATCATCACAAACACTGCAGTCTGAAGCTGGATAACAATTAACTGTAAGTACTTTACTTTACTGTAAGTTGCTTGTTCAATGAGTTCAAAGTCATGTTTGTTTATATAGCACTTTATACAATACATATTGTTTCAAAGCAACTTCCCAGTAAGTTGACAGTTCATTGTTGATTCAATTGAGTTCAATAAGGCCACATTTACACTGCAGGTCTTGATGCCCAATTCTGACTTGTTGACCATATCTGAATTTTTTGGACAAGCTTCTTTCATTTAAAAGTGACCCATATGCAATTACACCATGCACTTGGTGAAATAACCCAAGGTAGATGTACTGACCTGTTCTTGAAACAGGAAGTTAAATTTCTCTGGTGCTGTTTGTTACTTCTCGTTTAAGGATGTTTCACTTAATTGAGTTCCTGCTAAACAAAACCGTAGCAGTGGTGCCACAAAATTGGTACAGTGATGGAGTTACCTACTGGCCAAACTACAAAAATGATGAGAGCGTGAACAGGGCAGTGAAAAATTCTGAGGAACCTGGACCTGACTGGAAAAAATATGATGCCAGAGTTATTAAATCATGTGGTATTTTCATTTTAAATAACCTAAATGGCTTTTGTAAGCAAATTTCAAAGTATTTTGGCAATATGTTATATGGGAAGAAAACCCTTTTAATTACATTGTCTCATATTGTTCTGTTGTCTATAGTTCTGTTCTTTTTTACTCTTAATTTGAAGGTCTACTGAAGTTTAACATGTAGGCTATTTAATTTTTAGATGACTACTTTGTGGCACGACAACTTTTGAAGAAAGCTCTAAAGTGCAACACATGATACGTATATTATATACGTATATGATACGGCCAAAGCCGATGTTAGTATACGTATATTATCCTTTATATTTTATATTAACTTTTTGGCCTCAGAATTTTCTCAAAAACATAATTTAGTGTTATGATATGATGAACCCGACAACCACCACACGTAAAGCCAGCTGAAATAGAGTTAAATGGACAGTATGTTTTCTGGTTTCTCAGAGAAACCATTCTCAACCAATTTCACTGATTTACTTAAGTTCTTAGGCCAGTGAAAATGTTTATGACAGACGTTTTTATCCAAAGCAATTCTTCTTGCTTTCCCTGCGAATCGAACCCATGACCTTAGCATTGCAAGCGCCAACACTCTACTGTTTGAGGTACAGGAAGGCTTTATATTTATTATTATTATTAATAAGAGTAATTAATAAGATGTTTACTGCTTGTTTTTTCTACCCTAATTTATAGTCATTTCTTGGGAGACTCTGATGAGAGCGAGGAGGAAGATGCTCATAAAAAGAGAGGCAAACTTTTAACACAACCAGCTGCTCCACCTCCACCCATTTCTCCACCTCCACCCATTTCACCGCCTCACTGTTCACAGAGACCAGCAGAAGAGCAAACCCCTTCTGCAAGCAGGGTCTACAGACCTACCTGGCGGGGGGGAAGATGTGGATCAGACAGTATTGCCTGCTCTGGTGAGCAATACGTCATTAGATACAAGACTCAAATAGAGTTTATTTTGTCAGCTTTTTTATTTTTATGCATACTTAGTCCTGTGTCAAATGTACTATTTAACTTTTATCATATTTAGTCAAACTTATCCTGTTTTTGTTTAGTTCTTTTTTTAGTCAACTAAACTTATGGGCATTTTAATCTAGTTTTTAATTCAACGAAAACTTACATTTTTTGACATGCTGTATAATGGTTAAAATGATAATCACTTAATCAATCATTTAGTTGAGCTTCTGTTTGTGTTCTCTGATCAATGCTTATATGTGATTAGAATCCTAAATTAAATTATTTAAGGAATCTATTAAAAAATAGTATATATTTCTCATCTGTTCAGTGAATTGTGCCTTAATGAGTTGACCAATGCAGAATGAAATTTATTTATATATTACAAACTTTTTTCTTTCTTTTTTTTTACAGCTGCAGAAGTCAACATATTAAGCCTGCTGGAACTAATAAAGCATCAACAAGAGCAACTTATAACTAAAGTAAATTACTTGACGAGCAAGTTGAATCCAGCAGGCCAAGACATGGAAATGCCTGAAGACCCAGTTGTGTTTCCATTAACATCCATGACAGAGGTTGAGAATTTTGAGGAATGGCTCAAAAATCCTGCACATAATCAACTGAAGTTTAGTGTAGTGAATTGTTTTTCCCAATCTCATTAAGATAAGTTTACATTGCATAGTGTTTTACTGTTAAAGTATGTTGATATTTCCTAATTTTGTTCAGAGTCGATTCTTTCTTTTGGGAGAAAATTACTTTATTTATCATGCATTTACAACTTTGTAGAACGTTTACATTTCACAAACAGCTATGTATTTTACACATTGGATGAAAGGAAACATTTAAAAACCATAATAGGGGCACTTTAAAATTACCTTGGGATTTTGTTATAGTTAATTATTTTGAATGTTTTACGCAAAATATTTTTATCAGCCATTTTATAAATGTTTTGAATGGTCTTCCAGCCAATCAGAAAGTCTTGTTCTTATGCCTTTAATAAATAACAGATTTTTGTTACATTTTAGATTTCCTCCCTGGCAACTATTGGGGGCCATGACACGAAACGTGTCACATGGAACATCCTTTCCCGCATGTTCCATGACGATGTTGGGAGGAGGATCAACTGGAAGGGCATGAAGGGGAAAAAATCATTCAACCAGATGGAGTCAAAGAAGTTACTCCTGTGTAAGTAAATGTATAAACAGGGTACCCGCAGGGTACAACAACCTGGTAGCTTCAATGTGATTTCATGACATTTAATGAAAATCTGCTTGTGTATTACAGGTGCTGTGAGAAAGAGCCAAGTCTCCCGTGCCGCCACCGATGACGACGTTACAAAACATGTAATCCGGTGGTTCAACCTGGCATCAGATAGGGAAGCTCAAGGAGCCGTTCCCCTGTCAGCAAACCTTGACCCAACAGTAGTGAAAAAAAATACTTTATCATTTTAGTGTAATGTTTTTCACTAAATAAAATGATGTTCTTGGTACAATTCATGGTTGATTTCATTTCTTCTGTAATGTCTATTCAATGTGTACATGAATAAAACTATTTAAAAAATAGGAAATACATTTATAGTCTGTAATAGCCTATTTTTTTATTGTTACTGGCTAAAAATTATTAATGTTTAATGATCTCATGTTTTATTCATATTAATAAAGGCAGATACATTAATAACTATTCAAGTTTTTATAGAGCATTCCAGTCTTTCTAATGTTCGTCCACCATTACATTTTAAATATATCTGTAGCTATAGTTTTGGCCAGATAATTGGGATCTGAAAGGTTTCCTGACCAAAATGATCAGATCCGCAGCGGATACGCTGCTTCATAAACGGGTCCAGATCGGATCCGCGGCAGATAAGCTGCTTTATCAGCGGATATGGGTAGGGTCTGCCGCGGATCTGGTCTGGATTCGCAATCCTTATCTGTTCCGGATACGTTGCGCTGTGCAAGTGGACTCCATTCCGGACCCGTTTTGCGGATCCGTTCCGGAGCTTATGGTACCTCCGCGGCGTATCCGGTCTGGAGTCAGTTTGCTATCTGGGTAACCAGTTACCAACTCTCCAATTAGGATGTAACATATTGTGCATAGTAGGCTACCCACTGTTCCCCAAACACGCATATTTATCAGTAATGAACTTAGAAGGGGCAATAAAGCACTCATAGTCACATTGATAATGTCAAAACTACTTTACCAGTCCAGTGAGGGTTGAAAGGAAGGCTTCGGCCTTGTTTGAGTCCTTAAATGACTTCTGCGCTTTGTTTACCTTGAAGAACAGAGTAGCTGGATTAGCCATCCTGAAGCGTATGTTCATCCTAATAAGTTCAGCGCAGACCGTATTAAACGCACGTCTTGCAGCCCGAACGTCTGGAGGTACATCTGGGACAATGCGCAGTGGCCGACCCTCATACTGAAGATTCCAAAGGCGTTTCACCGCTGCCATTATCTTCAGGACATCACTGGAGTGTTGGAGTTTGATGACCACAGCACGCGGGTGATCCTCTTCAGGTACTCCAAAGCCCCGATGGGCACGGTCAACGGATATAGTCTGGACGGGTAGCTGCAGGAGCTTGGGAATAAACGCCTCGAAAAACGCGAGCGGGTCACTCCCTTCAATAGGCTCCTTCAGATTTAACAGCCTGATGTTCTTCCGTCTTTGCCGACATTCCAGTTCAGATAATTTCTCTTTCAGCCCCTTGTTCGCTTTCTCCAACGCGTCCAATCGGTCTTTTATCGGAGCGATGTCATCCTCCAGCTGGGAGATGCGCGTTTCGGCCTCGGCTTGGCAAGCGACAAGTGCCGCTGTCATAGCCGCGGCATCATCAATGCGCTTCATAATGTTGTCCACTTTAGTCTCAAGCATGGGCGTAGGTTTGGTCTCAGCTTTGGTGGGGACTTCCCCCCAATCAGAATATCACAATACAGAAGTGAATCTACTTCATCTCATTATATTGTATCCTGACCCCGATACACCATCCTGTATACTGTCAATAAAGAGCTAGTATAACTGCATAATCTCAAAAATGCACTCTCAAAAAATAAAAACCTGAGACTGTGTAATGCTGAACAACCAAACATTTTATTTAACATAAATTATTATGTACATTAGTATTTACACTAACTAAAAATACTGTCACAAGGAATTACTTTCAGAACTTGTGGAGCAAAACAAATCTAAATAAATAAATATAATAACCTTTTTCTATTATAAACACTTTTTACCCTCCAGTACCTCTAACAAATACTCACACTCACGTTAATACCTGGGCATGTGAAATGCTGAACAACCATACGGTTTACTGCTTCTATTGTTCTCAATTGTAAGTCGCTTTGGATAAAAAGTGTCTGCTAAATTAATAAATATAAATCTGTTGTGGTTTGATGCTGTCTTTCCTGCATACAAAATGGTTAATTAATTTTGTAGTCTATCCTGGCTAGCAAGTTTAACCCTCCTACCAGATATTGTTATTTGGATATTATCAATCAAATAATGATTCATTATATTTGAATAACCAACAGTGTTAACTTTTGCCTTTTAAACACTGCCAACATGTTTTTCCAGCACATGTGTCTAGCAAGTAGGCTACACTCACAAATACATTACATAAACAGAATGTAGAAACGAAAAATGTCTCGGATGATCCACTGTTTATGACTGCAAGATTCTAAGTTAAGGTAGGCTAATTAACATTCAGTGACTTGATTACGTAGCATTCTATCATGATAGCGCGACTTCTATGAGTCTATCCGTGCTGCACACACCTAATTAATGCTCCTAACCATGAAAGATTGCAGAAGCTAGGTTTAACTGTAACAATATCCTGGGTAACCAGGATCACCAGTTAATACTATTTTCAACAGTAGAATCTGCATTTGAAAGCCTGGTCAGTCACTACTACTGCTAGTTATTTTTGTGGCTAGTTATTTTTGCCTACTTGCACTCTGCTTTATGAAAAAGCTTAGTATGTCCCCTTTCTTCTTCTTCTTGGTGACATAGCTGATCTACAAAGTACAAAAAGGGGCAAAAAAAACGGAATATTAAGATGTTTTACTCTGGCATTTGTATATGGCAGGCAGAGAGACAGCCCTGGTAACTTACCGTCGGCGTCGTCACACGCACACACACACACACACACACCACCCGCTCGCTGCCAGTGAGTGCAAACACAAAGTAGTCCCGGCCCGCGCGTGTAGCCTGCCTGTCAGATACCCCGCCGCCAATCAAATTACGGAATATCTTGAACTGTCGTCGTACTGGCCGTGGAATCGATCCAAATAGCAGCGCAAATATCAAAATAGCAGTTCAAAAGAGCTTGCTAAATATTGGTGGGGACAAATTTGTCATCTCAAAATATTGATTGGGACTAGTACCTAGCGTCCCCCCCTAAACCTATGCCCTTGGTCTCAAGTTTCCCAAGCGACTCGTTTACAGACCGTAGGATGCGCTGTGCCTCCTCTGCAACCGCTGCAGAAATACTCTTTAACAGAGCCTCGGTCATCAAAAGAGGAGCTACTTCAGGGCTAGCATTAGCACTAGCACCTACGCCGGTGGCACTAAAGTCTTCTGAAGCATTTCGGTCTTTGGGCAGTTGTTTTGGTGGTTTGGGCATTTTTGCAAAATACCTTATTCAAATCCTTGGCAATCAAGATTAGAGTGCAATCAGTAGGTAAATAAGGTTAAGCCAGTTTAGTTTTGGGTGGAGAGAGGTGTCTCTAGATCTTCTCTATTCTTTGAAGTTTGTTCTTCTGTTGACTAGTGGACATCTGACCTCACCTCATTATTCTTTTTCTCTTCTCCGGGGATGGAACATGATTGAAGATTGAAGGAACATAGTCAGGTGACAAAGGGTTGTCACTCTTTTTTCTTAAAACATAAGTACATAGAAACATCATCAGAATCAGCTTTATTGGCCAGGTTTGAGTAAACAAAAAAGGAATTTGACTCTGGTTAATCTTTGCTCTAAAGTAGGCTAGGCTACAACTCACTTAACATATAAAGAATAAAAACAGAGGACAGTAAGAAATAAAAATAAAAAATACTGTTAAGTGCACAGTATAAAAATGTAATAGAACTTACCATTTTACAAAAAAAAAAAATACAAAAGAGAGGGAGGGAAGAGTGCAATATCAGTAGGTATAGTCTGAGATTTTAGGATTTAAATATGAATACAGTGCTTCTTTTAGGTTAGCCAACGTTAGCCTTTGTAATCCACACAAAATCCATGCCATACGGCATAGGTAGAACTTGCCTTTTCGTAATAACTAATGGTTGTGGCTAGAAAGGAACGTAGCTAGCTAACGTTAGCTCTTGCTAGGGGTGGTAAAAGTACTCAAAAGTTATACTCGAGTAAAAGTATATATACCTAAATAAAAAATTACTCCAGTAAAAGTAGAAAGTCCTCCATTCAAACATCACTTGAGTAAAAGTACAAAAGTATCCGATTTAAAACTTAAGTACCGAAAGTAAAAGTAAATATTGAAATTAACTGTAAATATCAATAATTAAGCAGATCAATTGTTTTGGGAGTGATATGCAATGTTTTATTTGAACAAATTATTAGATTAGATTTTGAATTAAGAATTTGTTAGATTTACAATCATAAGAGACAATAAAGCACCTTATAGCTCCAGTATAGGGGTTGAACTTGCAATATAAATGTTCCATAACATTATCTGCATCAAAAAGAAGATGTGCCAGATACAAGAAGACTGTTTCAGAATATCAAAGAAGGAAGAACCACATCTTTAAGTTGAAATATCTTCAAAACACACCATTAAGCTACACAGAATACTATTTAAAAATTGTAAAAGCTTCTGTTCAGCTTAAGCAGAAGCTGATTTTCAAAATTGCAAGAGTCCATCCTGGCTCTCCTGGGGCTAAATAAAAGTCCTGCAGTACTAAACAGACTCTCACACGCCGCTGAGGCAGGAAGGGGTGTGTTTAACCTGATGTACAACTTGCAGATGGAGGGAAAGGTCTTCAGCATACTGGTGTGGTCAGCACAGCATGCCAAATATCCCTCAAGTTCTTTGGAGCTTTCTTGTGCGTTTGATTTGATGGATGAGAAAAAGTCGTCATCATCAGAAGAGGTGGCATGCAAGTTACTGAAGGGATGCAAGGGCTCCAGCTCCAGCTCCAAATTGATGTAGTCCAGTCCTGAAAAACAATGCATTACCCATACACATGCAGAAATTGAAGAGAATGGCATTCAGAACATTAGTTGATGGCCAAAGTACATATTTTTCATAGTTCTATTCTTAACTGTAATTTTCATTTATCAAATAGCCATGATATCATTCTACACCGTTAACAAACATAAACATTCCACCTCAGGGATGCATGCAATCCAAGCTGTAGTCATAGAACGCATGCAACTATCATGGAACATAATTCCTTTCCTATTTGCATTATTGTGTGTGTTAATCTATTGCACAGGTTATATTTATTTAATATTTTAATCATTCTCTTATCCTCCCTAACCTTTAAAGGGGAGGGGGGGGGGGGGGGGGGGGGGGGTGAAACACTCAGGTTCAGTCAATCTCATGTTAATCTTGAGTACCTATAGAGTAATATTGCATCCATCATATCTCCAAAAAGTCTTTAGTTTTATTATATTTATAAAAGAAAGATAGGCTGTACCGAGTCTTTCCGGAAAAAGCCGAGCGGGTGGAGGCGTGCCGTGTGGGCGGAGCTAACACGCCGATAGACACACACAGAAGCAGTTCTATGAAGCAGTTCTACTCACCGCCTGCGGTTCCAACGCAAGACCCCTAACCTTTAGTGTTGGGACTGCTTCATCCTTGAGAACTAAACGATTAACAATTCCGGCTTCGAACTGGGCCTTGTTTATAAAAAAAATCATCCTCGAAATGCATGGAACAAACAAGAACACAAGAACAACTGTGTTGATGTTCTGGAAAAACAAACTCCGACCACTGGTCCCTTAACGCTTGATTCTTTGGGAATCTGTGCAGTGTTGTCTTGCCTTGGCAACCGAAAACACACTTCTTTGGTGACATATTGCAGCGCAGCCGATGCACAGCGCTTTGATGGGCATAGGTTACGGCTATCGCTCTACAGCTGCGCGCGCGCCCTTCCGAGAGAAGTGCCCTTAGGCCCGTATAAGGAAATTCCGGCGCATCTGACGTCATACGCGCCCATACTCGAAAAAAACTTTCCGAAACTTGTGACAACCAGGAAGGAGTATTTTGAGAACAGAAATACTCAATCAAACGTACAACTTAATTTTTGAAACTTTGTCCATGTTTAGCATGGGAATCCAACTCTTTAACAGTGTAAAAAACTCACTATGCATGAAATAGCATTTCACCCCCCCCCCCCTTTAATTAGAGAAATGGAGTGGGGCTACAAGCCTGGCCAATTCTGCCATTACATGGACATTGGTATTGCACTGGTCAAACAATGAACTGATCATATGGTAAGAGAACGATTACAAATAAATAATTATACCTATGACCTCTGCCCCCCTTTAATGTGAGGTTTAATGCATGAACTGCCATCAATGCACAGTAGACATCCCTATTCAGGTTTTTGAAAATAAATACTAAATATCTGTTCAAAAGAAACACGCTTTGCCTTACCCTTTTTGAGGACGGTTTCATCTTTGGTCCACAACGTCTTGAATTTTGGCAGCAAGAATCAGTTCTGGGTCTTCCAAGATTTCACTGAAGCGGTTCTTCAAACCCAGTTGAATGGCATCAACAAGTGGCTTGGAAAACTTCAAATGATGGCTTGATCCGGTCCAGTTTTGTCTTCAGTTGACTCAGAGTGGGAAGAAGCCATTCTATCGGTATGTTGGTTTCAGCCTGCAAAATATCGATGGCCTTGGCCATTGGACTCATGATTGCTGAGTATTCTGTTAAAAAGGCCAGTTCTGTTGGATTGAGCCTGAAACACAAAACAAATAATTTCAATCTGGGGTAGTCATAGTGAGAGTTTAATCAAATTTTAGGTAGTAGCTTTAGAATATAATAGAATGTTCAATTAGAGATTTAGGATTAAGGAATTTAGGAGTAATTCATTATTAATTGGAGTAATTAATATGTTTATAAGTTGGGTTAGGAGTGGGAAATTTGTAATGGGGCAATTTAGTGAGTAGTAGTTACAATAAATGGGACAGTTGTAGAGAGGCTACAATAAAGTTGGTGTGGTTTGTCTAGCTTAAAAAATGTAAGAGTAGTGGCATAGGAAAACAATCCCAATAAACAAAAACACAGTACTCACATTGGAATTTTGAATGATGTGCAGACATCTCGGATAGCTCCCTCTCCTTGTTCTTTGACGATCCTCACTATTCTCTCCACTGCAAGGAACAGCGAGTTCCATCTGTTTGCATTGGGCCTTATTAGCTGAAGTTTGCATGCATCTTTGATGGTTTCTGCAGCTAAAGCGGATCGTGCACTCTTGTTCCATAGTGCCTGGCATTTTGAAAATGCGGCTCTGGACACTTTTTTGTAGGCCTCATTCGAGTTTGCCTTTAAAGCATCTACCGTTGACACCAAATTGAGAAGGTGGCACGAGCAACGCTGATGCTTAGGTAAATGATACTCAAAGCCATTGCCTACATCAAGCACACTTGCCACTTCTTGCAAGTTAACAACTTCTTCCTCTTCTTGAATCTCCTCCTCATCTCCCTCACCTGAGTTGCTTAATTCAATGTAAGTCACATTGTTGTTTTCATCTTGGTCTCCATAAATGCAGAATGCTTTTAGAAAATTCGACCCATTGTCAGTCGTTGTTCTAACGATCTTATCACGGATCTGGTACTCTGCATGGATGTCGTTTAATGCAGCCGCTAAAACGTCAAAAGTGTGGGAGCCTTTTAACTGCCTACATGCTAGGGGCTACTGAGCGCCTGTCTAAACTATCAGGATCAAGCCAGTGAGCTGTTATGCCAATAAAGCTGCGCCTTCTGGTGGTCCAGCAGTCTGTGGTAGTTGCGATGTATTCCACCTCACTCATTGCTGCAATCAATTTCTTCTTCATAGATTTTGTAGCTTCGGCTATACTTGATCGTAGAGTGGGGCGTGACATGATGGTGGCATTGGGTTGGAGGTCCTGGATCAGGTCTTTGAATGCTTGTAGGTCCACCACGCTGAATGGTTGAAGGCCTTCAACAATAAATTTAATCACTGCTTTGTTTATGTTCACTTGTGACACTCGCTTGCTAGACATATCCAACTTGAGCTGCTTGCTAGTACTGGCAGGAGGATTTTCGTGACACTTTCTCATCTGTGAGCTGTTATGACTCTGAGTCAATTTAGAGTAACTCTCTAACTGATGGGGATGCTTTCTCTGCAAGAAAGATACAATGAATTAATAAATGTGCATTTCCCTAAGTACTAAACTGTTAATAACAACCATATAGCCTGCATGTGGCTTTCCAGCTTTATTAACCCTCTGGGGACCAAGGTGTTTTTGGGGTCCTTGAGATGTTTTGACATGCTCTGACATTTGTGCTTTTTTCAGTTGCTTATAAACATATTAATGGCACAGGTGAAATTACACTCTATTTAGCACAAACAGGGCTACCATAATGTGTTATCAACATGTATGTACATTTTTGTATTTTTGAGAGAATAATGTTTATGCGTGGTTATTGAAAAAACTAAAAAATAAAGTTTTTGAAATAAGGACACAAAAAACATACTAAATATGAGTCCACAAGACTTTTGACTAATGTACGTTGTCGCCTAGAGTTTTTGCTTCAAACTGATCTGAAAATCATCCTTCCTAATCATTCACATAAAACAATAGATTGTTTTAAATTGTGAAAAACATTTTTTTGTTTGCCAAGGCAATATGCGGATGGGCGGAACGGCCCAACCCCTATCATGAATAATTAAGTGGTTCTCAGACAGTGACCCTGCATAATAATGAGCCTTTCATTTAGGGGTGTCACACAAGAAAGAATGTAAGGACAATATATATACACTCACCGGCCACTTTATTAGGTACACCTGTCCAACTGCTCGTTAACACTTAATTTCAAAGCAGCCAATCACATGGCGGCAACTCAGTGCATTTAGGCATGTAGACATGGTCAAGACAATCTCCTGCAGTTCAAACCGAGCATCAGTATGGGGAAGAAAGTTGATTTGAGTGACTTTGAACGTGGCATGATTGTTGGTGCCAGAAGGGCTGGTCTGAGTATTTCAGAAACTGCTAATCTACTGGGATTTTCACGCACAACCATCTCTAGGGTTTACAGAGAATGGTCCGAAAAAGAAAAAACATCCAGTGAGCGGCAGTTCTGTGGGCGGAAATGCCTTGTTGATGCCAGAGGTCAGAGGAGAATGGCCAGACTGGTTCGAGCTGATAGAAGGGCAACAGTGACTGAAATAACCACTCGTTACAACCGAGGTATGCAGCAAAGCATTTGTGAAGCCACAACACGCACAACCTTGAGGCGGATGGGCTACAACGGCAGAAGACTCCACCGGGTACCACTCATCTCCACTACAAATAGGAAAAAGAGGCTACAATTTGCAAGAGCTCACCAAAATTGAACAGTTGAAGACTGGAAAAATGTTGCCTGGTCTGATGAGTCTCGATTTCTGTTGAGACATTCAGATGTTAGAGTCAGAATTTGGCGTAAACAGAATGAGAACATGGAACCATCATGCCTTGTTACCACTGTGCAGGCTGGTGGTGGTGGTGTAATGGTGTGGGGGATGTTTTCCTGGCACACTTTAGGCCCCTTAGTGCCAATTGGGCATCGTTTAAATGCCACGGCCTACCTGAGCATTGTTTCTGACCATGTCATCCCTTTATGGCCACCATGTACCCATCCTCTGATGGCTACTTCCACCATGTCACAAAGCTCTAATCATTTCAAATTGGTTTCTTGAACATGACAATGAGTTCACTGTACTAAAATGGCCCCCACAGTCACCAGATCTCAACCCAATAGAGCATCTTTGGGATGTGGTGGAACGGGAGATTCGCATCATGGATGTGCAGCCGACAAATCTGCGGCAACTGTGTGATGCCATCATGTCAATATGGACCAAAGTCCCTGAGGAATGTTTCCAGCACCTTGTTGAATCTATGCCACGAAGAATTGAGGCAGTTCTGAAGGCAAAAGGGGGTCCAACCCGTTACTAGCATGGGGTACCTAATAAAGTGGCCGGTGAGTGTATATATATATATTGTCATTGCATTCTTTCTTGTATATATATATAGCCTACATGTATATATATATATATATATATACACACACACACACACACACACATATATATATATATATATATATATATATATATATACAAACAATCAAAATATAAATGAAAGCCAGAAGCACATTTTTAGTCATACCTGGAAACAAATCCTGGTCAAATGCTATATGGGCCAGTCTACATGTGGCGCAAAGGGACATTTATCAAAACGTAAGTGGGGCTAATGTCAATTAACAGTAAGGATTAAATTCTACAAGTTATGGTAATTTACAAATAAGCCTACAACAAACATTTATTTTTAAACAAATATTTTTAAATATGCAACATGCACGTTTAAACAACAAACAATACAATCTGAACCAGCACTTCTGCTCCTGTATTGAGACATGCAGCGCGTTTCAGTTACGATCCTGGTTCCAGTGGCCTTAATACATTCACGGCTTTTTAAAATGTCACAAAGCGTTTTGAGATGGTTTTGAATGAAATATTGAAGTTTATAATTAGGGTATTTTGGCACACCACGCCGAGTGGTTATGCATTATTCTAAAATCTGGCTTTATTCTGGCATGTCGAATTAGAGTTTGACAAACGCGGCGGCGCGTTAATTTGAATTTATTTTTCTCATAACAGCTAAAAGAACTTACTGCGTAATTGTTGGTCATACAGATAAGATATCATCTTTTAAAACTGTAAAAGGTCTACTTTTATTCATGTAGGCTAAAGTAGGCCTACAATCACAGGCTAACGACAAAACGTTTTCTCGCTCATTTGAGAAACAAACGTTTGGGCATTTCTCAGTGAGAAAATTAATAGCCGAGCGGTAGAACTGACGGTTCGATCATCAAGATGACTCGGGTTCAAATCCCGATCAAACATTGTCTACTGTAAATTTTATATTTATTATTGCAGAGAGATTTGTCTAGCTCTAAAACTCTGTTACACCATACAGTTTTTTGCTTATATTTATAAAATAAAATTACCATGCATTTCCATTTTACACTAAGGAACAATAGTATCCAACAGAACGACGTTGCATCTGTACCAATCGTACGAGGCTACCAATCGTAATTTCAAAAGCAGTTCTGTAAAAAAAGTAATTTTATATATATAGCCTACATATATATATATATATATATATATATTTTTATTAGGCCTATCATTATTATTATTATTTTGATTCCCTACAACCTAGAGTTTTTAAAAACATGGTTTTAAGTAAAGGGTGATTTGCCAGGGGGGACGGGGATTTCCTTCTGGTCTAAACATCCCTGCTTCTGCTGAATTATTTGAATCCCCACACCCCTCCCTCCACAGTAATCAATGCTATAGGCTACTTCACCAATAGACCATATCAAATATAAAATAGAGATATGCAACAAGCACGTTTAAAGAACGACAAACAATAAAATCAAAACCAGCGTTTCAGTTGTTCATTAGTTCAAGTGGCCTTAATGCATGGACGGCTTTTCAAAATTTCACAAAGCGTTTTGAGATTATTTTGAATGAAATATTGAAGTTCATAATTAAGTGTTTTGGCAGACCATACCGAGTGGCCCAGTGCATTTTTCTAAAGTCGGGTTTTATTAGAACTTTTGCTAACGACAAAAGTTTATCTGTCGTCTCAGTCTCCGGGAACTGCGCGTCACAAAAATGAACCGAAAGCCACTTCAGCTCAGTCACTATAAGAAATCGGCTCTGTCTAAAGCCTTTAAATGTCTAAATATTCAGGCTAATAAATGTTATCTGATTATGTAATCCATATGAAAACGAGAGGTACAGAGGATCTACTCAAACATGTAGCCTGTAAGCGCTTCCCAATGAGAAAATGACAAGGGTGAAAATCTCGCTCTTATTAAATGTAGCAGGCTAAATCGCCCTGAATTAAAATGTAAAAACAGATCAAATAATTTATTTGTCGAAATGTTGCGATATTGTTTCATTTAAGTTCATAATTATTCTATACATGTTATTTAATTTAGCAGCATTACCATGAAGCACCGTGTTTCGATATTTATTTGAATAATACAAAAAATAAAAACTTAATTCACAAATTGCATGCCTGGTTGAAAGGATCCAAAGATCCCTGTAGACTTTAATATTGAGTTGAACATTTTGTTCATGACTACAAATTAACATGCGTTTTTTTCAGATTATATTTAGTTTTGCTTGGAAAAAGCTGTCCCAAACCAGTTTTATTTCATCAATTATTGAAATAATGAAATATTTAGTAATAAACTTTTATGACAGAAATATCACTAGGCTACATGTAACTTAAATCATTTAATTCCTTCATTATCAACACTGTCTAGAATAGCGATTTAAGTGTGAATTGCGACTTCTCTTTGTGTTAAATCAGCCTCAGACTCCGATAGCCGGTGGGGGGGTTGGAGGGACAGTTCAGTGCTGTATCGAGTGTGCAGGACAATAGGCCTAGGTGTTAATGTTCCTCTTTTATATGCAGAGCGAGGGAGACTAAATAAACTTGTTACAAAGAGATCCAGCGCGAGAGAGGCAAAGAAAAACGCATGTTTTAATTTAATTATGTTGCTTTGGACAATTTTCGTTTTGTAGGCCTACTGTTTTAATTGTTTAATATAGCTGTCATTTCTTTGGCAATACAAATTTAAAATGTCGCAAGAATAAGATTAGCCTAGTGTTTCTTATTTTGCATCGCAAAAGAAATAAACTCTAAACCCGATGCAACCCTTTTTTAAATAAAAAAAAAACTGTCCCGACACTTTATTTAAACCTTGAAATGTTCGAACTTTGTTTCAAACTTAAGTAATTTTAGTGTTCTTTTACATTACACAATAATTTAGCAGACTAAAGACGAGCTTCTTCATTTTCATTTTCTGATGCAATCGGCTGACAATCTTCCTTCATCAGTTTATGTCCTTTGTGCAGCGGCTGCGGTTCTACAGGAATGTAGCAAATTTATGTTGTAATGATAATTAAACAAAACTCTTGACTTTAAATAAGTAAACCGTTATAAAGAGTTAGCTATTTAAGCATCAAGAAGGTAAAATATAAACGCTGTTGGCCAACATCGGTTAATAACATGTAGGCCTATGCTACATTGAGATTCGATCTCGGGTCGTTTGACGCTCCTCGAAGCTCGTGTTGTTGCGTTAACCACTGAGCTATCGTCTGTACGTCTGTGAATGTTTTTACTGCAATGTTTTATGTTTTCATTATTTATTCAATTTCATTTCAGTAGCCTAATTTCAGTATTGTGATTATGAATTATTTTAACTACGTTTCACTTGTTGAATTCTTCTGCTACCAGCTTTTAATCGCTCTGAATGAGCCGCGGTGCGGCAGCAGATTACGCATTAGAGAGAATAAACGAACACTTTTCAGAGTCTATGACTGTAGCGCCTCTTAGCGGTAAAAGGCAGAAAATACACCCCACATTTTACCGCTGCGGTGGAACAGCTGATGTGGGCATTGTCATGGCTTGCCTCAACATTTGCGTTTGAATAGCGCGCGTCCTCCGTGGGCGTGTCAGATTAACGCGTAATGAAGTGTAATGAGCTGGGGGGAAAAAATCTGACAGCACTCTCTTTTCATACAGATTACATAAACTGAGAATATTTGTTTTTTATATAAATTACTTCATTGAAAAGAAGAGAATTCAAGCTTCATAAAGAAAAATCTCTCGTGCCTGTATGACAAGTATTTGCAGAGTTAGAGTTAATTTTCGGACGTGTTTCAGAATGGACTGCACTGACAGAGAGAAGGCAAAACTCGCATCATGTTTATTTTTCTTTATTTGACAAAAAGCACAAAACTTTGTTTTTATTGTGAGTATACAGAAAAATAATAGACAATTAACAGGATCAATTGATGTATAACACTTATATGTACGATCAAAATCAACAGAGTATTTTAAGTCTATTTTTGTGAGAAAAAAAAACGGCAAAACGCGCCGGCGCGTTTCTGGTCCCCAGAGGGTTAAAACATGGTTCAAGACGGCACGCAGCATGCAGGGAGAACCAGCTGATCTGATTCTCTCCTGCATCCAGTTTACGGTTTAATCACACACACAACCCCAAGTCTGCCACCGTTAGCTATAAATTTGCGTTAGCTAACTTAACTAACGTTAGCTAGCAGCTTACAAGGCACATTTCGATATGATATCACTTGGTTAAAAATAGTAACAATAGTAACAACATTAACATCAACTCACCTCAATATGTTTTCTCAGATTTGAGGGTGAAGTTTTGAACGCTGAAATCTCATTCACCCGTGGCAGGCAAAGAAGACATTTCAGCCGAAATGAATCTCCCTTCACTTCAGTAAATTCAAACATATCCTTGAGATATGGCCATGGGTGAACAATATCGGGATCATTGCTGGCTGCGAGAGCTGCACCTTCACCTGTTTCTGCGCCAGTTATCTTCCACTTCACAATGCTGAACTGACTGCTATGTGAGCGAGCGCATGCTGACAAAGAGCTTGCGCGTTGTTGTATTTTTTTTTTTTAAGCGTATGCTGGCAAAGAGATTATGCTTTTTTTTTTTTCAAAAGAAAACCAAGTTTTTCATTGGTTTAGCCAGTGTAATAAATACTTGGAGCGGGCATGGCGAAATGTATCGAAGTAAAAAGTAAACTTTGTCTTTAATATTGTAGTGGAGTAAGAGTGAAAGTAGATGCAAATAAAAAATACTCAAGTAAAGTACAGATCCCAGAAAAAAATACTTAAGTAAAGTAACGAAGTATTTTTACTTCGTTACTTACCACCACTGGCTCTTGCTAACGACAGAGTGAAACAACATAAAGCAACGACACAGTGACACGGCGCATAGCAACAACACATAGCAACGACAGAATGAAAAAAACACACAGTCATGACACATGCAGCATTGACACACAAGACGACACAGTCAAACGACAAGGACAGATGACAGGAGTAAGTTGAGTGCACAAAGACAAAAGTTGAGTCGTGGGCAATCACATCGACAGTGAACAGACACATAGACATGGAAGATGACAAATAGCATAGACAGACAGACATAGACAGTGAACAGACACAGACATGGAAGACGACACATAGCATAGACAGACATAGACATAGACAGTGAACAGACACATAGACATGGAAGACGACACATAGCATAGACAGACAGACAGACATAGACAGTGAACAGACACATAGACATGGAAGACGACACATAGCATAGACAGACAGACAGATGTCACGAGGTGACGAAATTTCACCTTTTTCTCCGTGCAAGGCGGAACTAATGTTCGCCGAGATTGCCTCCCGCCGGACCCATAACAATGGAACACCGGGCTAGTTCCGGGCTAGCGAAAAAATCCTCGCGAGCGGGGTGATTAATCTGAATCGCCGGCAGCTGCGCATAAGGGGATTGAAGCCCCGTGATTGGGACACGTCGCCATTAGGGGAGGACAAAAGGAGAGAGTACAGACCAGAGGGGGATTTCTTTTTGGGGACCGTGATCTCGGAGGAAGCATGAGCATTGGAGCAGAGGAAGTGGGGCCGGCAAACGGGCGCGGCACTGTGAGTTTGGGAGAAAGAGCACCTCGACTCAACTGGAAAGCGGGTAAGTACAGTAAGATTGTTTCTGAGAGACTGTGAGTAGTTCAATCGATCTCCATCCTCCTCTTCTCGTATCTGCAGGACTCCTTGAGGTGAATGTCAGGTCAGAAAATGGGCGACGGCCCTCTATGTGTATATTTCCCACTGAGTGCTGAGATGAAGTGATGTGATGCACTGTTTTGATGTGTGAAGTGTGAATTTAAACCCGCTGGATGTCCATTGCTTATCTGAGTTTTCTATCACGTTCTGAAGATATAAGAAGATGCTAATACTGTTGTACTCCACAGACAATTAAGTGTATTATCTGGCAGCCTATTGTGAAGAGGGACACGTGGGTGAATGCTCAAACCGACTGCTTTGCAGTGAAGCCCTCCAGCCGTAAGTTCTGTCTGTCACCTGTGAAGAGGAGGATTACGTGCCTGTATATTCCTCTTTCTGTTCGCAGCGAAACTCCCCCGCCGCAAGCTCTGTGCCGTAAGTTCTCTGTCTGTCACCTGTGAAGAAGAGGATTACCTGCCTGCCTATTCACCTGTCTGCTTTGCAGTGAAGCTCTCCAGCCGTAAGTTCTTTTATTTTTTTTATTTTTTTTACCTTTATTTATATAGCGCTTTTTACAATACAGATTGTATCAAAGCGCTTCACAGTGATAACATGAAAACAATATAACAAAGTTTGTTTCTAAAAGAAATTGCGTCAACATCCACCTTAAGTAAGGCAGATCAATAATATTATTGAATATTAAATGTCCCCAACTAAGCAAGCCAAAAGCCAAGGCAACAGTGGCAAGGAACCAAAACTCTATCAGGTGACAGAATGGAGAAAAAAACTTTGGGAGAAACCAGACTCAGTCGGGGGGCCAGTTCTCCTCTGGCCAACGAAGGAACAGTGCATGATTCGGGCAGCATTACAAGTCAGATTGGATCGGAACATTTAGAGTATTTTTTTGGAAGTCCAAGTAATCACGCCGGTCTTAAGACGAGTAGTTGAGGATCAGTGCCGTCCACCATAGAGAGTCCATATCGCCCATGTTGAGTCGTCACTTCACAGGCTTTGTGATTGGGGCATCTGAAGTCTCCGTGAGAGGCTGGATACAAACTGGAGCTGACGAACGCCATTTTCTCGGGACTCGCGTCCCGAGATAACAGCAGAAAAGCAAAGGGAAAATAATTAGCGTAGCTGCTGTTCATACTAATGATTTCCATAGCACAGTCGTAAATGATAAAACATGAAGACAGTGACTCTTGCGTCCCAAAATCACCCCCCTCCGTCCCCCACTCAACTCAGCCCAGCTTACTGACCTCTACGTCCCTCCTGCTGCTGAGACCTAACCACAATCTCACAATCTCTCCGTTTCTTCACAAGTTCTCTGTCTGTCACCTGTGAAGAAGAGGATTACCTGCCTGCCTATTAACCTGTCTGCTTTGCAGTGAAGCTCTCCAGCCTGAAGCCTCCAGCCATAAGCTCTCTGTCTGTCACCGTGAAGAAGAGTACATACCTGAAACGTGCACCTGGATTGTCCTCGGACGGAACGACCCTGTGCAGAAGACTCAACCTTCAAATCTTTTGTCCTATTTTATATTCAATAAATTATTATTCCTTTGAAGTCTTGTTGTCTGTCCTCCTTGCCTGGCCTCTGTCCGACTCCCCAAGGGTGGTAATGGTCCTGAGAGGTGGGTGCAGCCCGATTGGCCCTGTGACACAGACATAGACAGTGAACAGACACAGACAAGGAAGACGACACATAGCATAGACATACAGACAGACATAGACAGTGAACAGACACAGACATGGAAGACGACACATAGCATAGACAGACAGACATAGACAGACAGTGAACAGACACAGACATGGAAGACGACACATAGCATAGACAGACAGACATAGACAGACAGTGAACAGACACAGACATGGAAGACGACACATAGCATAGACAGACAGACATAGACAGACAGTGAACAGACACATAGACATGGAAGACGACACATAGCATAGACAGACAGACAGACATAGACAGTGAACAGACACAGACATGGAAGACGACACATAGCATAGACAGACAGACATGGACAGACAGTGAACAGACACATAGACATGGAAGACGACACATAGCATAGACAGACAGACATAGACAGTGAACAGACACATAGACAGTGAACAGACACATAGACATGGACGACGACACATAGCATAGACAGACAGACATAGACAGTGAACAGACACACAGACATGGAAGACGACACATAGCATAGACAGACAGACATGGACATAGACAGTGAACAGACACATAGACATGGAAGACGACACATAGCATAGACAGACAGACAGACATAGACAGTGAACAGACACAGACATGGAAGACGACACATAGCATAGACAGACAGACATGGACATAGACGGTGAACAGACACATAGACATGGAAGACGACACATAGCATAGACAGACAGACAGACATAGACAGTGAACAGACACAGACATGGAAGACGACACATAGCATAGACAGACAGACATGGACATAGACAGTGAACAGACACATAGACATGGAAGACGACACATAGCATAGACAGACAGACATAGACAGTGAACAGACACATAGACATGGAAGACGACACATAGCATAGACAGACAGACAGACATAGACAGTGAACAGACACATAGACATGGAAGACGACACATAGCATAGACAGACAGACATAGACAGACAGTGAACAGACACATAGACATGGAAGACGACACATAGCATAGACAGACAGACATAGACAGTGAACAGACACATAGACATGGAAGATGACACATAGCATAGACAGACAGACATAGACAGTGAACAGACACAGACATGGAAGACGACACATAGCATAGACAGACAGACATGGACATAGACAGTGAACAGACACATAGACATGGAAGACGACACATAGCATAGACAGACAGACATAGACAGACAGTGAACAGACACATAGACATGGAAGACGACACATAGCATAGACAGACAGACAGACATAGACAGTGAACAGACACAGACATGGAAGACGACACATAGCATAGACAGACAGACATAGACAGACAGTGAACAGACACATAGACATGGAAGACGACACATAGCATAGACAGACAGACATAGACAGTGAACAGACACACAGACATGGAAGACGACACATAGCATAGACAGACAGACATGGACATAGACAGTGAACAGACACATAGACATGGAAGACGACACATAGCATAGACAGACAGACAGACATAGACAGTGAACAGACACAGACATGGAAGACGACACATAGCATAGACAGACAGACATGGACATAGACGGTGAACAGACACATAGACATGGAAGACGACACATAGCATAGACAGACAGACAGACATAGACAGTGAACAGACACAGACATGGAAGACGACACATAGCATAGACAGACAGACATGGACATAGACAGTGAACAGACACATAGACATGGAAGACGACACATAGCATAGACAGACAGACATAGACAGTGAACAGACACATAGACATGGAAGACGACACATAGCATAGACAGACAGACAGACATAGACAGTGAACAGACACATAGACATGGAAGACGACACATAGCATAGACAGACAGACATAGACAGACAGTGAACAGACACATAGACATGGAAGACGACACATAGCATAGACAGACAGACATAGACAGTGAACAGACACATAGACATGGAAGATGACACATAGCATAGACAGACAGACATAGACAGTGAACAGACACAGACATGGAAGACGACACATAGCATAGACAGACAGACATGGACATAGACAGTGAACAGACACATAGACATGGAAGACGACACATAGCATAGACAGACAGACATAGACAGACAGTGAACAGACACATAGACATGGAAGACGACACATAGCATAGACAGACAGACAGACATAGACAGTGAACAGACACAGACATGGAAGACGACACATAGCATAGACAGACAGACATGGACATAGACGGTGAACAGACACATAGACATGGAAGACGACACATAGCATAGACAGACAGACAGACATAGACAGTGAACAGACACAGACATGGAAGACGACACATAGCATAGACAGACAGACATGGACATAGACAGTGAACAGACACATAGACATGGAAGACGACACATAGCATAGACAGACAGACATAGACAGACAGTGAACAGACACATAGACATGGAAGACGACACATAGCATAGACAGACAGACATAGACAGTGAACAGACACATAGACATGGAAGACGACACATAGCATAGACAGACAGACATGGACATAGACAGTGAACAGACACATAGACATGGAAGACGACACATAGCATAGACAGACAGACATAGACAGACAGTGAACAGACACATAGACATGGAAGACGACACATAGCATAGACAGACAGACATAGACAGTGAACAGACACATAGACATGGAAGACGACACATAGCATAGACAGACAGACATGGACAGACAGTGAACAGACACATAGACATGGAAGACGACACATAGCATAGACAGACAGACATAGACAGTGAACAGACACAGACATGGAAGACGACACATAGCATAGACAGACAGACATGGACAGACAGTGAACAGACACATAGACATGGAAGACGACACATAGCATAGACAGACAGACATAGACAGACAGTGAACAGACACATAGACATGGAAGACGACACATAGCATAGACAGACAGACATAGACAGTGAACAGACACAGACAAGGAAGACGACACATAGCATAGACAGACAGACATGGACATAGACAGTGAACAGACACATAGACATGGAAGACGACACATAGCATAGACAGACAGACATAGACAGTGAACAGACACATAGACAGTGAACAGACACATAGACATGGAAGACGACACATAGCATAGACAGACAGACAGACATAGACAGTGAACAGACACAGACATGGAAGACGACACATAGCATAGACAGACAGACATGGACATAGACAGTGAACAGACACATAGACATGGAAGACGACACATAGCATAGACAGACAGACAGACATAGACAGTGAACAGACACAGACATGGAAGACGACACATAGCATAGACAGACAGACATGGACATAGACAGTGAACAGACACATAGACATGGAAGACGACACATAGCATAGACAGACAGACAGACATAGACAGTGAACAGACACATAGACATGGAAGACGACACATAGCATAGACAGACAGACAGACATAGACAGTGAACAGACACAGACATGGAAGACGACACATAGCATAGACAGACAGACATGGACATAGACAGTGAACAGACACATAGACATGGAAGACGACACATAGCATAGACAGACAGACGGCCGCATTTGAAGGCCGATTGCGTCACAGCGGCGCGACAAAGGCTGTCCCAATTCAAACACTGCGCCCTTCGAAGGCCGCATTCTAAAGCAGATTGCGTCACAGCAGTGCTAAGAAGACTGTCCCAATTCAAACTCTGCACGCTTGGAAGGCCAATTGCGTCACCGCGGCGCGACGAAGTTTGGTATGTCATTCAAATGCGAACCCGAATGCGCCCTTCGTTTCTCTGACAAACGAAGTGTACAAAAATGGACACTTCGCGGCCTACGCTTCCCCAGAATTCATAGCGCGCCGGTGACGACGCGACTCACGCGAGTTTATTCAATTAGAATGGCAGGTGTTATTTGTGTGGTGACCGAGGAATTCAGTTATAAATGTAAGTATTGTGAATTAATTTATTAAAATAACTAGCGAAACAATTGTTAAAGGCATAAATATGGATCAAGCCCTGAGTTAAATTAAGCAAATACTAAAGTACAAAATGCTTTTCTTGCTTAGTTTTTTGGTCTTGTTTATATTATACATTTTAAAAAAAGCTTTTAGGCTACTAGACAAGCAAAAGTTATTGTATTGTTTTGGGGGGAAAAAACTAAATTAAGTGAGCTTTTGCTTAAAATAAGCAAAATAATCTGCCAAATGGTGTAAGTAAAATAATCTTGTTTTCTGTTTGATTTAAGATTATTTATCTTAACCCATTAGCAAATTATGTTATTGTTTTAAGCAAAAACTCACTTAATTTTAAGTTATTTTCCCCAAGAAATGTTTTATTTGTCTAGTAGGCTAAATGCTTCTTGATTTAAGAATTTTTAGATGTTTGAACTAGAAACAAGACACAATATTAATAAAAACTTTTTTGCAGTGAATTTCAAGTAGGAGGGTATATTGAAGTAAATAAAACAGCAGCACAAATCCAGCTGAAATGTGGTAGATAAACATAGCGGTGTCTGCAATACATTATTTAATTTACCCAAAATAGCTAGCAAAACAAGTGTTAAAACCCAGGGGTGTTTCTTAAAAAAAACCTGAACTTAAACTAAAAAACTGCAGCTTCATTTATGAGGCACAACCTGTTATAATACTTTTTGTTTCAGGGACCAAGGAGCAGACGGCTGCATTTATAAAATTACGGGCCGAAAATGACCACTTGTTTACAGGGGCCAAAAATTCGGCCACTGTGGCTTGGAGGTAAAATCATTAACCATTTGTAATATTTCCACTAGCAGCCTTGTATACAAAAAAATAGCACTCACCCTGTACAAAGCCCACAGCAATGAGACAAGAACCAGTTAAGGCAATAGTCTTTCACTTAGTGTTTTTGTCAACAAACGTTTTAAGCAAACTTGAGGGTCCAGGAAAATAATTTCTGGTATTTTGTATGCATACCATTTTGTACTACTGTGTGATTTTCTAATGTTAAGATTGCACCCCTGTCTTAATATTTTTCGTAAAGTCCTAACCCTAACCTTTTTCTCCTTTTTTTTTAGGAGAATTCTGGAGAAAATGGACCTGCTAGGGAAGGTCACTCCCTTGCAGGCCAAAGAAAATGGGACAACTTAAAAAAAAAAAAACAAAGTGAGCAAGTTAATTGACACATCTTTGCTGAAATGTATTGTGGTGTTCTTCTTGTTAACAACAGGTATGGTGTATTTGCTCTGCCTTAGGATTGCAAGTGTCCTGGGACAGGTGAGGGGGTGAGCGGGAAATCCACTGCTGCAACTTGGCCCTGGTTTGTCCACATGGATGAGGTCTTGGGACAGAGGCCTTCCAACAACCCCCCTGTCCTAATTGCCTCCATCCCTGAGGACAAACCTGGGCCAAGTTCAGCGGTGGCTGACCAAGATAAAGAGCAAGCCCCAGCAGCCGCAGCCCCAGCAGTCCCAGCCCCAGCCCCAGCAGTCCCAGCCCCAGCAGTCCCAGCCCCAGCAGCCGCAGCCCCAGCAGCCAGAGCCCCAGCAGTCCCAGCCCCAGCAGTCCCAGCCCCAGCAGCCAGAGCCACAGCAGTCCCAGCCCCAGCAGCCGCAGTCCCAGCCCCAGCAGTCCCAGCCCCAGCAGCCAGAGCCCCAGCAGTCCCAGCGCCAGCAGCCAGAGCCCCAGCAGTCCCAGCCCCAGCAGCCAGAGCCCCAGCAGTCCCAGCCCCAGCAGCCGCAGCGGCCACAGCCCCAGCAGCCAGAGCCCCAGCCCCAGCAGTCCCAGCCCCAGTCCCAGCCCCAGCAGCCAGAGCCCCCGCAGTCCCAGCCCCAGCAGCCAGAGCCCCAGCCAACAGAAGAAGAGGCAGCGACGAGCTCATTGAGCTAATGAGGGAGGACATGAGGTTTCAAAGGGAAACAGAGGAGAGGAGAGCACAAGAGAGCAGGGATCGAATGGACAGACTGTTTACCATACTTGAGAGAGTGATTGAAAAAAAAATTAGGGCCGGGACTTTAACGCGTTAATTAAGATTAATTAATTACAGACTTTAACGCGTTAATTAATTACACAAATTATTTTAATCAAACTTAGTTTTGCACCGCGGAACGTTTCTCACTGCTTGAGTTTCGGCGGACCGATTATACTGGCGCACCAACTAGCGCTCATGACGAAGAAGCTGACGAGATCGCTTTGGTTGGCCGGTGGATGGGAAATTTTGTTATAAAAAGCGAATGGATGGAAGCGTCGATAAGAGCATGGTTGTGTGCAAGCTATGCAAGGAATTCGCTATTGCTATTATGGTGTGTTCACACCGAACGCGAATAGAGCAACAAATACGCATCTATCGCGTCTAGTTAGACGCTTGAACATTCGCTCGAGTCCAAATTTTTCAACTTGCCAGGAAGACATTCGCGGCAAACGCGTTGCCCAATTCGCGTCATTCGCAAAGCCCGGCGCGAATGATGCGTCTATTCGCGTCTTTGCATTGACTTTGTATGTAATCTACTCGCGCAAATAATTAAATTCGTGTTCGGTATGAACACACCATGAGTGGTTCAATATGCTATTGCTACAATTAATGGCAAAAATTGCACTGGTCTGCTGGACTTGGTTGAACAAAAATAAACTATTTTGTTGCTTAAGCTTATGTATTCAGTCATTATTCAATAGTATACTAAACATCCATGTGAAAAAAATTACTTCTCACTGTTCTCAGGTCAAATATTTATGCAAATAAAATGCGATTAATTTCGATTAATTAATTACAAAGCCTCTAATTAATTAGATTAATTTTTTTAATCGAGTCCCGGCCCTAAAAAAAATATATAATTAAGTTTTTGTATTTATGTTTTTTGTCACTGATTTAAGTTATTTTGTCACTAATTTAAGTTATTTGTAAATGAGGCAAGGCAATTTTTATTCATTGTTTATTTTTGTAATGCGAATTTTTTTATTTTTTTTACATTTGGAAATAAAACAATAATTATTCTGGACATTGTGGACTTCTATACATGTTTTTTTTAGCATGTAAAATGAAAATTTTCATTTATTTCTGTTTTTTATTTGACAGGGACAGCGCACAATTTAAAACAATTGCACCAGAGTTAGCTAACAGCTAATTTGCATCTGTTGTCCCTAGGCAGGTAGACAAAACATAACAAAAGACACAAAGCAACCACTAAACAACAAATGCACTACATCAATTTACAAATGACATTTTATCCATCAATTTAAAATTGATTAAAAAAAAACAACAATTTGATAAATACACCAGATACAGAATATAGAAAATGCAATGCAACAATTAATGGCGACACTCTTGTGCTGATTTTAGATAAATTTTAAGGCTAGCTTTAAATACTGCAATACTTCCTGAGTTTCTAATGTTGGTGGGTATTGAATTCCACTTCCCCACTACTTTAACGGAGTAGGCGGATTGACCAAAGGTTGACTTTCTAAAATGCGGCACCAAATTATTTCAAGTACTTTTTACAAATATTTACAACAATAGGAAAACAATTCAAATTAACGGTACATAAAACAGATTGGAAAAACAACAACAACAATTCACTTACATGAGGTACAAAAGTGTGGTGCACCTCCAGCGCTTTCAGGAAGATGGCCCTGAACCTGGTCTTCATCATTCCAAAAGCACGCTCTATAATGGAGCGTGCCCTGGAATGATGAAGATTAAAGCGCTGGGCTCCCACACCTCGTACTGGCCTCTTGTAGGGAGTGATGAGGGGGAGCGGGTGTTGGAGACATGGGTACCCTCCGTCTGCGAGGATGAAGTGCCCTGGAGGAGGGTACACTGACCTCCTGTACAGTGGGCTGTACCGGAGCACTCGTGCGTCATGCATCAGGGCCGCTTGGAGGCTTGATGCGGACATGGCAGCCGTCGATTGCTCCTGCAGCTTTCAAGAAAGCTCGGTGTCTGGCCAGCCCTGCAAACCCACGGCAAACTGCCTCCAGGTCTTCTGGAGTGTTCGGGAAATGAATGACTTGGTGGCAATGGTCACCACCTCCTCAGCGACTCGGTGGACAATGCGGTGGACAGTGGAACGAGGCATGTCAAACACTCTGGAGACAACCCTGTATGATGTGCCACACGCCAGCCAGAAAAGAAATACCAGGGTCTCTATTGTGGAACCCCATCCGTGTTGGCGTTCAGTCCTCAACAGGTCCAGCAGCACTCTCAGGGCCTCCCTGCTCAGCCGAAAATCAGGTCGTGTGTCCAAAACATTTAAAAAACTGTCCAGAACTGGCACGCTCAGGTTGATCCTGCAGTACAGGGGTCTGGTCTGATTTAGGGAAAGAAACAAAAGAGTTTTAATAAACTACTTTTATTTAGTATGTATTATATGTATTATGCATTAAAAACCCTCGTTGTCAGGGTTTTTAAATATGATGTTGTTGCATTAATTTTACTGCTGCGCTATGTGTATGTTGCATTTTAATTCTGAATATGTTGAAGGGTTTTATATTTAAAGTACTTTACTGTTAAGTAGTTTACTATACAACAATGCATAATATTGTAAAAGACGATGTTTTTGTATTGTTGCTATCCTGTGTGAGAGAAAACACCCTCATTACTTCACATTTATACGTGAATACTTAACGAATGTACTTGCTTATTTTTTTAAATGATTTATTTTCACAATATTAAGGAATTGTTGCTAACAACAGATGCGTCCCAAATAAGGCTGCATCCGAATGCGAGCGGGAGTACCGTTGCAGGATTGTTTTTAAAAAAAGGGCATATTTCACTTTATTTATTTATTGTTTTGTGTTTTATGCTTCAATTGCGTTAAAACAAAACACGCTGGAAACATGCATAAATTAGATCACTATGATCAAGAGAATCTTCATAAGGTAGGCTATAAATGAACATTTGAACAGCTTTATGTGTATTTAGTATTTTCATAAGTACCATTACATTACTCAAGTACACCCAATACTTATGTACATTTTAAAGTGTACTGCCGCAATTAAATTCGCATCTTATGAATTGGGATGCAGCAAACCAGATTACCTTACCTGGCCACGGTCCTGATCAAGCCGGAGATACATCACCTGGCGGCGCCGGGGATGAATCCCCACCATCTCCTCCAGCAAAACATAAAAGATAAAAATAAAAATGATATATTCTTGCTCCATTTCAACAAGTAATGCCGTGTAGAATGGTAGCTCTCTCCTATCACCGCGTTGCTAGGCGACAGCATAATGGGGAACACCTGGTGGCGCAATTACAAATCATACAAAGGCTATATGGTGCGTCCTTCGAAGGACGAATAGGCTGCATCCTTCGAAGTCCGCGGCCTTCGAAGGATGCAGCCTTCACATTGGGACACAGCTAGCGTGTGCAGTTTGGAAATACTTATGGGATGTGGCAACAAGCTCATTACACTTAAGTTAAGTGAAGGTCAGGAACTGGATGGCAGCTTGATTTTAAAGGTGTTCAAGTTGAAGGCCTTATACGTAAAACCCTCAAGACCACTACTCTTGTTAAGACTAGTGCATTTTTTTAATGATTTTTATTATTATTTTTCTTAACCATATGGGCTTCCTTATAGGGTTTTTGTTTATTTTAGGCCATATACAGTTGTGCTCATAAGTTTACATACCCCTTGCAGAATGTGCAAAATGTTAATAATTGAAACAAAAAAAGAGGGATCATGAAAATTGCATGTTTTTTTTTTATTTAGTACTCTCACTGTTCACTAATAGATGTTTACACTGAATTTATAAAAATGACCCTATTCAAAAGTTTACATACTCCTGTGTATCATTTCCTGGATGATCCACGACTGTTTTTATATTTTGCGATAGCTGTTTATGAGTCCCTTTGTTGGTCCTGAGCAGTTCAACTGCATGCTGTTCTTCAGAAAAATCCTCCAACTCGTTCACATTCTTTTGGTTTCCAGCATCTTCTGCATATTTGAACCCTTTCCAACAGTGGCTGTATAATTTTTAAGAACCATATTCTAACACTGAGGACAATTGAGTGACATACATAACTATTACAAAAGGTGAAAACATTTACTGATGCTCAAAAAGGCAACAAAAGGAGAGATGGGGGGTGTAAACTTTTTTAAATTGGACGATCAGGGTAAATTGTACTTGTATGTTTCCCAGAAGACAAAATAAATATTTATGTAGCTTCTGAAAGTATGATCGTTAAACAAAATGAGAAGAATTTACAAATCATCATCCTGTTCAAAAATGGAGGATTTTTCTGTAGAATAACAGACTGCTTGAACTGCTCAGCCAACAACAGTGTTGGGGAAGTTACTTTTAAAAAGTAGTGTTTTCTCGTTACTCGTTACTTCTTAAAAAAGTAATCCGTTACTTTAATTAGTTACCCCCTTTGGAAAGTAACTTTTTATGTTACTCGTTACTTTTACGTTACTTTTATGTTGCTTGACTTTGGGCAGAACCCAATATCTGTTCCTAAATGTGTAGGCCTACATAAAATTCTACTATGAACTCTACTTATTGAAAAACTAGAAAAGAAAAAAAATAGAAAAAAGAGATTTTGAGATAGAAAAAAATATATATATTTATTTAAATAACATTTGAAAAACATGAATGAACTGAACACCAAAGCACAATATTAACTATTGAGCAGTGGTGACGCGTTCATGAAAAATGTCACAAAGAACCGGCAAAAGAAATGATTATGAATATCGAATATCAAATATAACAAGGAGACATTTCAATTGTTTATTAATAAACAAGTGTTTTCTTTGTCAGTCAGTGTCGGCTGCAAAGATAAAGTTGACGATGCTGACTCGCGATCTTCACAGTAGTGAACGCGCCAGAGAGAAATGTACATTTCATATGGATTACATAAGCAGAGAGTCTGTTTTCTCTCATTTTGAATAGTTTTGTTTTAAAGAACACATTTCAAGCTTTCTATATATTTGGTGTTTTAAATGCCTGTTTGAGGTCTCTGTGAAAGATTTAAAGCAGTCTTTTAGTCTCTTTAAGTCCGAAGAACTGTTACGTCCATAACATTGTTTCTTTCCTCATAAATGCGAACACGAAAAATTCAATACAATTAATATTTTATGTTCTGTGGAGAGCCAACCCTTCTTCATCCGGTGGGAGTATTACTTTTGGTTTGCGCAGTGTAATTTACAGAATTGATTGCTCTGCTACCAGCCTCTGTCACGTACCATGTGGAGCTTGTGACTATTGCAAGCGTGCAGCTGAGGAGACAGTGTTGCTGTTAAATCTGTCCATGGGAAAAGTAACGTTGTGCGGAATTGAAAAAGGAACTACGTTTCGTTACCAAATTTTCAGTAGTAACGCGTTACACTACTTTTTACACGAAAAAGTAGTTACGTTACTGTAACGCGTTACTTTGTAACGCGTTACACACAACAGTGGCCAACAAGGGACTTATGAACAACTATCACAGAATATAAAAACAGTCGTGGATCATCCATGAAATGACACATAGGAGAATGTAAACGTTTGAATGGGGTCATTTTTATAAATTCAGTTATTATGTTGTCTTGTGGAGTATATGTAAATATCTGTTATGTGAAATAGTTTATTTAGGCCAGTACTAAATAAAAAATAACATACAATTTTCACGATCACTCTTATTTTATTTGAATTATTAACATTTTGCACGTTCGCAAAAGGGGTATGTAAACTTATGAGCACAACTGTAGTGTATAAATGTATGTTATGCAATGTTAACTAGTTTTATACTTCATAATTTACTTTTAGCTTTCTGTTTTTTTAATTCATTTTCACATTTGCAGTCACTGTTGAAAACTCTTGTGAAGTGGCAACAATACTGCAAACTATGCAATACAGGTCCTTCTCAAAAATTAGCATATTGTGATAGTTAATTATTTTCCATAATGTAATGATAAAAATTAAACTTTCATATATTTTAGATTCATTGCACACCAATTGAAATATTTCAGGTCTTTTATTATTTAATATTGATGATTTTGGCATACAGCTCATGAAAACCCAAAATTCCTGTCTCAAAAAATTAGCATATCACGAAAAGGGTCTCTAAACTAGCTATTAACCTAATCATCTGAATCAACTAATTAACTCTAAACACCTGCAAAAGATTCCTGAGGCTTTAAAAAAACTCCCAGCCTGTTCCATTACTCAAAACCGCAATCATGGGTAAGACTGCCAACCTGAAGGCCATCATTGACACCCTCAAGCAAGAGGGTAAGACAGAAAGAAATTTCTGAACAAATAGGCTGTTCCCAGAGTGCTGTATCAAGGCACCTCAGTGGGAAGTCTGTGGGAAGTAAAAAGTGTGGCAAAAAACGCTGCACAACGAGAAGAGGTGACCGGACCCTGAGGAAGATTGTGGGGAAGGACCGATTCCAGACCTTGGGGCAGAGCCGGCCCTAGACCTTTGGGGGCCCTATACCATACTATATAACTATATTATACTGTATATACTATGATTGATGTCTAACAGGAAAATTATGATACCACTGAGCTGAATGGCAGTGCAAGACACACACACACACACACACACACACACACACACACACACTGATTAACTTGCTGAATAAAAAGACAGATAAAGTGATTATCACTGAACAAAGATACATTTTTATTGACACCAGAGTTTAAGAGTCACAAACCACAGCACATATATATATATATATATATAATTTAAATTAAATAGAGCAAATAGAATAACATTTAAATATAATATTATATAAAATAATAAATAGATTTTTCAAATAAACAAAATTAACAATAACATCTAAAACACCACAAAGAAGATCAATAGTAACAATATTAAGAATAAGGTAACATTTCAATATAACTATTAAAATCCAATCCAAATAAAGAAAATAATTATACATAAAGTTAGACTTAATTTTTAAAATGCAGAAGGTTATCATTTTACAGCCCCTTTATACTCACCAACAGCTGGAGATGCTTACTGGCAGCATATAACGTTACTTTAATAGTGCTCCTAAGGGGACATAAGGAGTAAACTAATGTTAGCCCTTTAGTGTAGAATCCAAACTGGGTTTATATTGTTCTGCTAAATGCTTTAACAGTAACACCACAGCAAATGGTATAGGCCTAATACTAAACCAATTTTATGCAGCATGTTATTAGCATGTAAGTTAAACAAATGTAGAAAATTAATACAAGCACGATTTAGGCTAATGTTAAGACTTTTCGTGCAGATTATCCATATTACAGAAATCGGAAAATTAAGCCTACAGGCTTACGTACCTTTATCTTCTTGCTTTTTCTCTTCTTCCAGGCTCTTTTTTTGTCGTTTTTCTTGGCCAGAAAGATATTTTCGTTTCTTGTCAGACATCGTCGATTCGTTGGAGTCGCTAACTGACTGACCAAGTGACAACGAGTGACATCATAGGGGCAGTCGGGATCAAGACGCGCGTGCGCGCCTTCGCGGGGAGCTCCCGGTTGATTTGCCATAATACAGAACTAAATAAATAACAACTCTGTGCTTATCATGATGCCTGATAAAGAGCGCTGTAGGTCCATTTCTTTTTATTTATTTATTTTATGTTACTTTCGTTGTACATTCCCCAGTTCAAGCCACTTTTGAACCAGAAACAACGGCAGAAGCGCCTGACCTGGGCTACAGAGAAGCAGCACTGGACTGTTGCTCAGTTTTGCATGTCATTCGGAAATCAAGGTGCCAGAGTCTGGAGGAAGACTGGGGAGAAGGAAATGCCAAAATGCCTGAAGTCCAGTGTCAAGTACCCACAGTCAGTGATGGTCTGGGGTGCCATGTCAGCTGCTGGTGTTGGTGCACTGTGTTTTATCAAGGGCAGGGTCAATGCAGCTAGCTATCAGGAGATTTTGGAGCACTTCATGCTTCCATCTGCTGAAAAGCTTTATGGAGATGAAGATTTCATTTTTCAGCACGACCTGGCACCTGCTCACAGTGCCAAAACCACTGGTAAATGGTTTACTGACCATGGTATTACTGTGCTCAATTGGCCTGCCAACTCTCCTGACCTGAATCCCATAGAGAATCTGTGGGATATTGTGAAGAGAAAGTTGAGAGACGCAAGACCCAACACTCTGGATGAGCTTAAGGCCGCTATCGAAGCATCCTGGGCCTCCATAACACCTCAGCAGTGCCACAGGCTGATTGCCTCCAATGCCACGCCGCATTGAAGCAGTCATTTCTGCAAAAGGATTCCTGACCAAGTATTGAGTGCATAACTGAACATAATTATTTGAAGGTTGACTTTTTTTTTTTCGTATTAAAAACACTTCTTTTATTGGTCGGATGAAATATGCTAATTTTTTTAGACAGGAATTTTGGGTTTTCATGAGCTGTATGCCAAAATCATCAGTATTAAAACAATAAAAGACCTGAAATATTTCCATTGGTGTGCAATGATTCTAAAATATATGAAAGTTTAGTTTTTATCATTACATTATGGAAAATAATTAACTTTTATCACAATATGCTAATTTTTTTAGAAGGACCTGTATACATTGTTTAACTAGAGATCTCATATGTGCTGTATTATTTTCCAAGGCTGAAACAGACGGCTCTTATGACAGCTGCTTTGAGGTTGACATGCCTGGAAAAAGGGTCTACCAGTCATCAGGTTCTGCTTCTGGAGAGAATATGACCATTGATTTGAATGACCAGTCTTCCACACAAAACTCGGTGAGTGCCTTCTTTGACATGGTTCAATTATTTTCTAGCACTTTTAGTCTTTGTCTAATGTACATTCCTTCATTTCATCTTAGTTTTCAGTTCACAGCATTACTTTTCAGTCCTCCGCCAGTTCCATCGGTGCGCAGTCCTCCGCCAGAGTTCAGTCCCCCACAAGAGCTCAATTCTCCGCCAGTTCCATCGGTGCGCAGTCCTCCGCCAGAGTTCAGTCCCCCACAAGAGCTCAATTCTCCACCAGTTCCATCGGTGCGCAGTCTTCCACCAGCGTTCAGTCCCCCACAAGAGCTCAATTCTCCACCAGTTCCATCGGCGCGCAGTCTTCCACCAGCGTTCAGTCCCCAACAAGAGCTCAATTCTCCACCAGTTCCATCGGTGCGCAGTCTTCCACCAGCGTTCAGTCCCCAACAAGAGCTCAATTCTCCACCAGTTCCATCGGTGCGCAGTCTTCCACCAGCGTTCAGTCCCCCATAAAAGCTCAATTCTCCACCAGTTCCATCGATGCGCAGTCCTCCGCCAGAGTTCAGTCCCCAACAAGAGCTCAATTCTCCACCAGTTCCATCGGTGCGCAGTCCTCAGCCAGAGTTCAGTCCCCAACAAGAGCTCAATTCTCCACCAGTTCCATCGGTGCGCAGTCCTCAGCCAGAGTTCAGTCCCCAACAAGAGCTCAATTCTCCACCAGTTCCATCGGTGCGCAGTCCTCAGCCAGAGTTCAGTCCCCAACAAGAGCTCAATTCTCCACCAGTTCCATCGGTGCGCAGTCCTCAGCCAGAGTTCAGTCCCCAACAAGAGCTCAATTCTCCACCAGTTCCATCGGTGCGCAGTCCTCAGCCAGAGTTCAGTCCCCAACAAGAGCTCAATTCTCCACCAGTTCCATCGGTGCGCAGTCCTCAGCCAGAGTTCAGTCCCCAACAAGAGCTCAATTCTCCACCATTTCCATCGGTGCGCAGTCCTCAGCCAGAGTTCAGTCCCCAACAAGAGCTCAATTCTCCACCAGTTCCATCGGTGCCCAGTCCTCCGCCAGAGATCTGTCCCCAACAAGAGCTCAATTCTCCACCAGTTCCATCGGTGCGCAGTCCTCCGGCAGAGTTCAGTCCCCCATAAAAGCTCAATTCTCCACCAGTTCCATCGGTGCGCAGTCCTAAGCCAGAGTTCAGTCCCCAACAAGAGCTCAATTCTCCACCAGTTCCATCGGTGCGCAGTCCTAAGCCAGAGTTCAGTCCCCAACAAGAGCTCAATTCTCCACCAGTTCCATCGGTGCCCAGTCCTCCGCCAGAGATCTGTCCCCAACAAGAGCTCAATTCTCCACCAGTTCCATCGGTGCGCAGTCCTCCGGCAGAGTTCAGTCCCCCATAAAAGCTCAATTCTCCACCAGTTCCATCGGTGCGCAGTCTTCCACCAGAGTTCAGTCCCCCACAAGAGCTCAATTCTCCACCAGTTCCATCGGTGCGCAGTCTTCCACCAGAGTTCAGTCCCCCATAAAAGCTCAATTCTCCACCAGTTCCATCGGTGCGCAGTCTTCCACCAGAGTTCAGTCCCCAACAAGAGCTCAATTCTCCACCAGTTCCATCGGAGCGCAGTCTTTCACCAGAGTTCAGTCCCCCACAAGAGCTCAATTCTCCACCAGTTCCATCGGTGCGCAGTCTTCCACCAGAGTTCAGTCCCCCATAAAAGCTCAATTCTCCACCAGTTCCATCGGTGCGCAGTCTTCCACCAGCGTTCAGTCCCCCATAAAAGCTCAATTCTCCACCAGTTCCATCGGTGCGCAGTCTTCCACCAGAGTTCAGTCCCCAACAAGAGCTCAATTCTCCACCAGTTCCATCGGTGCGCAGTCCTCAGCCAGTGGCCGGCCACATAACTCACCTGCCCATTGTTGGCACAATGACCAGTCCTTCAGATCTGCCTCCTTGGAGGGTGATTATGATACCTACCTTTCCCTTATTCGGGCAGCATCTGAAGATGAGGAAGAGGATGAAGATCTTTGCTGTGCCATAATGGCAAGCATTGAGGACCAGACGTGAGTATTATTCACTTATTCAGTCTAAGCCTAACGAAGGTGCGTAGGCACCTATTGTTTTCTTTCGCGTTCTTATTATTATTCTTCATTTTTCCGACTGGGCGTCTATGGCAGCCCATAGAATCGCTTGCGGGAAAGTTGTAACGGTTCGACATTCTGATAGAGGACAGTCCCAACATCAAATACACCAATTTTGGTGTCGCTAACTCGTTGCCTCTTGCGCCACCATCTGTCCAAAGTTTCACTCATATTATGCTAATAACTTTTGAACCATAAGGCCTATCAACAAAATTCTTGTTTCCTCTGATTCCTGAGCTCATGACGATTCAATCATGTAATTTTCCGTCATAAAAATATGTCTGCCATTTTGAACTGTCCAAAAAAACTACTTTTGCTAACTCGTCCTAGACAATTTGTCTGATTTTCACCAAAATTGCACCAGATCATCTCCAGTCCAGACCATGCCGACAAAAAGTTATGGAATTCAAGTTGATTCGTCAAACCATTTTCGAATACCGCGCAAATTAATTTTACATAGCGCTTGTGAAAACAGACGTAAGGCTGTATCCCGCAATGCTTAATCGTATTCAGACCAAACTTGGTACATCTCATCACAAGCATGACCTGAGGCTACATGCTGCGTTTCGGCGCAGTGCCACCTACTGGTCCGGAGATACGAAAAATGGCTATTTTTGCTTATAACTTCTGAACGCTTTGTCCAAAAATGATAAAAGTCTCGTTAGATTCAGGGCGTCATGCCGAGTCGACTGATATCCAATTTTCCCAGATCGGCCATTTTGGCTGTAGGCCATTTTGAATTATGTGCTAAAATGCTGTATTTTTTTACCGCATAAACGAATTGTTACGAAACTCAGTATGGGTCATCAGTACGATGCCCTGAAGGAGCCTGAGAAGTTTCGAAACATTTTCGAAATTTTACCCCTTGTGGTAAAATTAAATTTTCAAATTCGTATAACTCTTCGCAACCTCTTAAGTGTCACCGGCCCACCGGTGGGCCCAAATCCATTACATTTTTAAAACAGTAATATCCTATACTAAACCTAAACTAATCTTGACAAACTATATATCATTTGAAAGCTTACAATCTCTATAAACTACAGAGGAGCCGTAATTTATCAATTTGCAAGGCTAAGGCTTGTTTAGACCTTTATTTTGAAATAGTGATAAACATGAAAAATCATGAAAGAATGGTAGAAACCTCAGTTTGTTTTCATGCAAAGAGTTCAAAAGATAGCATCCATTCAATTATTTTAGAAAAAAAGGTCTGAAATTTGTTTAGATATAAAGAAAAAAAAATGGAGGCGCCCTTATATGGGCAGTAATGGAGTCTGGTTGTCATCTAGTGAAAAAGTTTGGTACTGCGCCCAAACAAAATCTTACTGAAAGCTCATTTTTTGAGATATCAACATAAAATTTGAAACACAACTTGTTCAGATTTTTGGCTTTGATTTTTTTGCAGTTTTAGAGTCACCCAGGTTTTGAAAATATATATTTTATATAAAATATGAATAATATTTTTTTTTACATTGTACATTTTCATAAACTCAAACTTCTATAACTTTTTTTTTTATTTCACTTTCTTAATTTATTTCACTTCTACAAAAATCTGCCAAATGTCTTCTTTAAAACAAGACCAATCTTACGTCTATATTCCAAAGCATTCTTGAATCACAACCATTTAAGTTCGAAATGTGCATTTTCATGTATTTTCAAAAAAAAAAGGGGGGTGACACTTAACAGGTTAAAAAACATTTGCCAATATCTTCGAAACTGCTTGTCCGATCGAGATGAAAGCACTGTCAGAACTTTAAAAACATAGGTCGCTGGCTGTACGGCAATGCCCAAATCTCAAAATATTAGAAAAGAATATAATAGAATAGAATATACTTTATTGTCCCCTAGGGGAAATTTGTCATGGACTCAAGAGTGCGTAGTGCATAGTAGTAGCTGCCCTTACAGACAATTAAAAAAAAAAAATTAAAAAAGAAAAATTTTGATAGTAAGGGGTAGTAAAATCTAATTAGTGTCATGTGTCAGTCATTCTTGACGTGTTTTTTCACATAAATGTCTATAACTCTATAACGAATCATCTTATCAGTTACTGTTAATATGATTTTTAACCCAGGTGCCCAAAATCCTCAATGTCTTTAATTGCTCATTGTTGCAGTTGGTCTGACACTTTCAACCATGTTGGCATATCCTGTCCTCTGCTTGCGGTTGGCCCCGCTAGTTGCTGCTTGAAGCTATATTTTTAATTTAAAATCAAATTTTTAATTTTCAAATTTTTGGACATGTAACAAACCATTACACTACAAAGTACACCATTTCCATTAGGTGTATTTTCCTTTATTATTGATATTTCAGTTCAGTTGTGAAAGTATTCTCATTTATTATAATCTTTTTGATACTGGTACCATAAATGCTGGTTACACCTTGTTTACTGATTCATTCCGGTAGTTGCATTGTTACTAAATGGAGTATTCAGTCATTGTAACTTCACTTAACAATGTGTTCTCTTCCAACACTACAAAATGTATATAATTGTAGAATATTATATATATATGTATATAAATTTTTTTTTTTTTTTACTAAAAATAGAGTTTTACCAGTCTATAGAAAAACATGACAACTCACTGAGGACCTGCAGAGTTTGCAACTATTTTAAATCAGTCTGATTCAGTAGTGATTGGAATATAGATTCCCTACTATGCAACACTTTTGTGTATACATGTTTATATTATTTGATATATTTTTTAATTATACTGAAATTTAAATAATAAAATCTGTACTTCTTCAGAATCCCGCCTGCACTGGAAACCCCCATCAAGGAAATATTAGAAGAACTTGCAACAAAAATAAACTTCAGTCAAACCTGCAAGTTTAATATTAACCGTGCATCTGTGCTGGATGGTGCTTTACGGGGATTTACCAGACTGTCATACAATCCAAATAACAGAATGGTGATCAGGTTTTCTGATGATAAAGCAAAGTATGAAGAGGCTATTGATCTGGGTGGTCCAAGGCGAGAATTATTACGGTTACTCCTGGTGGCACTAATGCGGTCATCAATGTTTGAGGGAAAAGAGAACAGTCTCAACCTGGCTCTTGATTCCCAAAGTAAACATTATATTTGTGCTATTTGTTGTACAGATTTGAGAACTTTAATTCTACATTGCATAATTGTGATTTTAAGGCTGTTGTATTGACGTGTTCTCTAATTTCATGTCAGCCATCAGGGAAGACAGGTATTTCATACCAGGGAGAGCAATAGCAGTCAGCCTTGTACATGGAGGACCTGCGCCGGGTTGTTTCTCTAAGACCCTATTTGACAGTTTGGTTCAGGGGCCAGACATGTGCAAGCCTGTCTTGGACGATGTAGCTGACTGTGAGCTTTATAATAAAATCAAAAAGGTTTGCTTACAACTGCAGTATAAACGTTTCATTTACTTATGTACCATCATGCGTTCTCAGATTTACTCAAAAATGTGTTCCATTATAAAAGCAATAGCTTAGTATAACAATATTGTTTATAGAAAACTTTCTCTGAAATATTTCTAACTTAAATTTGAAATTCACATTCCATTTTGCTCACATACAGATTTCTGAAGCCACAACTCTTGAAGAGCTACAACACTCAACTGAGCCCATTATGGACTTCCTTGCCAACGCAGGTTGTCTTAGGCCATTAAGAAGCATTGACGACAGGGACAGGCTGGTTGAAGACTTACTGATGTTTCAGGTGGTGAATCGTGTTCGTGGACCATTTGAAAGGTTTGTTAGGACTTCAGAAATATACAGTCCATTGGATGAATATTTTGAATTAAACAAATGTATTTAAAATAAAATTAAATACAATTATAAAATGCAATACAATTTAATTTATTAAAATTAATTAATGCTATGTTGTTATTTAAAATCTTTTAATTGTGAATCATACTAAATTCTCTTAATATAGGTTCAGGGATGGACTAAAAACTCTTGGCGTCCTTGCAAAAGTCCAACAACACTCAGAAGCTTTTAGATCCGTGTTTTGTCACCAGCCAAATCAGCTGACAGCAGACATAATGGATGACCTATTTGAAATACAGTGGTCAGAGAATGGGAGCAATAAACGAGCAAATGAGAACAGAGTAATTGCTTTCTGGAGGGACTACCTGCAGGATGTGGAAGGTAACCTTTGTAATAAGCACATTTCACTTTTATTAAGTTACAGACAATAATTAGTGGAACTGGAACATTTCTTGGCTTGCTGATAACATCTCATTCAAATATATTTGAAGTGCACACTGTAAACAATAATTTGTCAACTTAAATTAATTTGTTGTACTCTGCTGACTTTAAATTTAAAGTTTACTTAAAAATTGAAAAATAAATAAATAAAGCCAGCGGGGTAACAAATTAATTTTGGAACAAAATGTTTTTTACAGCATCATAATTAAAAAAAAATTAATTGATTTAAAGCAGTAAATTAACATTTGTTCTGCAATATAAAGACACATGTCAATATGAAGGTTTTAGTGTCGTGATTTTAAACGCATATATTGTTGTATGTGACGCTATTGCTGCTAGTGGTCTGCTAACTCCAGGGACGTGCACAGGGGGGTTGCTCAGGTTGCCTGGGCAACTGCCCATATGCCCTTCTCAACTCAGGTTGCCCTTCCGAGAACAAAAAAAAAAAAAAAGAAATCGTACAATGGATGCAGAATTTCACGTAGGCCTATATTAAAATAATAATAATAAAAAAAAAAATCGCAAAGCCTCATTCACTTCCATTCGGGCACCGAAAGGGAAAGTCAGTAAGGGAAGGGCAAACTGTTTACATGGCTGTAGCGCTGCACGCGACCATAGACTGCACGCGACCGGCGTAGGGCCACGCAAATTACTTAAGGCCCCGCCTCCATCTCGTGTCATAGTCATAGCGCGTCAATTAATGTGTACAACATCCATGACAAAATGAAGCGAAACTATCCTTCTGGTCACGAAAAGAGGAAGAAGAAAAAAACCATGAGAGTGAATTGCGGGAACAACAATCAGGTAAACTTGTGTTCTCTCCTCTCTAAGTTTGATGTCAGCAAAGTTTGATGTTTTTCGGTCTTGCTAACCTAGCTGGGCAGGCAGTGCATCTCTTGCATCACTTTGTGGCTGACAAAAGTGAGAGTAAAATACAATTATTTATTACGTTTGTTTTTGATAAACGACAAAGTGCAACGGTGTTTGTTTACTGCAGCTCGGAAAACATAACCGCGTCGCGTGTGTTATCGTGCGTTCATATGCGCGTTGCCGAAATGAAACTCGCATTTTTCAAGCAGAAATATGTGGAGACCAGACATACTGTACAATACATGCACGTGAATGATGGCACTCCCAATCAAAATACACATTATACTTTTAAAACAAGACACTGGTTATCTAGTCTCAGTGTTAAAAACTCTAAACAACTGCACTAATTATGCAAGATAGAAAGCAATGTATTGAAAATTTGACATTTATTGACTATTGATTTATAGGCTATATTGAATTTAAAATGTTGATTAGCTGGACATACTGGTCAATATGGATGCACATCCCTCAGTAAATAATAACCATAAATCAAGAATTGCTTCAACATGCATAATACAAAATAAAAAATCATAGTTGATGCCGAAAATGCCCAGGCTGTAGAAAGAACCCCAAAAGCCAAAGCTCAGGGTTATAATTTATTATTTTCTTCTTATTTATGTTTACGTTAATATTCACTTAATAATATTCACTTGTTATCTTAACATTCTATAGAAAATACTCTATTCAATAAATATTGCTTGTTTGAACCTCATTCTGTTCTATACTATTGCTGTACTTATTCTTTGACTGTTTTGTTTAAAGGAGGGAGGATTGTATTGGGAGCACTGAAGTGTCAGGTGTGACTGTGGCAATGGCAAATGGTTTACATAGCTCACGACATCACAGGTCAGGTAGAGGCCCCTTAGCTGAATTTTGCTTAGGGGCCGAGGGGGAGGTCAGGATCGGCACTGGGTGTAGCAGTCGATTCTGTTCCCTACCGGAATTCCTGTTCCCTTTACGCAATCATACTACAAATCATGCGTAGTTGCCCAGTTACCGTACGTACCATCAGAACTGAATTCGAGCAAAAAGCACAATTGAATGTACGGGAAGCCAAAAGGTTAAAAAAGGATTGTATTTTTTCCCGAAATCTAAGCGTTTTTTTTTTTTTTTATTAGAAGCGAGTTTTTCCCCATCTGTCAATTCAATCCAGATTATTTATTTTCAAATTAAAAAATAAATAAATAATAATAATTAAAAAAAATTGGGGGTTTGTGCCCCTTTTTCAGGTCAGAGCAACTGCCCCACAAAATTCCTGTGCACGTCCCTGGCTAACTCCATTGATACAATATCTATATACAGCTGTGCTCATAAATATCTCTTCTAAAAGTGATATTTAAAAAAGACAGATTTTATGAATTACATTTTGTTTTATTTAGCACTGACCGTGTATTTCACAGAACACAAAAATAATACTTGAATTTACCAAAATAACCCCGTTCAAAGGTGTACACAGACTCTTCGTTCTAAATTTTGTGTTGTATGTTTTTGAGCTTTGTGATAGCTGTTCATGAGTGTCTTGTTTTATTAGCCATTGAACTGTCCACAGCACTTTAAAAAAATCCTTAAATTTCTCTACTTTCCCAATATTATCTGCATTTGTGAGCATGTTCTAGCAGTGACTTATGTATGATGTAGAGATGTATCTTTTCACACTATGGATAGTTGAGAGATCAGTTACAGAATTTTACACTAAGGGCCAGGACAATGACAAACATGAGTCTTAACTATCACAAACATAAAAAGAGTTGATTGCCCAGGTAACATCATACAGTATTAAGAAACGGGTGTATCTTAACTGTTTGGGGTGTTTTTATAAATTTGGCTATTATTGTGTGCTGTAAATTATATGTAAACATCTGTTATGTGAAATAGCTTGGTCAGTGCAGTACTACTAAATAGAAAATAAAATAAAAACATTTTGATCCCTCCTTTTTTATATATTAACATTTTGCAGATTGAATAAGGGGTATCTGTGTCTTCCCCCCCACCCCCTCCCCTGATTTAAAACTTTATTAAATCATTTTCAGCAATGTTAGAATCAATCTTAGCAGTACTTGTTTAAACCTTAGCTATAGAATTTAACAGTTTTCAGCCATTGCAGTTTTTGCAAGCATTGCCTTAATGCAACATTTTTCAACACTTGTTTAGGAGTTCTAATTCAGGACAATCACAATAAAGCATTTTTACTGTTTTCGAGTCTGTTGTCTTTCCAATAATTGTACAAGTGCCAAAAATAGATTAATTCCATGATTTCCATCGTTTTGTAATGGGTTAAATGCTTCCAGAATATTTTCCATGGTAGTGTCATTTGGCCGGTAAATGTTTTCAGGAACTATTACATTATTCCTGCTCTGTAGTTCAGGTGGTGGACTGTTTTCATTGATGTCAAAATGTTCATCACTCTCTAACACACCAGATATAGCCGTGTTGTTGAATTCAATATGACTAACAATACCCCTGTGCCATAACTGCAGAGGGGTTTGTCCTCTTTCAGTCGAGAGTCCATGGTTATTCCACATGTCCCTAAATTCCCTAACTGCCCTCTGGATCCAAGGTAAGAAAATAAATGACACTTCCTCTATTTAGTCCCCTTCTATTTAACATGTAACGTGCAACCTCAATGTTTTCCATGCCATGGTCACATCTAACCCTTGATGGCAATCCAAAGTTTTGAACCCCTTCTTGGAACAAAGACAGAACACTTAATGCTCTATTATTGTTCAGACAGTCGAGATAAATAATGGTGCGGGTGTATCCGTCAACACACCTGTGGAAAACCAGCCTCCATCTGACCAGTTTATGGTCTATATGCCTGTTGAGAGAGAGAGAATTCATTACACATCCTTAGGGGTCTGCAGATGGAAATTAGCCTATGGCTATAATCTGGCATATTTACATTTGTGAAAAATGTTCATTAATATGTATTGTCCCTTTTGTCTTTTTTCTACAAATAAATAATAATAATAGACAAGCTTATTTTTAAGTGTTTAATTGTAATGTTCTAATTGTTTTATAATGTCACGTGGAATAGCCCCTTAGGGAAATTAACCATCGTTTAATAAGTGTTGCTTACATGATTTTTGCGGGATGATATAGCCCATTACAACATAAATACCATATTTAATTAATTAACATTAGTTCGTTTTAAGGTATATTTTAATGAAGTTGTCAAATAACTTGTACATACCAGAGTTGGTTAGGAGTTTGCACAGAATAAATGCTTCTTCTAACTGCACGTCGGCACCTGAGTGACCTTCCAATAGGATCTATCTCGTGTAAACTTTGTCTCACCCTCCAGCGCTGGATGCGGGTGGAGCGAGACCAGGATGTAGGTCTCGCCTGCATTTGGGGTTCTTTGCAAAATCTGTCTGACAAGTGTGTTCAGCTCATAGTTAGACATTTCTGCAAACCCCAACGGTCTGATTCCAAGACGCTGCCTGTGCTGGAACAAAGTGCCGCGGTCTATTCCAAATAATGATGCGATTCCCTGCCAGTTAAACCCAAGCCGCAAACAATGGCACAGTTGCTCATACGAAATGTCATAGCGCGGACGACCTCTGTGGCCTGTGTTACATGTAGGTGGTGGGGCTGCTCTTAGTCCACCTCCAGCAGGTCTTCCAATATCAAGCGGATGTGTGATTTGGCGCAGTAATGCGGTACAGCGTCTCGAGAATAACTTTGCATTCTCTGGTTTCGGCATTTTGATCATAACGAACCACAGACAAAAGACTGTTAATTGTTCTGGCATGGCTATCTAAATCTCGATAAAGTATCTCTCTCGGCTCTTGCTGTATACGCGTTAGGCACTGTAATACGCTATTAAAGAAATCGAGTATATCGTCTTCATTGCACCTTGCAAAAGCAAATAAAACACTAACAAACGTAACAGCTATTAAGGTCACTCTGAAATTCATGTCGATCTGCATGAGGAAGACACCCCTTAAAGGGTTAGTTCACCCAAAAATGGGTGAGAAGAGGTTGAAAAGAATAACAATAAAACTGTTCTTCACTGTTTGCCCAGTATGTGCTGTATGTAGTGAGTGGTTGCCAGATAGATATCTGTGCCATATGACGTTGAGGGTCCCATGGGATCAATAGGGTGTCAGCCGTGGGAACGATGACTCCATGTTGTGAATCATAAGGCAGGCCACAATCTTCCCAGTCAAGGTGTTGAAGGTAGAGTTCTTAAAACAGATTAATCAGTATTTTATTTATAAATTGTAATATTCAATTTCTTTATATCAGCAAGTTATATAACATGGCTTAACTAAATATTTGAATAACATTAATGTCTGTCTTCTACAAAAGAAAGCTTACACTTCCTGTTAAGTTTTCATTTCCGTCCGTCATGTCCATGCACAATATGTTGCGATCATCCATCCACTAAAGAACAATCCAGATACAATTTCTCAGTGTTATTTATTTGTTAGTTTTCATCTGAATGCGCTGGCATAACATCAGTGCACGAGGGAGCAGCAGCACGACATTTTTCCCCAAGGAAGCAACATGACATCATGACTTTGCGTAAACATACACGCCACTTTCAAGTCAAGTGGCGTGTTATCTATACGCATTTTGAGCTATCCACGCCGAAGCGAACCGTCATCTTTTGCGTGTATGTCTACGCCGTTAAACGTCCGAGTGATTCCGCGTGTATGTGTACGCCGTTAAATGTCCGAGCGAAACGAAGCAAAATGTAGATCTACATCTGTGGAGCAATATTTTTTTTCCTAGGATGGTAGGAGAACACTCATAAATGGTATTAACCCCAGTGACGGGTAGGTTTAGGGATGGGGTTGGGGTAGGTCATATATCTATATATACATAATACAGTAATATATAACGTTAAGTCAACGGCGATTGGATGGTAGGAGAACACTCATAAATGGTATTAACCCCAGTGACGGGTAGGTTTAGGGACGGGGTTGGGGTAGGTCATATATCTATATATACATAATACAGTAATATATAACGTTAAGTCAACGGCGATTGGATGGTAGGAGAACACTCATAAATGGTATTAACCCCAGTGACGGGTAGGTTTAGGGACGGGGTTGGGGTAGGTCATATATCTATATATACATAATACAGTAATATATAACGTTAAGTCAACGGCGTTGATAAACACGCTGAAAAGCGATTATTCGTGTTGATAGCACGCCACAAATGGAAATACGAATTGGCGTGTCATACATACGCCATTTCATGAGATCAGTCTGAAGGAAGGAACACAAGTGGAGTCAAAATAAAAATCCCTGTTTGTTCACACATGCGCACAATGAACTCTCGCACATTTTTAGTATACAACAGTCAATAGCATAAAGTAAAAACAAAATAACAGTAAGAAACATAAAATAATATAGTTAATGAGAACATATAACTCAACACTCCCACTTGTTCTCATCCTCTTTAGTCATGTACAATGTCATCACAAATATTTAGTTCCCAAACAGAAAACCTTTGAACTTTAGAATTTTTATTTTTGATACAGATTTTGTCAAAATATCTGCCACCATGTCTTCTGTTGCGGAGTACACAATATTTATTCTTCCCTCACTGACAGCATCACGGATAAAGTGATATTTCACATCAATGTGTTTAGATCTAGATCTATTCACTGGATTTCTACTATTCACTGGTTATCACCGTATATCGTGGTGCAAGTGTAAACCCTACTGTCCAGTTGAGTTAGATACATGCTTTCCTGAGTAGTGTTTGCTAGACCAATGTATTCAGCTTCGCGGGTCGACAGTGCCACTGTTGGCTGTTTCTTAGACTTCCATGAAATAGCAGGTCCTTGTTCGGTCATGCTGAAACAGTATCCTGATGTGCTACGCCTATCTTCAACAGAAGATGCCCTGTCAGAATCACTGAAAGCTTAGACTTAAAGTCTTTTCTGTTTTCTTGAAACACAGTTCGTACTCAACAGTACCTTTTAGGTATCTCAGGACACAGGGACGTGCACAGGAATTTTGTGGGGCAGTTGCTCTGACCTGAAAAAAGGGCACTACCCCCAAAACTCACGGGCTATATGGAGGAATATATTCAGTTGAATTTTGCCCATACAAATTGCCTTATCTGACCGTGTTTATGTCCAAACGCAATGCCTCATATTATGGTCTTATTATTATTTATAAAGATTGCAAACGTCAAAGATGACAGGTTTATGATATGCAACTTTGTAAACAGTATACAAAATGTATTAACAATATGTTAAATGTCACCAAAATACACATGAGAAAAAGAGTTCCTCATATTATTGTTTATTGTTTTTTAATTATTTTTAATATTTTTTTTTTAATAAATAATCTGGATTGAATTCTTGACAGATGGGGAAAAACTCGCTTCTAATAAAAAAAAAAAACGCTTAGATTTCGGAAAAAACACAATCCTTTTTTAACCTTTTGGCTTCCCGTACATTCAATTGTGCTTTTTGCTCATCTGGGCAACTACGCATGATTTGTAGTATGATTGCGTAAAGGGAACAGGAATTCCGGTAAGGAACAGAATCGACTGCTACACCCAGTGCCGATCCTGACCTCCCTGGGGCCCTAAGCAAAATTCAGCTAAGGGGCCTCTACCTGACCCGTGATGTCGTGAGCTATGTAAACCATTTGCCATTGCCACAGTCACACCTGACACTTCAGCGCTCCCATACAATCCTCCCTCCTTTAAACAAAACAGTCAAAGAATAAGTACAACAATATAGAACAGAATGAGGTTCAAACACACAGTATTTATTGAATAGAGTATTTTCTATAGAATAAGTGAATATTATTAAGTAAGTGAATATTAACGTAAACATAAATAAGAAGAAAATAATAAATTATAACCCTGAGCTTTGGCTTTTGGGATTAACTTTGGTTCTTTCTACAGCCTGGGTATTTTCGGCATCAGTATGATTTTTTTAATTTTGTATTATGCATGTTGAAACAATTCTTGATTTATGGTTATTATTTACTGAGGAATGTGCATCCATTTTGACCAGTATGTCCAGCTAATCAACATTTTTAATTCAATATAGCCTATAAATCAATAGTCAATCAATGTCAAATTGTCAATACATTGCTTTCTATCTTGCATAATTAGTGCAGTTGTTTAGAGTTTTTAACTACACTGAGACTAGATAACCAGTGTCTTGTTTTAAAAGTAAAATGTGCACTTTGATTGGGAGTGCCATCATTCACGTGCATGTATTGTACAGTATGTCTGGTCTCCACATATTTCTGCTTGAAAAATGCGAGTTTCATTTCGGCAACGCGCATATGAACGCACGATAACACGCGGTTATGTTTTCCGAGCTGCAGTAAACAAACACCGTTGCACTTTGTCGTTTATCAAAATCAAACCTAATAAATAATTGTATTTTACTCTCACTTTTGTCAGCCACAAAGTGATGCAAGAGATGCACTGCCTGCCCAGCTAGGTTAGCAAGACCGAAAAACATCAAACTTTGCTGACATCAAACTTAGAGAGGAGAGAACACAAGTTTACCTGATTGTTGTTCCCGCAATTCACTCTCATGGTTTTTTTCTTCTTCCTCTTTTCGTGACCAGAAGGATAGTTTCGCTTCATTTTGTCGTGGATGTTGTAGCTACACATTTGACGGCGCGCTATGACTATGACACGAGATGGAGGCGTGGCCTTAAGTAATTTGCGTGGCCCTACGCCGGTCGCGTGCAGTCTATGGTCGCGTGCAGCGTTTGCCCTTCATACTGACTTTCACTTTCGGTGCCCGAATGGAAGTAAATGAGGCTTTGCGATTTTTTTTTTAATCTAGGCCTACGTGAAATTCTGCATCCATTGTACGATTGAATTTTTTTCTCGGAAGGGCAACTTGAGTGAGAAGGGCATATGGGCAGTTGCCCGGGCAACCTGAGCAACCCACCTGTGCACGTCCCTGTCAGGACATGTTTAGCAGCTACTAAGTCGTGTGTTTTAGGCTTTGCAAGGGTTTGTGACAGTTTACTGACTATCCAGCTAATGTCTGGTCTGGTACAGGTCATTGCATAGATCAAGCTTCCAACAATTTCACGGTATTCTTTGGGGTTCTTAATCTCGTTGCTGTTTTCTTCCTTATTCCTATTACACTCCACTTTTAACTCACTCGGGGTAGCTTTTGGTTTACAGTTTGACATTCCAAACCTTTCAAGCATTTTGAGAATGTACTTTTTCTGATTCATTTTAATTTCTCCCTCTTTTTGCTCAAACTGAATCCCCCCAAAAAAGGATATTTTCCCTAGATCCTTCATGTTAAATTTGGAGTTCATTATTTCTTTAAAACTGTTGAGCTGATCCTGTCAGGGTCTTGCTCTGGCAGCTTCGTCTGTGTTGTCTTTGTTTCATGTCTCTATGTTTGTGTTGTGCTTTAACGTATGGTTTTGTTTGTGTTGGCCATGTGCTCCTCTGTTCCTGCCTCCTTGTTTCCCTGTACCACGCCCTCTTGTCTAGTTGAGTCCTCGTTTGTCTGAGTGTTGTCACCTGTTCCTCATGTTCTCTGCTCCCTTGTTTGAGTCCTCGTTTACCTGAGTGTGGTCACCTGTTCCTTGTCTGAGTGTGCTCACCTGTTCCTCTTGTTCTTAGCTCCCTTTATATGTGTGCTCTTTCCCTCATGTGTTGCCAGTTCGTTAGATGTTGTTCTTCATTGTTTGTTTGACAGTCTAGTAATTTCTAGTCAGAGCTAACTTAAATTTCACCTCGTCTAGTCTCGTCGTTTCTTGTGCTTGCTGTGTCTTTTGTCTTCCCTAGTTTGTCCTCCAAGCTGAGCTTCCCTGGCTGCTTATACCATCAGCCAAGCAGCAAGACAGTCTCTTGCTGGCCTTCTGTGTCTTCCCTCCCTCCTACTATCATCCTGGGTTGGATTCAGCACTCTCTCAGCCTGCCTGTCTTTGTGCCTGTCATCCCTGCCTACTGTTTGGACTATTCACCTCCTCACCCACCACCATCTCGTCTTGTCAACTGTCTTTCAATAAAACCTGTTAACACATTTCTGCATTTGAGTCCTCCCTCATAGAAACGTAACAGATCCTCACTGTTTGCTGCAATTATCAAATCATCTACCCAGATGATCACTATGATTGTCTCATTTTCAACCTGCTTCCTATACACACAGTGATCAGACTGATTTCTCTCGAAGTTGTTTTGTTCCAAATGATCATTTAAAAGTTCGTACCAGTTTCTCCCAGACTGTTTTAGACCATACTGAGATTTCTTCAACTTGCATACTAACTTGTCTCCTATGTCAGATATCTCTTCAAAACCCTCTGGTTGTTCTTTCTAAGTATGTCTTCCTCTATTGGAGCATGTAAATATGCTGTTTTGACGTCCATCTGATGAACTAAGAAATTGTTCTGAGCAGCTATCTTTTTGTTTTGATTTGATTTACTTTATTAATCCACGGGGGGGAATTTATGTGTCACAACAGCATAGAAATACATTGAATAAATAAACAACAACAAACAACATACACAACATACACAACAGCAACAAGTCTTGTTCTCAAGTATAAATTTTTCAAAGCACCATGATTATATACGACCAAAATACATAAATATATATATATCATCTCACATAACACTGATTATAAAATCTAATTGCGGTTGGGAAAAAAGACTTTCTAAAATGCTCTTTGTAGCAGCGTGGATGAATTAATCTTGAGCTGTAGGTACTCACAAAAGCTCGAGATATTTCATTAAGAGGATGACAGTCATGATTGATCATAAGAGAAAGTTTCCCAATCATTCTATCCTGCACTATCTCCTCTAAAGTGGGTAATACACTCCCCACGACAGAGCCTGCCTTCTTTATGAGTTTATTTAACTTATTCTTCTCCTTTTCCATCAGTCCCCCTCCCCAACATGTGATAGAATACAAAATCACAGATGAGACTACAGAGTCATAGAATATCTTAAGTAGTACCTGACGTACCCCAAAGGATACTTGTACGTTGTTACAATCTCAACTTCTGACTCTCTTAAATTTACTGGTACCGCTTTCTGAGGAAGTCTACTAAAATCAACCACTATTTCCTTTGTCTTACTAGCATTTAGCCTGAGACCGTTTTTATCACACCAGTCCACAAAGCTCTTTATTAGCTCCCTATATTCACTCTCATCGTGGTGCTTTATACAGCCAACTATTACAGAATCATCAGAAAATTTCTGAAGATGACAAGATTTAAAATTATACTGAAAGTCTGATGTATAAAAAGTGAACAAAAATGGTGCTAAAACCGTTCCTTGAGGAACTCCAGTGCTGCACTTCACTACTTGAGACACACAGTCCTGCATCCTCACATACTGTGGTCTATTAGAGAGATAATCAGTTATCCAGTTGACCATACCCTGATGTACTCCAACATTTTCCATCTTACTTCGTAGTAGTGAAGGCTGAATAGTATTAAATGCACTAGAGAAATCAAAGAATGTAATTCTAACTGTGCTGTCCGGGGTCTCTAAGTGACATAAGGATTTATGCAAAAGGTAAATAAGTGCATCATCCACTCCAACACCCGTTTTATAAGCGAACTGTAATTTATCCTCAGCACCACGCAATACTAACTTTAAATGGTTTAATTCCAATCTCTCAAAAACCTTCATTAACTGTGCTGTTAATGCAATAGGCCTATAATGCGAGAATTCAGTGGGATTTGTTAATTTAGGTACAGGGACTATACATGATGTCTTCCATAAAACAGGTAATTTTTCTAAACGCAAACTCAAGTTAAAAATATAATGAACAACCCTGCAGATCTGATCAGCACAGGCTTTTAGAACTCTAGGATTAATACCATCTGGACCCGGAGATTTCGTCATCTTAACTCTCCTTAGCCCACTCCTTACTTGTTCAACTGATATCGAAAAACCAGGAACATGCTCACAGATGGGAGAAAAGGATGAGCTTAGAGCTGGAGGTGAATGTGATGAAGAACTACGTGGTAAACTACTTAATGGGGAATGTTCAAAATCATTTGACCCAACATCAAATCTGTTAAAAAATACATTTAATTCATCTGCGCATGTCTGGCCACCAGAGGCAATGTATCTCCTTACTTTATTCTCATGTCCGGACATCATATTTAAATCTTTCCAAACCTCTCTTACATTCTTATTTTGTAATTTTCTTTCCGTTTTTAACTTATAACTCTCTTTCCCCTCTCTAGTTTTTACTTTTAGTAACCTCTGTACTCTCTTTTGCTCATCCTTATCACCCGCTAGAAAGGCCCTCTTTTTCTCACTTAATAATAATTTAAACTCAGAGGTGACCCAAGGTTTGTTGTTTGAATAACATTTGACCTTTTTAGTAGGTACTGTGTTATCAACGCAAAAATTTATATAATCTGTAATACATTCTGTTAAGCTATCAATGTCCTCAACATGTGATTTACACAGAACGTCCCAATCAGTTGTTTCGCAACAATCCATTAATGCTTCATAGGCTGAATCAGACCATATCTTAACTGTTCTTATTGCTGGCGGTTGCTTCCTCACAACCGCCACATAAACGGGCCTAATATAAACAAGGTTGTGATCCGATCGTCCCAATGGTAAAAGTGGTGAAGATCTGTAGGCTTCTTTCACATTTGCGTAAAACAAGTCCAAGATTTTATTGTCTCTCGTTTCACAGTCCACATACTGATTAAACGTGGGGAGAGTATCATGTAAAGATGCATGGTTAAAATCACCAGAGATAGTAATCAGTGATTGGGGATATTTTGACTGTATCCTGGCTGTAGCAGTATTAATATATTCACAGGCATTAGTCACATTGGCCGAAGGAGGGATATACACCGTTATCGCAATCACATAAGAAAATTCTCTTGGCAAATAGTACGGTCTCAGCCCCACCGCAAGTAGTTCAATATCCTTATTGCATAGTTTTTCTTTAACCCTCTGGGGTCTGAGGCGTTTTCGGGGTCCTTGAGATGTTTTGGCATGCTCTGACATTTGTGCTTTTTTCAGTTGCTTATAAACATATTAATGGCACAGGTGAAATTACACTCTATATAGCACACACAGGGCTACCATAATATGTGAGCAACATGTATGTACATGTTTGTATTTTTGAGAGAATATTGTTTATGCGTGGTTATTGAAAAAACTAAAAAATAAAGTTTATAATATAAGGCCACAAATAACATACTAAATATTTGTCCACAAGACTTTTGACTAGTGGATGTTATCGCCTAGAGTTTTTGCTTCAAATTGATCTGAAAATCATTCTGCCTTATCATTCACATAAAACAATAGATTGTTTTAAATTGTGAAAAACATTTTTTTGTTTGCAAAGGCAATATGCGGATGGGCGGAACGGCCCAACCCCCTCTTGAATAATTAGGCAGTTCTCACCTGAGCAGTCTGCATACTAATGAGCCTTTCATTCAGGGGTGTCACACAAGAAAGAATGCAAGGACAATATATATACACTACCGTTCAAAAGTTTGGGGTCAGTGAGAATTTTATTTTTATTTTTTGGAGGAAAGAAAACAATACTTTTATTTATCAAGGAATAATTAATTTGATCAAAAGTGACAGTAAAGACATTTATAATGTTACAAAAGTCTTTTGAACTTCCTATTCACCAAAGAATCCTAAAACAAACAAAAAAACTGTACAACTGACAGACCAACAACTGTTTCAACATTGATAATAATAATAAATGTTTCTTGAGCATCAAATCCTCATATTATACTGATTTGTGAAGGATCATTTGACACTGAAGACACTGACACTGGTGATGCTGAAAATTCAGCTTTGATCATCATAAATTACACTTTACTATATATTCACACAGAAAACAGCTGATTTACACTGGAGATAATATTTAATACTATAACTGATTTTTGTTGTATTTTTAATCAAATAAGCGCAGCCATGGTTAGCAGAAGAGAATTCTTTTAAAAGTATTTAACATCGTACCGACCCCAAACTTTTGAACGGTAGTGTATATAAATAAATAAATGTTTATACACACACACACACACATATATATATATATATATATATATACATACAAACAATCAAAATTTTAATGAAAGCCAAAAGCACATTTTTAGTCACACCTTTTAGCCATCCACCGCGGTAAAAATAAACCAGTCGCATTGCAAAGTCGTTCGCGAAATGACCGCCAGGTGGCGCAAAGGGACATTTAGCAAAACGTAAGTGGGGCTAATGTCTATTAACAGTAGCCTAAGGATGAAATACTACAAGTTATGGTAATTTCCAAATAAGCCTACAACAAATTGTTGGTCATACAGATAAGATATAATCTTTTAAAACTTTAAAAGGCTAAAGTAGGCCTACACTCTCACAGGCTAAAGACAAAACGTTTTCTCGCTCATGTCAGAAACAAACGTTTGGGCATTTCTCACTGAGAAAATTCATAGCTGAGCGGTAGAACTTACGGTTCATCATCAAGATGACACGGGTTCAAATCCCGCACAAACATGGTCTGCTGTAAATTTTATATTTATTATTGCAAAGAGATTTGTCTAGCTCTAAAACTCTGTTACACCATACAGTTTTTTTTTTTTTGCTTATATTTATAAAATACAATTATCATGCATTTCCATTTCACACTAAGTAAAAATACAAAAAAACAAAATAGTATCCAACAGAACGACTTTGCATCTGTATAATAATAGGCTACCAATCGTAATTTCAAAAGCAGTTCTGTAAAAAAATAAATTATATATAGCCTATATATATAGGCTATATATATATTATTTTTTTTATTCCAGGCTCTCACGCCACACCCCCGATTTCTCACGCTGAAGTGTCAACCCGGTCGGTCAAATTCCTGAAGGATATAGTTTATCTATAGATACCTGTTGAGCCACTCGTGATCGACTAGTTATTATACCGCAAATTAGTTAAAATATCCCGTAATCTATCTAGAGCGAGCGTGCATGCCAGACAGATATTGTGCTCCAAACCGTGCGCGCGCATGGCAGAGAGGTCTGTTCCCTACAACCTAGAGTTTTTAAAAACATGGTTTTAAGTAAAGTGTGATTTGCCAGGGGGGATTGTGATTTCCTTCTGGTCTAAACATCCCTGCTTCTGCTGAATTATTTTAATCCCCACACCCCTCCCTCCACAGCTAATCAATGCTATAGGCTACTTCACCAATATCAAATATATAAAATAGAGATATTTTTAAAGTTTAAACGACAAACAATAAAATCAAAACCAGCGTTTCAGTTGTTCATTAGTTCCAGTGGCCTTAATGCATGCACGGCTTTTCAAATTTCACAAAGCGTGTTGAGATTATTTTGAATGAAATATTGAAGTTTATAATTAAGTGTTTTGGCACACCACGCCGAGTGGCCCTATTTTTCTAAAGTCGGGTTTTATTCTGGCATGGTGAGTTAGTGTTCGACAAACACGGCGGCGCGTTCATTTAGATTAATTTATTTTTCTCATTATTACAGCTAAAATAACTTAGTAGGCGACTCCGTAATTTTTTGGTCATACAGATAAGAGTAGAGTAGCTTACATCGTTCAAAACTGTAAACTTGTATTCATATTAGGCTAACGACAAAAACAGTATAGGCTAGCCTATCTGTCGTCTCTGTCTCCGGGAACTGCGCGTCACAAAAATGAACCGAAAGCCACTTCAGCTCAGTCACGATAAGAAATCGGCTATGTCTAAAGCCTTTAAATGTCTAAATATTTAGGCTAATAAATGTTATCTGATTATAGGCTAATCCATATGAAAACTAGAGGAACAGAGGATCTACTCAAACATGCAATGTAATTAAGCGCTTCCCAATGAGAAAATGACAAGGGTGAAAATCTCGCTCTAATTAAATGTAGGCTAAATCGCCCTGAATTAAAATGTAAAAACAGATCAAATAATGTATTTGTCGAAATATTGCGATATTGTTTCATTTAAGTTCATAATTGTTCTATAAATGTTATTTAATTTAGCAGCATTACCACGAAGCACCGTGTTTCGATATTTATTTGAATAATACAAAATCAAATAAAAACTTAATTCACAAATTGCATGCCTGGTTGTAAGGATCCAAAGATCCCTGTAGAATTTAATATTGAGTTGAACATTTTGTTCATGACAACAAATTAACAAGCGTTTTTTCAGATTATATTTAGTTTTGCTTGGAAAAAGCTGCCCCAAACCAGTTTTATTTCATCAATTATTGAAATAATGAAATATTTAGTAATAAACTTTTATGACAGAAATATCACTAGGCTACATGTAATTCCATTTAATTCCTTCATTATCAACACAGTCTAGAATAGCGATTTAAGTGTGAATTGCGACTTCTCTTTGTGTTAAGTCAGTCTCAGACTCCGATAGCCTGTGGGGGGTTGGAGGGACAGTTGCTGGACAAAGGTGTTAATGTTCCTCTTTCATATGGAGAGTGTCGGATAGCCAGCCTGATGAGCAGGCAAAATTATTGTAAGGATAAATCTGTGTCCAAATGTAGGCCCCATATTTTATATAAATTTATAATAGTAGTTTTAGTATACTATAAATATTGTAGTTTATTTATTGTAGCCTATTTAAAGTTTTTTTTCACACAAAATTTCAATTGAAGTTATTGTACGGTGAATTCAACAAGGCATGCTGTGTCTTTGAAGCAACAATTAAAGGCTAAATAATTTTTTCGTGATTTGTATGGCTGACACGCAGCGACATACAGTAGTATTATCAGAGCGAGGGAGACTAAATAAACTTGTTAAAAAGAGATCCAGCGCGAGAGAGGCAAAGAGAAACGCATGTTTTTAATTTAAATATGTTTCTTTGGACAATTTTCGTTTTGTACTGTTTTAATTGTTTAATTTAGCTGTAATTTCTTTGGCAATACGAATTTAAAATGTCGCAAGAATAAGATTAGCCTAGTGTTTCTTATTTTGCATCGCAAAAGAAATAAACTCTAAACCGATGCAACCCTGTTTTAAATTTAAAAAAAAACTGTCCCGACACTTTATTTAAACCTTGAAATGTTCGAACTTGGTTTCAAACATAAGTAACTTTTGTGTTCTTTTACATTACACAATAATTTAGCAGACTAAAGACGAGCTTCTTCATTTTCATTTTCTGATGCAATCGGCTGACAATCTTCCTTCATCAGTTTGTCGTTTGTGCAGCGGCTGCGGTTCTACAGGAATGTAGCAAATTTATGTTGTAATGATAATCAAACAAAACTCTTGACTTTAAATAAGTAAACAGATATAAACAGTTACCTATTTAAGCATCAAGGTGGGAAAATATAAACGCAGGACAACATCGGTTAACAACATGTATGCTCCATTGAGATTCGATCTCGGGTCAATTGAAGCTCCTCGAAGCTCATGTTGTTGCGTTGATCACTGAGAAATGTTTTCATTATTTATTCAATTACATTTCAGTAGCCTAATTTCAGTATTGTGATTATGAATTATTTTAACTACATTTCACTTGTTGAATTCATCTGCTACCAGCTTTCAATCGCTCTGAATCAGCGCGGTGCGGCAGCAGATTACGCATTAGAGAGAATAAACCGGAATAAACGAACACTTTTCAGAGTCTATGATTGTAGCGCCTCTTAGCGGTAAAAGGCAGCAAATACACCACACATTTTACCGCGGCGGTGGAACGGCTGATGTGGGCATTGTCATGGCTTGCCCTGACATTTGCGTTTGAATAGCGCGCGTCCTCCGTGGGCGTGTCAGATTAACGCGTAATGAAGTGTAATGAGCTGGGAAAAAAATACTGACAGCACTCTCTTTTCATACAGATTGCATAAACTGAGAATATTTGTTTTTTATATAAATTACTTCATTTAAAAGAAGATAATTTAAGCTTCATAAAGAAAAACCTCTCGTGCCTGTGTGACAAGTAATCGCGGAGTTACAGTTAATCTTAGGACGCGTTTCAGAATGGACTTCACTGACAGAGAGAACGCAGAATTTGCATCATGTTTGTTTTTCTTTATTTGGTGAAAAGCACAACACTTTGTTTTTATTGTGAGTATCCACAAAAAAAATAGAAACTTAACAGGATCTAATAATGTACAACACTTATATGTAAGATCAAAATTAACCGAGTATTTTGAGTCTCTTTTACACTGATAAGAAAAAAAGCGAGACAATCACGCCGGCGCGATAGCCGACCCCAGGGGGTTAATCGTGACATGACCCGGATTGCACCAGCGTTCATTTACAAACAGTGCCAGCCCACCTCCTTTCCTCTTACCCATCTCCGCAGCACACCTGTCCGCTCGCACAAGATGAAAACAATCCAATTTTGCAACCGAGTCCGGCGTTCTCTCGCTCAACCAAGTGTCAGTTAGACACATATAACTGCATTCGCGATACTCCCGTTGCATCCTTGTTAGTGTCGTGAGCTCCTCCATTTTATTCCCAAGCGACCGGACATTTCCCATGATAATCGCGGGTAAAAATGGTTTATATCGTCTTTTCTTCAATCGCTGTTTTACTCCAGCTCTACACCCCCTTCTCCTCCTCCTTAATTCCACAGGAATCTCCCTCCTAGGTACAGATGACATCGCGGTGTGCTGAAGTGCCAATAGTTGTTCTCTTGAATACATAATGGAGCAAAAGTTTGGTGCTCCCGATACATTCCCCAAAGTTCCAATTAAGAACGCCAAAATAAAAATGATCATAATCCAATGCTTCTTGATACTCTCGAACTTAGGACCACACATAAACACATTCCTCAGACATCGATAAAAAGAATTAAACAAATAAGAAAGATAAAAAAAGGTTAAAAAACATTCAGAGCTGCTGCGACAGGCTGCTACATGCACGGCGCCATCTTGGGACAAGTGATTAATCTGCATTAATGCCCGTACTGAGGTGAGATTTGCTGTAGGAGCAAATGTCTCATGGTAGTCTATGCCTTCAGTTTGATTGTATCCCTTTGCAACATACCTAGCCTTGAAGATTTTTCCTGTTTCTGAATTTTCTTTAAGGGCATATACCCATCTTCCCCCTACTGTCTTTCTGCCTTCTGGTAGAGTTGTCAATTCAAATGTGTCATTTACTTTAAAGGTATTGTAGGTAAGAATTTTATAAAAAAAAACTTTTTTCCAAATTTGTTTAAACTTTCTGTATATATCAATGCATAATTAAAATGTAAGTACTCTGAAAAAGAAAGTATAAAAATCGAGTGTCTGTAGACCTCTCACGACTGTTTTAAAGACAGCTCATTATTTCCATTCACTCCACCCCCTCCCTTCTGGGCTTCTTCCAAAGCCACGCCCCCAAAACACATGAACTCGCGACTCCGACCGTGAGCTGAAGACGCATTATTTCCCTGAGACGAGCGGAGAGGAAGGAGCGCAGTACATGTAGTGACATCATGTCAGAATCACATGTAATAAAAAAAATCTAACTTTATCATTATGAAGATAAACAAATAAGATGTATTTTTGTACTCACTATCAAGCTAGCATATTGATATTGGTAAAGTTTAAAATATACATTTATTGATTCACTAACGAGCTAGTTATCTATAAGGCAAAGCTAAAAACAGGTTGCATGATACACGTTTTTCCATTGCCATCATTTACACTGTGATGAAGATGAATTTCGTGTAAGATTCATAACATATAGGGTGTTCTGCATGTAAGAGTTTCCATGATGAAAGTATTGTTGACTCTGATGAGGACTATCTCAGGGATTAAAGTTCTCCGTTGCTACGACGGATTTCCGTCAATTGCAGGGTTCCCGTCTGTCCTTATGTCTTAAATTAACTTTTCATAATTTTAAGGCCGTAAATAGGCTTTCATTTCTCAAATAGTGTGATAAATGTCTTAATTTTAGTTTGAACAGTTTGAATAGGTCTTAAATTAAGGAGAGACGAGGTGTATTCACCTTGCTGAGGGGGATGTGATCAAAGCCTGGAGTGGAGCGAAAGCACGTTCCTCTCTCCACTCTAAGCATTCTGTTATCACTTCGCTTACGGTCCACTCCGGGTTTTCAATTCCCGCTCACGGAAAAAACTGCTCCGTGTTCACTCAATTAATCTTTGGAGAAGTGCATGTCAGGCTACAGCTCGCTTGCTGCGGTCCGAGCCCGAGCGCGCAAACCTGCACGGCGCATGATAGAAAACAGAACGCGGGTCAATATTGGCCGTTTCTCAATAGCCTACCAAGTAGCCTACGCAAACTTCGGACTTGCGTCCTGGTAGTTCGGACTTGCCAAGTTCGACTCGGGAGAACGAACTCCCGAGGACGAGATGACGCGAGTCCGGTTATTCTGCAAATGGAACAGTGCGTTCTTGATCGCGTCACTCAGCTCGCTCTGGCTACTCCGGTTATCTCTTTATGTGTATTTTAGGCAACCATAAAACGAAATATGGTATAAAATACAACTCTGCCTCTTTTCATTTATAAATGAACATATTATCATAAACATATTAATGGCTACACAAATGTGGTTCAGGCAACGCACATTGATTATCTTCACTTCATACATTTATAACAACACGAAATATAAAACACAACCCTGCTTCTTTTTGTTTTCATTTTAAAAATATGAAACATTATTGATCATTAAAACTGACATTTAACAAACAGACAGGGTTGTATCGTTTTATTGTATTATGCATGTACACATACAGTGAAAAGTAATGCATAGTAAATATATATATATATATAAAGAATATTTTAGAATATATAAAATTACACAACCCTGTCTCTTTTTGTTAAATGTCAGTTTTAATGATCAATAATATCCCGTTCAAAAGTATAAGTAGCCTAATAGGTAGGCTATAATAAGCTATACAATGAGAAATAAAAGCAAACAATTCAGTCAAACATAAGTCAGCTCTCTAATAGGCTACAAAGTTAAATAGCCTAAATATATAAAGTTATGAAACTTCACTTTGCCCTCAGCCAAAACGATTTGCCATGGAACAAACTATATATTAACATAGTTTAGCATTGTTTGGTCTTATAAGATAAATAAAAACATGCACTGAAAAGTTATGTAGATGGTTGATTATTTGTCAAGATAAGTCATTGTTTTTCATAGATTAAAATAGCTTTTAAAATACGCACACTGGCAATATTAAAGCGGTTTAAAACATCTCCCCTTAAAACGCTATTGGTCCCGACTATTTAAATAAAGTTACAGGAATATGACTTGGCCTGAAAAAAAATTCAGTCAGAAGAATTTTTTTCACTTTAATCCCTGCTATCTGATAATCACTCTCCAGAGACAAGTAGCCTACCGCATCGTCAGCTCGAGGACAGATAAATCGTTGTTTATCCAAAGACTTTTTGTTCATTACCTTTTCTAGTAACGTTACTGTCTTCCTTTTTTTGGCTGGTTTGCCTTCGCGAACTGCATATGTGAATTTTGATTGGTCTTTCTCTGCCATTGTTTTGCTATTCCTAGGTTCCGTGCCTCTTGAATTCCTCAAATCAAACGGGTACGCGCAAGTGGGCAGGTCCTGTGTGGCAAAAGGGTGGTTGCCATGGTTGCGAGAGAGTGACAGTCGCCTAAGCCAATCCTTTGTTTCGTCCCGGATGGAAATAATGAGCTGTGTTTAGTGCAGATTAAACGGTTTAGAGTCACTCGATTTTTATACACTTTTTATCAGAGTACTTACATTTTAATTATGCATTGATATATATAGAAAGTTTAAACAAATTTGGAAAAAAGTTTTTTTATAAAATTCTTACCTACAATACCTTTAAGTGAGTCCATTTCTTCCTTCATAGCATGTTCCCATCCGGGAGCCTCAGGCGACATAAGGGCCTCTCTATAGGTTTGGGGGACTCCATTCACTGCCCTGTAACAATAATCAACACTCACATTGGTTACATCATCTTCGGAGTTGGTCAGGTAATCTTCTAGATATTTTGGGGGTCTCTTTTCTCTTTCTAGTGGTAATGCTTTTGACTAGCCGTGACTGTTGGACCTGAACTGTTTTTGTTGTCTTCTGTGTCTACTTTTTCCATAGTTCCACCATGTTCTGACACCTCTGTATTGTCTGTATCACTACTCTCCACGTCTCCATCTAGGACCTGATTCTCTGTGCTTAACTCACTTTGTGGGACATCACTACTTTTCTCACTATCCTGTGTCCTGTCTCTGTAGCCTTGAATTTCTAAGTAATCTTCATCGGTTTGTGTCTGTTGTTCAGCACTGCTCTTCCTAATGAATTTCACCAATCTATGTTTTGACACATTTCCTGTCTGTGGATTGTATACCAGATAAGCTGGGCTATTTTTACTATACCCCACAAATATTCCCTTCTTACATCTAGGGTCCAATTTCTTATGATTGTGTTTGTACGCATAGCATTCTGATCCAAAAACACACATTTTAGAAAGGTCTGGCTTTCTTCCTGTCAACATGAAGTATGGAGTATTCTTAGTTCTGTCATTATAGCATCTATTACGGATGTGAGTTGCAGTTTGAACAGCATAAGGCCACAGATCCTTTGGTAATCCCTTCTCTATTAGCAGACACCTTCCCATTTCAAAGATGGTTCGCCATTTTCTCTCAGCTGTACCATTTTGATGAGGAGAGTACGGAGATGATGTATCATGTCTTATACCTTTTTCTCGTAAAAGTGACTGAAATGCATTGCCTGTGTATTCTGTGCCATTGTCTGATCTTATGCATTTGACTCTACCGTATGGTGCACTGTCTGCAAGGAACTTCTCTGTCGCTAGAGTAGTGTCACTCTTGTTCTTAAGGAAGTAAACAGATACTGCCCCTGAAAAATCATCTGTGAATGAAATGTTATACTTATATCCATCTTGAGAAGTTGGTTCAATGGGACCTGCTAAGTCAGTGTGTACCAATTCTAGGGCCTCACCAGCTTTTGTGTCAGTTTTCCTATTTCTGCTGTTGATGAACTTTCCCTCAGTACAAACATTAGTCTAGTTTGGTATTACCTGTGATTTCCATACCCTCCACCACTTCAGGTAATTTCAACACATCACTAACATTACAATGTCCCATGATCTCATGCCACGTTTTAACGTCACAAGTTAGACTCACTTTGTCCCTGGACATTATATCAGTAACTGACGCATCAACACATTGTTCGTTTTCCGGTAGTACAGTCTCTTGTGCTCTTCTATGCGGAACACAGTTCCATCCTTGCTTATCAGTTAATTCTGTCCTTCCTGGAAGATCACCCTGGCCCCATCTGTTGTAGCAGCTTGAACGGAGATGATGTTCTGTGGGTATGATGGTATGAACAAGGCCTTCTTTAGGGTGATTCTGACGCATTTCCCTTCCACGTCCAGCAGTAACACCTCTGCGTCGCCCCGCTTTAATGCGACGTTGTTCATCCTGGCTCCATCCGCCAGGATTTTAAACTCTCGTCAAATTTCGTGAAATCGCTCTTCTCTGATAAAATGTGGGATGTTGCTCCACAGTCTACCATCAGTCCATTTTTCGTAATATTGTCTGGAAGAAATGTTTGACTGACTTTGAACACAAATGTTTGTTCTTTCTCATACTTCTCTTGTTTTTCTGCAGCCTGTTTTGCTTCATCTTCGTGCCCGTCCTTTCTCCGGCGGCATGTCTCATCACTGTGTGTTGAACTTCTATGGTAGCGGCACCACTTAGGTACGCCTTTTTGGCGGCAATCGCGCGCAATATGACTGCGGTTTCCACATCTGTAGCAGGTCACGGATGCTATGTGCACTTTCATCACATTGTCAGATTTGGGTTTATCATCAAATTTATCTGTCTCTTCATAGCTTCTTAGTTTGCTTTTGAACTGGGTGAAAGTCAATTCTTCACTACTCTGTGTAGTATGGATAGCGAAAGGTTTGTAGGAATCCGGCAGACCGTTTAGGATCATAGCTATTATAAGTCCGTCACTTATTACTTCTTTTGCGTTTCTTAGGGAAGTCACCGCTTTCTCGGCTCGGATAATGTAGTCTGTTATCGTCTCGTCAGATTCCTTCTTTAAAGAAGTTAGTTCAGTGTATAGGGCGATAATTCTGGGCTTACCCTGACTGGCGTAGTGATCTCGAAGTATTTGTAGAGCTTTTCTGCCGTCATCAGTCGCCTCTCGCATCACCAGTGACAAGCTTTTGTCGTCAAGAAACTGGATTAGTTCAGCGTAGCACTCCTCATTCTTTTCCTCGTCTATATCCCCAGTAGACAGTATTGTTTCTTTTAAACCCATTATTCTCAGATGACCAAGAAGTTTTACTTCCCATAGTTTGTAGTTATTCTCGTCTCCGTCGAAGACTAGCCTCTGCCATCTTCCTCCTGTAGCATTTGCGCGCCTGGGCCCATAACCTGTTAAGTTTTCATTTCCGTCCGTCATGTCCATGCACAATATGTTGCGATCATCCATCCACTAAAGAACAATCCAGATACAATTTCTCAGTGTTATTTATTTGTTAGTTTTCATCTCAATGCGCTGGCATCAGTGCTAACATCAGTGCACGAGAGAGCAGCAGCACGACATTTTTCCCCAAGGAAGGAACACAAGTGGAGTCAAAATAAAAATCCCCGTTTGTTCACACATGCGCACAATAAACTATTGCACATTTTTAGGATACAACAGTCAATAGCATAAAGTAAAAACAAAATAACAGTAAGAAACATAAAATATAGTTAATGAGAACATATAACTCAACTCTTCCTAATGTTGCAGCAATTTGTTTGATGACATTTTATTACCTCAGTGTTTTCAAACTCTGGCTCTGCCACCGCATGCTGAATGTTCCCCATCTCCCAGAGCTGATTGGGTGTCTTGTTCCCCTCGGTTCGAATTGGGTGGTTATCCCATCCATCATGAAATGTGTCCAGGCTAGCTTGTATTCTGGGCAAGAACACATAATGGCAACTAAAAAGATGTGTGTTGTTAGATAGGTCAAAGAACCCATTACACCACACGTCTCTCCACAGCCTCTCAATCCTGAAAAAGAGATATTTTATGAATATATATTGTAACGCTCAGCCTAATTCACGCAGGATACACCACAAAATCTACGGTCTATACCCTCTATATGATTTTTTTTAATAGAAATGTTCTATTTGCTCACACCATAAACACAACAACAAACAAGTTGGAATGATACCTCAAAGTTTATTAAATAGAAAGCACCAACCATAAATATATACAATATAGAAAATAAGTCCTGTGAGTGTGTGTGTTCCAGTCCAGTGTATGTGTGTGCGTTGAATCGGCCTCACCGGTAAGCCTTTCAAAGTCCGTGCACATGAAGAGGAACAGCGCTGTCCTGTGAAGCGATCTCCAAGGTGAAATAATCCACTTGTGTATTTCCGCAAAGAGTCTAACAATCACAGTCAATGACAAGTCACTGGTGAAGTGCGATCGATCGCTAGTCCCCAAAGAGCAATGTTTGTGTTGCTCTCGAACACCGATTTCCCGCCACCTTTAAACGGAAGTACCGTCATTCCTTCAGCTGATTAGACTGACGTCACCGGGGATTCCCTTGAGCCCGTTGAGAAAACAGGAACACAACCACATGTCCGGGCAATCAACAGAGGAAGAATAATTATAAAAGAACAGCTGTCTGGTAAGAATCATACAAATACTTCACAGCAATATAAATATTCTTTCCTTATGTGGCCTAGCTACAATATATACTCAACTCAACTTTTATGTATTAAGCACTTTCAAAATCATTAAAATGGACCAAAGTGCTGTCCACAAGTAATAAATATCTATAAAATACACAGAAACATAAAATTACATCAAGACATGACACCCAGAGAATCAAACCACAAATCACTCACAGCTATACTCGCACCCAGAGAATCAAGCCACAAAACAGTCAGTTCTCAGACCTAATCAAATGCCAAAAGCTTGATGAAATAAGTCTTCAAGTCCTTTCTAAAAATATCCATGCTTGACGAGGATTTTAGAGATAATGGCAACACATTCCAAAGTGCAGGAGCCGCAACAGAGAAGGCGCAATCTCCACTACGCCTCAAGCGAGACCGCGGGATGGTTAGAAGCATGTTCTGAGAGGAGCGTAGCTAACGTTGAGACTGATAAGGGATTATCATGTCCTTTATATATCCAGGAGCTAGATCATGCAGTCTTTTAAAAACCAACATTAACACCTTAAATTGTATTCTGTATTTAACAGGTAGCCAGTGAAGAGATATCAATACAGGTGTTATATGATCCCATTTTCTGGTATTTGTTAAAAATCTCGCTGCAACATTTTGAACACGCTGAAGAGGAGTAACCAGTGAATCACTTATGCCTAGATAAAGGGCATTACAATAATCTAACTGGGTTAAAACGTCCTTATATGAAAGGATTGGTTTCAGCTTAGACAGTTTTCTCAAGTGAAAGAAAGAGGATTTGAAAAATACTCCAAGATTCTTCACAAAACTATACATATTGTTGGACAATAGTTCCCAGCCAGACCATTCCCAAGCTCCTTGTTCCCAAACATAATAAACTCAGTCTTATCCTCATTTAATTGTAAAAAAATATTTGCTAACCATCCCTTTACATCAGTCAAGCATAGTAAAAGATGTACAGTCATCACACTCCAGAGGAAAGTACAGTTGTAAATCATCAGCATACTAGTGGTAATTAATATTATTGCTGCACGGAAACAATCTGAAGAGAAAACGCAAAAGTGGCGTTGCGTTATCACTTTTTATTCTGCGTTTAGACGAGCGTTTTGGTTGGGAAATCCACGTGCATATGGTGACGCAAAAGTGTGTGAAATTCGATGTAGTGTGCACTCCAGGCGGCTAGGTGGCAATGTGAAGCACTGCCACACAACAACACCAATATCTTAGAATATTTTGTACAACTGCTAAAAAGACTCTTGTATGTTTTTCAGAGCTGCTAGGGCAACTTAAAGGTCCAACGTATGGAAATAATCTGACATGTTGGTTGTTATTTTCCTGTACTGGCGCATGCCTGTGACGTAAACGCGTACGCGACGAGAGCCACCGTGAGCAGATTTGCGTTTTTACCGTTTAGATGGGAACGCGACGGTGGAGCGTTTTTAAGATTTCCACTCTGGAGGGTGGTTTCACTTTTTTGCGTTTTTAAGCCTCCAAAACGCCGTTGCTGTGTAAACGAAAGGCACATCCGATAAAATATTTTTACGTTTTCACTCGGAATCGTTCTCGTGTAAACGGGGCCAAAGTGGTAAAACATTAGCATTTTGGCTAAGCTCGTGCCAGGGGCGTGGGTAGTGAGCCGTTGGCAGAGCCTGTATACTTCACGCGGGGAAACAACTTCAAATAGGAAAATTCAACGGCAGTAGCCACCGTTCAACTCGAAGAGGGCAGCACTCAAAGACGTATTGTATTGTATTGTATTGTATTGTATTGTACTATATTGTCCAGGCAAGGCTGGAAAATTTTCTTTGGTCTCACCAGACCTATAAAAACATCCCTACAGAAACATAAACATATATAAACATACCAACATCATATCACATCAGTGCCGTACATCTCTCCGCTCATCACATCACCGCAGTTTGCCCTACACACACCACGTACAATATACTGCCTGTCCAACAAAAAAACCCCATTTATTGTGATTTATTAATTACATTTATTGCACTAGGTATAAAAGATCACTTATAAATGTTCCTGTTTGCCAAAGGCACTGTGTATCGTCGTCCTGAAGGGAGCAGCTCAAACTCAATATGAAGGGGGTGTTTATTGTCCTCAAAGATGTTCAGTGCCTTTCTATATAGAGCTGTACTGTAAAGGACGTCCAGTGACTTTTGTTGCCGGCCTATTACCTTTCCTGCTGTTTTGACTATCCCGGCCAACTTATTTTTATTTATAAGTGTTAAGTGACCGAACCAGACCGAGATATTGAATACGAGAATACTCTCTATCAGGCTGACATACACTTTCTCCAGGATGTTTTGACTAACACCAAACTCCTTCAGTTTCCTAATTAAAAACATTCTCTCCCCAGCTTTTTATGCAATCAGTATTTTCAGTGAAACTCAATTTATCATCCACGTGTGTACCTAGATACCTAAAACTGTTTACTATCTCCACTGTTTGACCATAGAGAGTAAGCGCCAGGGATGGTTCTGGATGATGTAAAATCAGCTCCTTTGTTTTCACAGTATTGATTGACAGATAGCTAGACCTACACCATTGCTCCAACCTGGAAACCTGAGCAAAATAATGAGACATAACATCATTCTTATAAAAAAGACCAACTAAGGCCATATCATCAGCATATTTAAATAGTTTATAATTGCTGTCCTGCAGTGTCATCTCATTGGTGTACACAGAGAATAATAACGGTGATAGAACACAACCCTGAGGTGCTCCTGTGTTTAGGACAATTTCCTCCGACAATGTTCCTCTGACATAGACTCTCTGTGGGTGGTCGGTTAAAAAGTCTTTGACCCAATGTATAAGACCCCCATTAACACCTAAGTCCAAAAGCCGTTCCAGCAGAATGTGGATCTGCATTGTATTAAACGCAGAGTTAAAATCAATAAATAAAATACGTGCATACGTGTTATTCTGCTGGAGATGACTGGAAACCATATTAACCATGGTAAGGGTAGCATCCTCAGTCCCCCTATTTGTCCTGTAAGCAAACTGTAATGGATCGAATTGTTCTTTTATGCATGAGGTAAGATGTTTACTGACAACCCTCTCCATGCACTTAGCCAGTATGGGGGTAAAGGCTACAGGGCGGAAGTCATTCAGGGATTTAGACCTTGGTTTTTTTGGGTACTGGTCTTATGATATTATGTGTCCACAGTGTTTCCCCTAGAAATTTTTCCAGCAGCGGTGCTGTCACTAGAGATGCGCGGTTGGCGGTTATAGCCGCGGACTCCGCGGATAAACCGCGGATCAGGCGGATGACGTGACGGAAAAAAATATTTTTATTAAATTCGGGTGGGTGGCGGGCGGTTTCTAGTCTCGCGGCTGTCATCAGCAGCGCCTTGTATCAGCGGATGGCGGGCGGGTGTGGTTTTGAAAATTGGTCAAAAACGTTGGTGCGGATGGTTGGCGGACGGATGATGAGTTTTGTGATGCGGTTGCGGATGAAATAATAGCCCATCCGCGCATCTCTAGCTGTCACATGCCGGAGGATGTTACCAAGTCGCGCGCGGGGGTCCGGGCATATGTACCTCCGGAAGAATTTTTTTTTTTAAATAACCCCTTAAACCATGACTTTTGGCAAGTTTTGTGGATAGAAATGGACATTTTGAGACATACAAATATGACATACCATCAACAGATTCAAGGCATGATTATTGCAGCATGTACCTTGAACTGGTCATAAACAGAAATCTTCATTTTATAATTTTAGACAGGATTTTTCACGTTTTTGTTTTGTGTTAATTTTCAGCTATAAGGTAGATATTGATAGGGGGAAAATGAAATGGCACAACCCAGAAAAAGATTATTTAGAATTTATTTAAATTTTTATCTTAATGGCAAAGGCCACACCCAATCTGTGAGCACTTAATTTTTCTAACATTTTTAAAATCAAAAGTTTTATGTTAACATTATTTAATGCAAAATGAATGAAGTGAACAAACATGAACAATCAAGTGTTTGTATTAAATAACATTCACAAACATTGATTCATGTTGTAAAAATATATTGTTCACTCAATGTATTGATGTTAGATACAACAATACAGGAGATAAAAACGTGTTTTATTTGACTTGACTGTACTTTTATTTAATCCAAAACTGTGTTCATATTTAATTTTAAAAGGCTTTTTAAACCTGCTAAGAGTTATCCAGCCAAGAATAAGCCTAGAACTGCTTTTCTGATGGACTAATAAACAGCATAAACAGTACTCGGGTGTCGGTCCGATACTGTGCTCATGTACTCCTACTCGTAAACCTACCCCGATACAACCGCACCCGAATTCACTTTAGGGGCCGTTCACATATCACGTTCCAAAAGCGCTTGTTCTCCCGTGCTATGCAACCATGAACAGAGGCGGCCTAGAAAAATGAGCGCGCTTCCCGCGCACCTATATTTGAAATAACGAATTTGCAGGCGCAGAAAAACGTGCTATGTGAACGGCCCCTTTTGGCAACGTGACATTAGCCTAATCGAAAATATTTCCATATGTGGCTCTTTCCTCCTTTCTTGTCAACAAGTGGATTCAGAGCCACCGCATTAGCAGCGCCAGCGGTCGCCATGTCTCAGTGTTTTTAGGTGTGTAAGTGAATGTCGTGATATTACTGATCATGTGAAGATTTTGCAGCGGCGCTGAAAATCCAGTGGTGGCGCTGCGCCGCTGCTAAATACATTGTAGGGGAAACACTGGTCCATGTCTTAGGTACAGTCCAGCTATATAATAAAAACTGGAATAATCTAGTTAAGACGGTCTTTAGTTGGCTGGCACATACCTTCAGAGCACGTCCACCTAGGCCATCAGGTCCCGGTGCTTTGTGGGGCTTAATCTGTGAGAGACAGATGCCAACCTCCTGCTCTGAAAGCTGAATGATGGGGGTTTTGTGTACACCGAGACAAATGGCGTTGCTCTTATCTTTAAAATCTGCAATGTCAAATCTTCCATAAAACCGGTTAAGATCATTCACAAGGGAGGGAGTGTCCAGTAAGTCGCTGCCATCTCCTCCTTTGGACATCCTTCCCATCATTGTGTTAAGCCCCTTCCATGCTTGTCTGGGGTTCCCTGTACAGAACTGCTCCTCCACCTAATGCTTAAAGTCCATTTTGGCCCTTTGTCTCTTGGCTCTGAGCTCCTTTCTTTTATTTTTAACACATTCACTGTCTCCCCTCAGAAAAGCCATCTTTTTGTCATTAAGACATCTCTTCATGTCCTTTGTCAGGCAGGGCTTGTTTTTAGGAAATACTCTTACTTCCTTGGTATTAATTATGGATTTTTCAGAGAACTGTATATATGAAGTGATGCAATCTGTCAGTTCATGTGGATCTTTGCATGAGTCAAAGAACATGTCCCAATCTGTGGTTTCAAAACAGCTCCTTAGCTTGTCCTCACTCTCTCTATCCCAGACCCTAATTGTCTTGACAATGGGCTTTTCTCTCTTCATGCGTTGTCTATACTTCGGCAATAAATTAATGACATTATGGTCTGATTTACCAATGGGAGGTCTGCATATTGCCTTATATGCATCCTCGATATTACCATAACATAAGTCAATGCGTGATGAGTGAGTAGGACAGTCAACATATTGTTGTAACATTGGGAGATGTGTTGCTAAAGACAATGTATTAAAATCCCCAAGAATAAACACAGGTTGATCAGCTGATCTTGAGAGCACGGTGTTCAAACTGTCCGAAATACACTCGGCTGCCTCTTTGTTGTTGGGACCTGGAACATACACTAAAATAATTGTGAGCTGCCCAAATTCACGGGGCAAATAAAAGGGTCTAAAAGATACCACCAGGATCTCTTAGTCTCTTGCGCATGTCTGTTCAACCATGGTAAATTGTGTTGCCCACGTTTTGTCAACAAACATGCAGGGCCCCCCACCGATAGTTTTTAGTGATTTTACCTTATCTCTGTCCACTCTGATTACGTTATATCCTTCTATATTCACATTATGGTCCTTATTTAACCATGTCTCGGTGAAACAGATGGGATTACTGCGTCTGAAGTCCTCCTCATGTTTGACACGAAGTATTACCTCATCCAGCTTGTTGTTGAGTGATCTCACGTTTGATAGAGTGATTACTGGAAGAGGGTGACGACTTCTCCGTCTCCTTAGCCGGTTTCTGATTCCTCCTCTTGAGCCTCGCCATTTACATTTTTTCAGTTTTTTCCCTCTTCCCTCCTTCAAGGGGCAACTGTTGAAGATGGTCCCTATTTCCAAGCTGTTTGCATTTTTTCTTAGAAAGAGCAAAAACTCCTGAGAGTAGGTAATAGTGGGTGTAATCCAAACCTCGGTAATGCCCGTGTTGACGGCGTTGCCTCCAGGTATTACTGACAAAACTGCCAGGACGGCACAGACAGCGGAGAGATTCATGGCGATAAAGCGCGAAACGCTTAAACAACACAACACTAAGGGTGAAGTCTAAAAACAAACTAAAACACTAAAAACGTTTAAACCCTAATAATGTTAAAAATAGTAGCGGTGAGACACAGGGTCAGCAGCGTAACCGCGCCCCTGGAAGCATTTTTTTCTCCATTCTGTCACTGACGGAGTTTTGGTTAGAGTTTTCTTTTTTTTTTTGGTATTTACACCATATATTGTGGAATTAAAACACTTTATACCCAAATGTCAAAACATTTAGTCGAATCAATGAACAGCATTAATAAAGCCCCAGTCTTACAGATCATTAACAAAAAAATGTTGTTTTAGGGTTTAGTTACCCTTTTACAAACAATGAGATGTTAGTGCATGGTTGATCATGAGTTAAGAATGATGTGCCCTTCAAAGTAAAGTAATGACACAATGATGGACTTACAAATCATTAACTAAAATATGAATAAACACTAAGAGTGCCATCCTTATTCCTTTACACCACCGGTAAGAAAAACCAAAGATACAAATTATTTCTAGTTCTTTTATTTTTATTTATACAATTAAACATATATGGACTCAAATAAAGCCCAAACACACCTGTAAAGATAAACATGGACGTGCCCTATGCATTTAAAAATGCATTATAAGTTAATGCTAGTAGAAGCATTTACATTTAAACAACAAAAAATAGTTAATTACTGTCCATAACTTCATGAAAAATCCCAATACAACAAGCATACAAACATGTCTTTAATTATTAATTCGGTTTACCACAGCAGTCAACATTAATTAGATTAAAATGCCAGCATTACCGTTGCAGCACAACTAATGCGTCGAGTGAGAGCCACTAATAAGTGTCCCACCAGAAACAAACCCTACATACTGTAATCCTGGAAAGAAAAGTAGTTATGACTAAACATAAATGAACAATACAACTCAGAAAACAGTTGAAATCCTTATGACTCCAGTCATAGTTAAGGATAGCTCTTAATTGGTTCATATCTTCACTAATCATGAGTTAATGTTGAAGTTACCAGTAACATTTGATTACGAAAAAGTTTTACAAATAATTTCAGCTTTATGAATTAGACAATTTTGTACTTGATTATATTTACACAACTTGTAAATTGAAAGACTTGTAAAGCACATTATGTTCAGAAATTGTCAGTTTTATCAAGGTTAATGTGTTCCTCTACTGGACGTTTTTTGTCTCTTGTGTCAGCATCAGGACCTGACACTTCCAAATCCAAGAAACTGTCCAACAGCTCTTCACCAGGAGGTGGTGCAGGATTAGTTTCTGTAAACCAGAAATGACTCGGTTATTTATAGACAGATAGACAAGCAGACAGACATAGTAGGGGTGTAACAATATATCGATATGGATCGATGCATCGATCAAACGTCTAACGATACGATGCCACACATAAAATATCGATATACGGTATCTTTATTTTGACACTCTCCACATCCTCACGTAACTTTTCTCAGCTGAAATAGACGCCTGACAAGATTGACTGAACCCTTTGTCACAAAAGCCAGTATTTTCCACTGTCAAGGCATCGCAAGTTCATGTTTTACAGCAGAAACGACAAGCACCCTTGTTGTTTGTGAACACAACCCGAAAAGTCTGTTTTAGTGAATCAGTGCGCAGTATTCATGTCAGGTGACAAGGCTGCTAGTCACTTTGAAAAGACGCGCTAGCTGAGAGGAGTTTCGTCAAAGCTGATTGAGGATGGATTTCAACGAACTTGATGAACCCGTGATCTCCTCTTCGGGGCGTAAAAAGAAAATAAAAGCTGAAACTTTTTCACGGACTCTTGCTAAAACAGCAGGTTAGTGGTGAGGGAAAAGCTATCTGTATTGCGTGTACGTTAATCACAACAACAAAGTTTGACAGGCGTCTATGTCAGCTGAGGATTAACATTACAAAGATTGTAGGATTAAGTGTTTTATTATGTATCATAGCAATTAATTGGCTTTGTTTAACTCTGAAAAATTAAATGTGAAGTTATCTGCTTTTGCCATACACACACACACACACACACACACACAAAAAAAAATATAGGCCTATATATATATATATAGAAATACTTTCAATGACCTTTAATTTGATAAGATACCTGTATTGTTTTAGTTAGTATTACTTAATCAAAACAACCCAGTTGCAGTTTGATTGATATTCAAATGCACAATAATAAAAAAAACATGATATATGAAAATGAACAAGAACGGAGTTATCTGTTTTAATGAACTCTTCTGTTATAGAGTTAATTTGCAAAAACAGATAACTCCGATCTTGTTCATTTTCATATATCATGGTTTTTTTTACTTGTAACTTATAACAAACAACTTGTAAATGTCCCAGTTGGGAGAGGGTGTGCAGTTTTCAAAGAGTTTAATTAAACTTTCCTGTTATTTTTGGATGCATTTGTGAGTTGATACACATAACTGGTTGTGTACTCTTGGCACATAATATCTAAATTTCGCTAAATCAATTGATATAACCCTGAATCGAATCGAATCATAATCGTATCGCAGAATTTTTTGACGTATCGGCAAACATTGTATTGCTGGCTGAGAGAATCGATATAACGTATCGTATCGTGATGAACTGTCCGATTTACACACCTAGTAGATAGATAGATAGATAGATAGATAGATATTCAGATAGATAGATTGTACCTTCAGGTTCAAGGATCTGACATTGGTGGGGACTTTCTCCTGGGCTAATGAAGCCATTGCAGGAAACTATTTTAGCATAGCTCCAGACAGATTCCTTAGGGATACGTGGTAAACTGGGATCTGATCGATTTATATAGAAAAAGCCAAATCTTTCTTCAAAACCCGCCGCCCATTCCACATTGTCCATTAGTGACCAGGCAGTGTAGCCACGGATGTCCACACCATCTAGCAAACACGCTGAAAACAAATAATAATATTAATAATGCATGAAAAAGCATCACAGAAATGTAATGCTGTTTAATACTGTCCTTTTCGATCTTATTACCTTTCAGGGCCTGATTGATATAGGTATTATAGTAGTGGATACGGGGGACATCATTCAGATCTATTGGCCCTCGTTCTGATACACCATTCTCTGTTATGTAAACAGCAGGGTCTCTATATTCATCTTTAATGAACTTAAGAACTTTTCGGAATCCCGCAGGATTTACTTTCAACCAGAAGGATCCAGATTCCAGCCATGTACGATCAGATACAACTCCTACACCCCTGGAATAGATGGCAACAAAATTATTGCCCAACTCTTTACAAAAAGTTGGAAAAAGTATGTCAATACTTTATCTGCATACATACAGTATGCTCTCTTAGGGCGATATATATTATATAGTAAATCTCAACTGTGTTCCCAGCCAGCACAGCCATGTGGGGCCCACATGGGTTTGACGTGGGCTATCTAACTGGGACCCAGACAGTTTTGCTCCCGGTTTCCATGTAGGCCCCACATGGGTTTGCCCAGATAAAATGAACACTGCTCAGTGTGCACACTACAGGCTGTTAAATGTAACACTGATCAGTGTTGGATTTAATGAGATAATTAAGTGATTGAATATGATTGAGCATTATTGAAGACACCTAAAGCAGAATCACTGAAGGAGAAAATTGTAAGCCACCGTTATGGCGATCATTGTTTGCTTTAGTTGGGCTCTTGACCCTTATATTATTAACTTTAGATTTTGTTTGGCTGTTGTTTCTGACTTATAACTGCCAGATGAACAAAAAAAAAGAAGTGATGTAATGGTGTTGGTTATATTATGACAGTCATCGTTTGAACCTTATGTTTAGTGATTTATGCTGTTGGTTATAGCGTAACTGTGATTCTGCATAAATTTCCAAAATTTTAGATATAATATAAAGGATTTCTTAAAAGTTATTTTAAAAAAATCTTTCTTTTAGGCACACACAGACGTCAAGATTCAGTCAATGCATCTCAACAATGGTGATGAGCAGAATATTCAACTAGGAAAAGTAAATTACATAGACCATTCAGATTATAATTTATTCATACCGCAATGCATGATGGGAGCCATTAATGAGTTGTGATTGGTGGCAGCCACTGCAACATGCATTATTATTGTCACCATTGTTGAGATTCACAGACTGATTATTGATGTGTTTCTAAATAATTTTATTTGAAAGTGTTTTGATCAGAACAATGTTTATGAAATATTTTGGATAAAAAAATACTGATAATCATTTGCTGTAGAATCACAAAGCTGTTGCTAACAAGTTAAACCAGATCATCTCAATAAGTTTCATTTTTCAGATCACAGCATGATTATGTTCAAACCATGACTGTCATAATATAACCAACACCATTACATGACTTTTTTTTTTTTTGTTCATCTGGCAGTTATAAGTCAGAAACAACAGCCAAACAAAATCTAAAGTTAATAATATAAGGGTCAAGAGCCCAACTAAAGCAAACAATGATCGCCATAACGGTGGCTTACAATTTTCTCCTTCAGTGATTCTGCTTTAGGTGTCTTCAATAATGCTCAATCATATTCAATCACTTAATTATCTCATTAACTCCAACACTGATCAGTGTTACATTTAACAGCCTGTAGTGTGCACACTGAGCAGTGTTCATTTTATCTGGGCAAACCCATGTGGGGCCTACATGGAAACCGGGAGCAAAACTGTCTGGGTCCCAGTTAGATAGCCCACGTCAAACCCATGTGGGCCCCACATGGCTGTGCTGGCTGGGTTATTGGAATGTGTATTGTAAAAAGTGCTATACAAATAAATCTCACAGAATAAAACCAAAAGGCTACCTGTCTGCATCATAGTCCTCGAAGTCTTTGTAGTCCAAGTAATAGGTTAAGACAGAGGTGTAGTGGTTGAATCCAAAATAATCATAAGTACCATTAATCCTCGCTACTTCAGCTGGGGTAAATTCTGGAAGTCTGATAGATGTGAAATGCAAATGTGAAAGCATTTATGAGAACTGAACATTTTTAGTACAAAGCTATAAATTTCTATCAAACAAGATAACATGAATTACCTTGATTGAGGTCGGCCAGCCGCTAAACTTCTCTCTCGAATTCTGTCTTTCATTATATCACTGTAATCTCCATTGAACACAGGATGAGCAAACCAACCCAGCATGAACTGTTTCAAGAAGAGGAGTGGCTTATTGTTGATTTATGCACATGGTTACACACTATTCGTATAGTTGAAACACAAATCTGTACCTGAAGATAACGAACGGCAGCATCCACGTCTTCCTGTTTGTATGGGTTTCTTGGTTCAGCCCAGTCAGAGTTTAGAGTGATGCTAATAAGGCCACCATATTTTGCACGATACTTGTCATTATATAGATGCCAGGCCTCAGCATGAGCCTTGATGAGGTTGTGTGCCGCAACATATGGTCCAGTGGCCGGTCTGGAATTTATACCTGGACACAGATAAACCATCATCAATAACCTTATTTTGCATTATTAGCTGTGAACGTGGAAATTGGTGGGCTTAATCATATTTTACAAAAATTAAAAGTATAATTTTAATGGCAAATGATACCTGGTGCCATAGTTCCATAGCCATATCCTGCCAAAGCAACATTGAGGGGTTCATTTAAAGTAATCCAGAACTTTACTCTGTCCCCCAGATTGTTAAACACAACATCAGCATAGTCTCTGAACCTATCGACTATCGTTTCATTCTCCCAGCCACCAACATCCTGGAGTGCTTGTGGGAGATCCCAGTGGTACAAGGTCACCTGCCAGATCAAAATGATTAATAGACTTGGAAGCCTAAAAGAATTTGACCAAATTTTGATAGAGTGCATTTTTAGCATGCAAATTCCTTCAAAAATAGTCTACCTGAGGCTGGATATTGGCTGCCAAAAGTGCATCTACAAGCCTATTATAGTAGTTGAGTCCAGCTTCATTAATGTTCCTGTTTGTTCCATCAGGCATAATTCTGGGCCATGCAACAGACATCCGGTAGTGGCCGACCTTCAGTTTTTTGACATTATCGACATCATCAGCAATCCTGTTGTAGCTGTCACAGGCAATGTCACCATTGTCGTCGTTAGCTATTCTTGAAGGACTGTGTGCATATTTGTCCCAAATACTGAGACCTTTTCCATCTGTTCTCCAGGCTCCCTCTATCTGTGGTGTTAAAGCATTACATGAAACATGTATAAATTTAAGCAAATATATGATTAATGTAATGATTAATATATGATTGTATTTGTTGAAATGGATTGTACCTGATATGCAGCTGTTGCTGTGCTCCACATAAATCCCTCTGGAAAATGTCCATATAACATTTCTTCCTCCACTGGCAGTGGAAAGCCATTATTTCTTATTATATCAAAAAGGAGGTGAGCTGAGCGCTTTGGAGTTCTTGGCCGATTTGATAGTAAAAAGTTCACATGGTGAAGTCCATAGCTAACAAAGTAGCCATTTAGCCACTCAAAGGAGTCCATCAGAGAGCTAGCAATATAACCCTTAATACGTACTCCATCCAGGTTGTTTGCTAAAAAGACAATACATGTAAATATGTCAAATGTACAATTTAACACTATTGCAAACTTTAAGCCATGTTCACTTGTACATTTTGTACAATTTGTGTATTCATTAGCAAATAATTTCATGCAAAATTTCCACAGGATTCATAGGTGCAAATACACATAACTTTTTTTTACTCTATGTTGCTGAATCTGGATTTTTCTAAATGAGGGAGCGCATTCACACAGCTAGCAGTATGAATAAATTATGCCCAAACCATGTCCAAAAAAAGAGCTTTTCATATATATATATATATATATTTGTAATGCATTTCATAATTTCTGCATAAAAACATTTATAAGCAGACAAATACCGCTATATGCACTGTCAATGAATGAGAACCATTGTTAACATACCTTTAAGAGCCTCATCAACATAGGTCTTAAGAAAGAATATTCGATCAGTGTCATCAACTGTCATGGCAGGGACTGTAGCCACACCATTTCCTGTAATATAAATCTCAGGGTTTCCATACTCTTCCTTTACCCAGTTAAGAAGTCTCCTGAGTCCCCAAGAAACAGTCTTCTGGTCATTAACAGCCGTATTTTCAGAGCCATCTGGAAAGTCCTTCTCAATGTCCTGGTCAGTCTGATAAGACTCAACATCAAGAATGCTGGTCACATGGCGCACGACTCTGGTTGTGTATGTGTTAATGCAGAATACATCAGCTGTTCCTTGGATAAAGGCTTTGTCTTCGTCAGTAAAAGAAGGCAGGCGGGATTCTGTCAAGCCTTGAAGTTCACTCTTGTTGCCAACCTGCCACTTCATGGCGTCAGGGTAGTCACCATTTTTAAATATGGGATGTGCAAACCAGCCTAGTTGGAACTGAAGGGCTCGATCAGCTGCAACCACCTCTCGAGGGATGTTGACGTCCAGGGGTTCTGCCCATTCAGCATTTAGACTAATGGATACCAGACCTCCTTGCGCTGCCCTGTATTTCTCATCATAGGTGTGATAAGCTTGTGCATGAGCTTTCAGGAGGTTGTGTGCAACCCTGTATGGAGCATCTCCTGGTTGGTTTACGTTAGGTGGAATCTGACCTAGTCCATATCCGGACCATGCAATCGTCTGGGGTTCATTAAATGTGATCCAAAACTTCACCCTGTCTCCAAATGTTGCATAACAGAAGTCACAATATTCATTGAATATGTTAATTAATTCGGGGTTGTCCCAACCGTTGATGTTCTGTAAAGCCTGTGGCAAGTCCCAATGGTACAGAGTCACCATAGGTGTGATATTGTTTGACAAAAGACCATCAATGAGCCTGTTGTAGTAGTCCACACCCTTCTGGTTAAGAGAAGATTTTTTCCCACTGGGAAAAATTCGAGACCATGACAAGGAGAATCTATAAGTCTTCAGTTTTAGGGCTCTCAACATGTATAGATCCTCGTCAATTTTATTGTAGCTGTCACATGCAACATCACCATTGTCATTGTTTGGGATCATACCAGGTTTTTGAGTGAAAGTATCCCAAACACTTGGTCCTTTTCCATCTGCATTCCAGCCACCTTCAACCTGATATGCTGAAGAAGAGACACCCCAATGGAATCCCTCTGGAAATGTTCCATAGTGATAAAGCTGTCTCTCAAACTTGGTTTGAGGGGAGAACTTTTCCCAAACAACCTTGGATTTTGAAGGAACTTCAGATGGTGGCAGACTAGGAAGTTTTGTGCTCTCAATTTTATTTCCATAGATTTGCCTCTTTGTCTCAGCAAATCCATTATGCTCAATCACCTTTGAATAGTAATATGCTGATGCTTTGGGGATTCTTGGCCTGTCAGGATCTTCAAAGTTCACATAGTGCAATCCAAATCGTTGACTGTAGCCTTGAGGACCCTCAAAACCATCCATCAGAGACTTGACTGTAAACCTCTGGATGACAACACCATCCAAATGCACAGCTGTAGTAGAAAGAAGTAGTTAATAGATAGTGATCGTGTATTACTATATATAGTCTGATGTTAAAGTTTGGCAAGGGTTTTGTTACATTGGTAGAAGATTTTTTTAAGGTCAGTCAGTGTCAACTCTGATGTTGTTGGTGTCTGTAAAATTTATTTCATTAAACAGTTTCATATATTTTAAGCTCCCTGAAGGACTAATTATTCCCAAGCCAATAAACACCATGTTTAGTGTATATTTCAATAATTATGATTTTTGGATAGACAAACCTGATTCCTTCAAGTCTACACCGTTAAAAGTCTTCTCAGTGTGCAAATATTTTTATAAGTGGCCCATAAAGTTGTAAAAAAAAAAATTGTAGATGTGGGTGACCTTTGAGCCTTTATTACATCCATGAAAATACAAGGACATGTTTTAAGCTTAAAAGCTCAAATGTGATGTCCCTGTTATGATCAAAAGGACAGTACAATATTTTTTATCATTTATCAGTGTTGACTACCTAGGAGAATCTTGAAAGTGGCTTAGAAGTAGGTCTACATGAGCCCTGTTTCCGTGCAAAAAGACATTTGTCCTCAGCTATCTTGATATGAAAGTATGGCCAACAAACTTTTTGAGATATCAGATACCCTATACACAGCTTCCCTACAAGGCATTTTGAGCCTCAAAATAATGATTACTTCAAATATAAAAAATTTAGAATCTCCAAGAAATACCTTACAGATTTTAGATTAAGGTCACCACCTCTGATTTCACACAGACTGACCTGTTATCACTAAAAAGATTAATATAATCATAGTTTTAAGCATTGACCAGTTCCCTTAAAATACTTACCTTTCATTGCTTCATTAATGTAAGCTTTGAGATAGTCGACACGCTGAATGTCATTGAGCAGATCACCATAGTACTCAGTGGGCATTCCGTTTCCTGTGATATAGATGGGCACCTTTGTGATGGATGTGTACTCTAAATAGATGTAGTTCAATAACCGCCGAAGCCCCCATGGAACAGACTGGATCTGGTCAGAAGCTGTGGAGGGCCATGTGGGGTGCGTATAAGCCTCGAAGTCCCCAACATTATTGGGTCCAGCATCACATCTACCCATGCTCTCACTAATCAGTCGGGAAGTGTAGTGATTAAGTCCGAAGAAATCAGCTGTGCCTCGGATTCTTTGTTTCTCTGCCTCAGTGAAGACTGGGAGTCTAGCCAGCTCTTTAACACACTCACCTTTCTTTTGCTCTATTTGTTTCTTCAGCACGACTGGATAGTCTCCATCTACAAATATGGGGTGAGCAAACCAGCCCAGCTGGAAGTTCAAATAACGCTCAGCTGCTGCAACATCCTGATCACTTACGGGATTCCTTGGCTCTGCCCAATCAGAGTTAAGAGCAATGCCCACTTTTCCACTGTACATTTTCCTGTAATTATCATTATAAATATGCCAGGCTTCAGCATGAGATTTCAAAATATTGTGCGTCACCTGTGAAAACAAGCAAAGCATTGCAAATATATACTTTATAAAATCATAAAATAGATGGTACTTTTTCTGATTGACAAACACACCTTGTAAGAGGCTATTATTGGGTCATTTATACTTGGGGGATGTTCCCCTGTTCCATACCCCAAGTTGCTCACAACCCAGGGGCTGCCGAATGTGATCCATGTTTTGACTCTGTCTCCATAACGAGAGAAGCAAAAGTCAGAAAATTCTTTGAAAGCTTCCACAATAGAGTCATTAACCCAGCCTCCTGAGTCCTGCAGAGCTTGGGGAAGGTCCCAATGATGCAGGGTAACAGTGGGCTCAATACCGGATTGTAGAAGTGTGTTAATCATCTTGTCATAGTAAGCAACCCCCTCGTCAACCAAACTTTCTCTGTGTCCAGTGGGAAAAATGCGAGCCCAGGAAATTGAGAACTGATAATTAGATGCCATCATTCCCCTAAGCAGATACGCATCATAGTCCACCTTATGATAACTATCACAGGCCAAATCAGTGGTTTGGTTGTCAAAGACATGACCCTCATGGCTAAAACGATCCCATATGGTCTCACCCTTCCTGTGTTCAGCCCATCCACCCTCCACTTTGAAACTCTCACTGGAGACGGACCATTCAAAATCAACTGGGAAAGAGCCACTCAGAAACTCATCACGCTCAGCTTCGCTTTGACCACTGAATTTCTCCCAGACCTTCTGGTATGAGATTGCAGAAGTTGATTTCTGATGGACAGGAATCCTGAACTTCCGTGGCTTTGCATTACTGGAGCTACAAAAAACAGCCAACAAACCAATAGAAAGAAATCCTTCTAGGACCTTCATCGTGTCAGTTGGAAGTGGGGAAGAGTGGGGAAAGCTCTTTATAACCACCACGGCTGTTATGTCAGTTATACAATCAGTTATACAGTTATACAAGAGTGTCAGTTATACAATCAGTTATAGAGTTATACAAGAGTGTCACTTAAACAATCATATCAGTTATACAATATCCTACTAGTGATACAGTTTATGGCAGTCATTAAGGGTGTGTACACACGTGTAGTTCGGTTTGCTTGGTTTGTTTGGTCCGGACCAATATTTTTTTTTATAAATGTGTAGTCTTGGTCACACAGTTGTTTTAACACAGAACCTAAAGATACCGAACCTAAAGGCATAGGGATATGTTCACAACCTGATTGGTCGGCTTTTATTACGTATATTTTGCATCGGAACTTACCAAACATCCAAAACCATGCTGTGCTGGGATAAATGCACTCCTTGTGTGTGCGTAGCTGGCATATAATGGGATTTTGAGAAAAATGTGTAAGAGTCAAAAATGCGGCAGGAATCCCTCCGCCACAAACATCTGATCTGCTGTGATCTTATCAAAAGATCTGCAGTGACTAGAAGCGGTTCTGATACCTGTACCGAACTGTGATGGGTAACATCACGACTATGACGAGAAAAAAACAGTTATGCTTGAGCATTCTGTCCTTTTTAGGGTCGCATCTTGTGGCATCATGTCCTGTATTTGGTACGTTTACATGTCTTTGATCTGTGTTGTGTTCATGTTTCATTCAAACCGCACCAGAATTTGTTTGGAAGAGGAATGAGACCCATCTTTTCAGCGGTCTCGGTCCACTTGTTTGGTGGCACCGGGGTTCGGATGGCAGTGTTCATGATTTATCAAATAAACCGCAATAACACAGCAATCGAACCAGGGTCGTTTTAATTGAACCAAACATGCCAAGTGTTTTTTTTTTTTTTAAACAATGGATTAACAACGAACATTTAAAACAAGTCTCAAAAACTTTTTTTTGTCCTCACTTAAACAGCCTCTGCATTAATCTTTAAAGAAATCCATCATTTCCATTTATGCCAAACTTGTTGTGAAACAAATTTCTTGTGAAGTAATTGTGACATCCACAAGTTATGCCTATCAAACACACAAAGGAGATCACAGAAGATAGCAATAGATACAGTGCGTGCAAAGATATTAAATCCTATCTAACAAACCTTATCTTGCTAAATCAATATTCAAGGACCTAGTACTACAGTGGCATGAAGATGTCCACAGGTGGCTAGATGGATTAATGGGACGCAATGTGGCAGATTTTACCGTGAAGCTTTCAGTTGCTTAAGCTGATTTATCAATTCAACAAGAAATGGATACATTCAAGAATACTGGATGATCAATACATCTTTTTTCAATGGCTGACATGGATATCAATATCCAAAAAGACTTTATGAAAGAATTTATTGATTTTCTATGAGTTATATATTGGCTGCAGATAAAGTCTTAATTGTTTGTTGATCAATGAAGATAATGAAAAAGATTTTAAAAAGAAGACATTTTAAACTATTGGTTAAACTACACGTGTCAGAACACACTCATTATTATATAATCATACTTTAAATTTAATACTGACAGATGTCAAATATATAATAAAGTTATGTAATCCATTGTATAATAATAAAAAGTATATTAGTAGTATATTTCTCTCCAAAAAAATTATCAGAGATAAAGGAAAAGGTTTGTATGAAATGAGACAGTGGCATTACATCACAACCTAGTGTACAACAGACAGTAGCAACCAGGTTAATTAAAATGATTTAACACATACAAACATTAAAATTAATGTTTTGATAAATTCAATAACAAAATGTTTGACTATTTCAATAATATATATATATATATATATATATATATATATATATATTGCACTGCCAGAAAATCTATTTTGAAACCCAAATAAAACGTTTCACAAGCATCCACAAGATCAGTGATACAGCATTTCTTCTTTCAATCATAATTTTTTATTTAAATATGTATGAATTTAATACAAATTATGGTGGTAATCAAATAAATGCATAAAACGCTTGATTCCACGATTCCATCTGCATTTTCCACATCGCCAAAATCATAGTTATTAGTACATTTAAATGTCTAACAATCATTAACAAGATATTTATTTCCAATGTGTAAAGATGTTGAGCTCTAATAAATATGAAAACACAATATTAAACATACTAATATAAGCCTCATATATAAATATGTACAGTTTAAGTTATTAAGTTGGTTATCAAACATATTAGGCAATGATTAATAGAGCAATCATTTTCAGATAGCTTAGGTGTTTTCAAGCTACATACATTCATAACATTATGTGCAAATTGATTGTACATATCTGAAAAATAATGCACATGGCGGTAATTCAAATTTCATCAAACTAACTTTTTTCCGAAAATGAACACAATTATACAGCATCTAACATTTAAGAAAACGTTCAGCAAATTATCATTGCAGAAGTGCGTCATTGATTTTATCACTTACCATTTATTACAGGTTATTCACCTTGATAAAGTCTCTAGTTAAAGACATAAATTTCCCTGAAACGAGGGAACAAGATGTTGTGTTATTGATGATGCTATAAAAGTTGTTGCCTTTAATGGCGTTTAAATTAACTGAAATTTCAGTAACAATAATGAAATTAACACTGATACCTGCTTACTTTTTGTTTTTGACTTGGTTAAATATTCACATTGTTCATACATAGTATCGTTTGTAGGGAATAGAAGCTTTTATCCCATTGCATGATCATTTGATGTTTTCACTGAGGTTTTGTAGATTTCTGTTCACAATCTTGATCTGGTTGCCGTGAAAACAGTGCTGCTTCAGTCATCATATATGGTAGAAATTGTCCAAATAAAAATGTGTTCAACAAGTTAAAAGAAGTCGATCCATTTCTTTCTTGGAAATGTGTAAATATAAGTGAAGTTTTTTTGTAAATATTCCCTTTCCCATATGGCCACAGAGAAGAGTTTGGCTTGCATAGCATAAGAGTCAAGACTAATATGCAGAATATACATTGAGTGGGCTGGTGTTTGCCTCTTTTTAAAAAAAAGTTTATCATAAGCCGCTAAACACAATCATGCTAAAAGCGGCTCAGGGGGATTGGGGGTGCGTTGGGTTGGAGGCCAGATGCTCATTTTGCACAATAGAAATATAGAATTTCTTTTCTGTTGTCTTTTTTTATTGGTTTTGATATTTTTTACAAAAAAACAACAACACTTTTTTTACAACAACTGCAGAAATGGGTTGGGGGGATTCATTTCCAACTATGGTCAAAACCGTGGTCATAGAGTTTTTAAAGCATGTCCACCTACGGTGTCTAAAGGTTCAGAGGTCTACGAGAGACACCCATATTCTCCAGAAGACATCAGGTTAGTAGGTGTGTTGTTCCATTCATGATGGATCATTAAAAAGTTGTTTAACTTAACTGTCACCGGCCCACCGTCGGGCCCAAATCTATTACATTTTTAAAACAGTAATATCCTATACTAAACCTAAACTAATCTTGACAAACTATATATCATTTGAAAGCTTACAATCTCTAGTTTCAATATTTGGTGATTGATTTGTGACAAAATAAATTACAGAGGAGCCGTAATTTATCAATTTGCAACAAGAATATTTTCATACTTCTAAGGCGTGTTTAGACCTTTATTTTGAAATAGTGATGAACATGGAAAGTCATGAAAGAAGGGTAGAAATTACTCAAAACACATATCACTCAAAACACATATGGAAATGGTGGCGCCCTTGTATGGGCAGTAATGGAGTCTGGTTGGCATCTAGTGAAAAAGTTTGGTACTGCGCCCAAACAAAATCTTACTGAAAGCTAATTTTTTGAGATATCAATCTAAAATTAGAAACACAACTTGTTCAGATTTTTGGCTTTGATTTTTTTTTTTTTTTTTTTGCAGTTTTAGAGTCGCCCAGGTTTTGAAAATATATATTTTTTATAAAATATGAATAATAATTTTTTTTTACATTGTACATTTTCAACTGTTTCACTTTCTTAATTTATTTCACTTCTACAAAAATCTGTCAAATGTCTTCTTTAAAACGAGACCAATCTTACGTCTATATTCCAAAGCATTCTTGAATTACAACCATTAAGTTCGAAATGTGCATTTTCATGTATATTCAAAGAAAGGGGGGTGACAGTTAATTGGTTAAACATCAAATGTTGGAGGCCTTTGCTGGTTCCAGGTAGCAAGATGCATTTTTTGTTGTTGTTGCTATGTATGATATTATACCAATTGTTTTAACAGCTTTAGGATCAAGTGTCTTGTCCAGCTCTGTACCAAAAAGATATCATATGGGTGTAATGTCCAAAGGAGTCTCAAAACTTTAGCTGTCAGATTGTGTAACTCCTTCCAAAAATATATACGTTTTCTACATTCTCAGAAGATGTGTTTTATTGATCCTGTATAGATTTTACATCGGCGACATCTAGGTGATACATTTTATTCATTAACGTAGTGGGGTGAGGTACATCCTGTGCATAAATGTATAGTTCTGTCATTTTGTTTCAGGATTCTTTCCACTTTATAAACAGGGATTTTCCAAGAGGCGGGCAGCAGGTCTGGATAGAAGAGCTAAACTAGACATTTTAGCAAAGGATCCACAAAACCTCTTTTCATCTTGTATATTATATTATAAGTATATTGTAAACATCATAAGTTATTGTCACTGAATGTAACGAGTTTAATTTGTTGATAAAGGGTGATGAAGAGGTCATATGCGTAGGAGAGCAAAGGTCGTCTTCAATATCTTTTCAGTGAACAGTTCATGTACCACATTCGTCATTACCTTGTGCTTCAAGTTCAAGGGTTACTCTATTGGTGCAAATCGATGCTTACGGCCGTCTGCCGAAAGCTAGTTATTTTAGTCGATAAAGTTTTAAATATGGATTTTTTTCTTACACAAATGCATCACTTCACTTCAGAAGACATTTATTAACCTCTTAGGCCTTGTCCACACGGACACGGGTATTTTTATAACCAGAGTTTTTCCTCCTGTGTTTTAAAAAAAAAAATCCCGTCCACACAAAAAAAACTCTGTCTACATTAAAATGCAAAAACACGCTATCAAGTGCTGTCAAGAGCGGATAATTGCGCACAATCTGACGTCAAACACAGCGGATAACGGCGCACAATCTGAGGTCAAACACAGCGGATAACGGCGCACAATCTGAGGTCAAACACAGCGGATAACGGCGCACAATCTGACATCAAACACAGCGGATAACGGCGCACACTCTGAGGTCAAACACAGCGGATAACGGCGCACAATCTGACATCAAACACAGCGGATAACGGCGCACACTCTGATGTCGCAAGGCAAAACCCCGGTTTTACTGTCTACATGACAACAGTGTAACCGGCGTTTCTGAAAATCCTCACCCTGGCAGGGGTTTTCAAAAATGTTCGGTTTCAGTGTCCTGATACTGCGTTTCCGTGTGGACGAATGGCCGAACCGCGTAAAAAAAGTCACGCTTATAAAAATACCCGTGTCCGTGTGGACAAGGCCGTAGACGAATGGAGCACTTTAATCATGAATAGATGCGCTTTGATGGACTTCCAAAGACAGAAAGCCATTCACTGCCATTATAAAGCTTGGAAGAGCCAGGACCTTTTTAATATAACTATGATTGTATTCGTCTGAAAGAAGAATGTCAAATACACCTAGGATGGCTTCAGGGTGAGTAAATCATGGGCTAATTTTTAATTTTTTGGGGGAACTATCCCTTTAAAGGATTAGTTCACTTTAAAAAAAAACTTTTGCTGATAATTTACTCACCCCTATGTCATCCAAGATGTCCATGTCTTTCTTTCTTTCTTTCTTCAGTCGAGAAGAAATTAAGGTTTTTGATGAAAACATTCCAGGATTTGTCTCCATATAATGGACTTCAATGGGCCCCAAACGGTTCAAGGTCCAAATGACAGTTTCAGTGCAGCTTCAAAGGGCTTTAAACGACACCAGACGATGAATAAGGGTCTTATCTAGCGAAACCATTGGTCATTTCAAAAATAAATAAAAGTTTTATAAGCACAAATGCTCGCCTTGCTCTGTTCTAGTGATGGGTCATTCATGAACGATCCGTTCATTGCGTCTGTCACGTGACAAATGAACGAAAGACTCGGAAGGTAAATTAATTATTTATGTTCCCTGTAAATTATTTTTTGACTGATCAAGATTGCATAGGTGGATGTGTTCGGAGAATTTGGCGGTTAGAAGTATAACGTTTAAAGCCACTTGAATGAGCGAAATGACTCGAAAAAAGATTCGTTCATTTTGATGAACGAGTACTAACAGGAGAGTCTCAACGTAATTGCGTATTATGTGACGTCACATGAACGCGCATCACAGAACAGAGCAAGGTGAGCATTTGTGCTTATAAAACTTAAACTTTTTTATTTATTTTTGAAATGGCCGATCGTTTCGCTAGATAAGACCCTTATTCATCGTCTGGTATCGTTTAAAGCAAGCAAGCAAACTTTATTTATATAGCACTTTTCCAAACAATTGAATGCAGTTCAAAGTGCTTTACAGGCACAAAAATTAAAAGCAAATACAAAATACAAGTAAAAAATGATTGACATTAAATTACAAACATCATAAAATATTATAGAAAGGCCAAACTGAAAAGATATGTTTTTAATTTAGACTTAAAACTATTTATATTTTCGGCACGTCTTACTTCTTCTGGAAGATTATTCCAGAGACGAGGAGCATAGCGGCTAAAAGCAGCATCACCAAATCTTTTACTTCTACTGTGTGGTACTGTTAAAAGCAAAGAATCTGATGATCTGAGGGTCCTTACAGGTTTATAAACTGTAAGCATTTTTAAAAGATAGTCTGGAGCAAGTCCATGCAGTGCCTTATAAACTAATAAAAGACTTTTAAAATCGACACGAAAACTAACAGGTAACCAATGTAGTGATTTTAGTATAGGTGTAATGTGTTCTCTCTTTTTGGTCTTTGTCAATACTCGAGCAGCAGAGTTTTGTATTAATTGTAGTTGATTAATTGTAGTCTTTGGTAGACCAGAGAGGAGGGCATTACAATAGTCAGGCCTGCTAGTTATAAATGAATGCATTAATTTTTCTTTATTGCACAGGGAGTGAAATGGTCTTATTTTTGCAATGTTCTTTAAATGATAAAAAGCTATTTTAGTAACATTACATACATGCGCTTTAAAATTAAAATCAGAGTCAAAGACCACACCTAAATTCTTTGCCACTTTACTTGGGTTTAATCCCAGGATATTTAGTTTAGGGATTATTTTTTCTCTCTGTTCTTTTGATCCAATTATCAAAACTTCTGTTTTATCTTGATTGAGTTGTAAGAAATTTTGCGACATCCAATCATTTATGTCTTGGATGCAATATGCAAGTGAATCAATTTGCCCTGCAGTGTCATCCGGAGATACGGCTACATATAACTGTGTATCATCAGCATAACTATGAAAAGAGATACTATGTCTCCTGATGATACGTCCGAGAGGTAACATATATAGATTAAAAAGTAGTGGTCCTAAAATTGACCCCTGAGGAACTCCACAATGTACCTCATAATGTTCAGACAAGGTATTATTAATAGATACTGCAGATGTTCTACCACTAAGATATGATAAAAACCAATTTAAAACGGTTTCAGATAAGCCAACATATTCGCGTAGTCTATTTAAGAGAATCTGGTGATCCACTGTATCAAACGCAGCGCTCAAGTCCAGCAGCACCAGAACTGAAGGCCAATTTCTATCTAAGTTTATTCTTATATCATTTACTACTTTAATAAGAGCGGTCTCTGTGCTATGATGTTTTCTGAAACCCGACTGAAACATCTCTAATTTTGAATGTGTATTTAAGAATATACTTAACTGATTAAAAACTATTTTCTCTAATATTTTACCCAAAAATGCAAGATTTGAGATGGGTCTATAATTACTAGGAGTTAAGATATCTGAGTTTCCTTTTTTTTAGTACAGGTTTCACTAGGGCCAATTTAAGATCACACGGAAAAATGCCAAGCTGTAGAGAGTGATTTACTATCTCAAGAGTATCATTAGATATTACATTAAAGATAGATTTAAAAAGAGAGGTAGGAATTGGATCAAGAGAACAAGTGGATGGTTTTAGTTCTGTTACTACCTTTCTCAAGGTCTCAACATCAACCAAAGTAAACCTTTCCATCTGGATAGTATTATATGCGCTAGGTAAAGGAGGGAACATCTTGTTTTTATTTTTGTTTGCCGAGCAGATTCCTGATCTAATATTTATAGCTTTATCTCTGAAGTAGCCAGCAAGCTCTTCACATTTGGAACTTGGTAACGCAAAACTGCAATCAATTTTGTGATTTATTAGTGAATCTATGGTACTAAATAAGAATCGCGGGTTATTAATATTTTCATTTATAAGGTTTGAAAAGTAAGCTTGCCGTGATTTTTGAACTTCTCTGTTATAGTTTTTAAGATTTTCAGTGAGTATATTTAGGTGTATTTCTAATTTAGTTTTTCGCCATCTTCGTTCAGCACTTCTACAGTTTCTTTTCATTTTCATGGTCAAATCTGTCTTCCAAGGAATGACCTTATTATTAGTGTCCTTTTTTGTTTTAAGTGGAGCAACTGCATCAAGGGCTGTTCTCAATTTTTTATTAAAGTCATCAACTAAGACATCACAGGATGATGGTAAAATATTATTTTTGTAAGTCATATAATGCATTGTAAAATTTTCTGCTACTTCAGAGGTAATAAAACGTTTTTTAACAATACGTTCAGTTGTATTAGGCACAGAAGGATCAATACTATTAAAGAAAACACAAAAATGATCGGATAGTGCAAGATCAACAACAGAAGTTATATTGATATTTAATCCATATGCTATGACTAAATCCAATGTGTGACCATGTTTGTGGGTCGGTATGTTTACATGTTGTTAAAGCCCTTTGAAGCTGCACTGAAACTGTCATGTGGACCTTGAACCGTTTGGGGCCCATAATTGAAGTCCATTATATCGAGAAAAATCCTGGAATGTTTTCATCAACAACCTTAATTTCTTTTCGACTGAAGAAAGAAAGACATGGACATCTTGGGTGACATGGGGGTGAGTAAATTATCAGCAAACGTTTTTTTTTAAAGTGAACTAATCCTTTAACGTTGTTGAACTCACGTCTCAGTCAGATCGTTTCTGCTGAAAGATCCTGGGCGAAGAACAGTTTGGATTCGTCGTGGATGATATCGCAAAACAAACTCCCTTGATCTTGAAACTTGAGAAAACGGATGAGCACCACTCTGTTGTGGTTAGGGATGTAAATTTTCACAAATTCCCATGATCGATCGTTGTTTAAATTAATGATCAATTAATCGATTACTCATTAGCCTTAATACTGAAATATGCCTCTGCTATGCTGTTAGCATCCACGCTCTCTGCAAACCGTACTGTTTTCGTACTTTGTGTACTTGTCTCACTTGCTTTTGAAAAGGTGTCACATTATTTAACTGAGAGGGGCTTACATATAATCGAGACCTAGTTGAAAGATCAGGTTTGTAGAAGTTAGGGGGGTCATTTATGTGTGAAGTTGTGGAGAGCTCTCACACAATGCAGCCATCTTCGTCCTCTGACTTAATTTTTATTAACATTTCTACACACCTATTACAACATCTAAAAAGACTGTAATTTAAATGTAAATTTACATAAACAGCAAGTAAAAGTAATAGGCTTATGCAGTTAAATAAACCTGGCAGGGCATCCATCAAGGTCACATTGTTACCTTCATACTCGCAATCACAACTCATTTACAATTCACTGCGGCTGATTAAACAAACATGGTTTCATAGATTAATAATAAAAGACCTTATCCAATGATAACGAAGTGCAATTTGTAATAAAAGCAGATAGCAGCAAGACAAGAGAGTTTCTGATAGCGGCATGAAACCACTTTACGCACGCAACCCAGTCGAAAAAAACCCCTTAACATTAACAATCAGTTAACTTTATTAAAACCATAGAAATGGAGGTACTTGTAACACATGAAGAGCAAGGTAAAGTTGAAAGCTCCCAGCAGTCTCTGTTGATCAGTAAATAATCAGAAATATCTAATATACGGAGATACTTACTTTTATTTACTACACGCACAACAAAAGTAACATAAAATAAATAAATAAAAAGAAGTGGACCTACAGCGCTCTTTATCATGCATCATGATAAGCACAGAGTTGTCATTTATTTAGTTCTGTATTATGGCAAATCAACCGGGAGCTCCCCGCGAAGGCGCGCACGCGTCTTGACCCCGACTGCCCCTATGATGTCACTCGTTGTCACTTGGTCAGTCAGTTAGCGACTCCGACGAATCGACGATGTCTGACAAGAAACAAAAATATCTTTCTGGCCAAGAAAAACGACAAAAAAGAGCCTGGAAGAAGAGAAGAAGCAAGAAGATAAAGGTGCGTAAGCCTGTAGGCTTAATTTTCCGATTTCTGTAATATGGATAATCTGCACTAAAAGTCTTAACATTAGCCTAAATCGTGCTTGTATTAATTTTCTACAGTTGTTTAACTTACATGCTAATAACATGCTGCATAAAATTGGTTTAGTATTAGGCCTATACCATTTGCTGTGGTGTTACTGTTAAAGCATTTAGCAGAACAATATAAACCCAGTTTGGATTCTACACTAAAGGGGTAACATTACTCCTTATGTCCCCTTAGGAGCACTATTAAAAAAACGTTATATGCTGCCAGTAAGCAAAGCTCCAGCTGTTGGTGAGTATAAAGGGGCTGTAAAATGATAACCTTCTGCATTTTAAAAATTAAGTCTAACTTTATGTATAATTATTTTCTTTAATTGGATTGGATTTTAATAGTTATATTGAAATGTTACCTTATTCTTAATATTGTTACCATTGATCTTCTTTGTGGTGTTTTAGATGTTATTGTTAATTTTGTTTATTTAAAAAATCTATTTATTATTTTATATAATATTATATTTAAATGTTATTCTATTTGCTCTATTTAATTTAAATTTGATATATCTATATGTGCTGTAGTTTGTGACTCTCAAACTCTGGTGTCAATAAAAATGTATCTTTGTTCAGTGATAATCACTTTATCTGTCTTTTTATTCAGCAAGTTAATCAGTGTGTGTGTGTGTGTGTGTGTGTGTGTGTGTGTGTCTTTTACTGCCATTCAGCTCAGTGGTATCATAATTTTCCTGTTAGACATCAAACATAGTATATACAGTATAATATAGTTATATAGTATGGTATAGTTATAAGGTAGTCATTGCTTTTCTTTAGGCTTTAAAACGGTCAAAGGGGCCTCCAACCAAATTTTGCTTAGGGCCCCCAAAGGTCTAGGGCAGGCTCTGTGTATATGTGTGTGTATTTGCTCTGGAGAGCATAAAAGTGTGTTTTTGCTGCATTGAGCAAAGAAGCGGGAGACATTCTGAGATTTCAGTGGCCAATAAGAGGTGTAAGATGCCAGAGTTTGTGTCCAGTGCTGTTTTCTGCACACGCGCGACTACTTCAATTATAACAAAGTGTAGTTACGATGTAACAAAATATTAATCATGTAGTGTCAACAGGTTTATTGATTAAAACTTAACAACATTCTTTTAGCCTACTCTGGATTACAATATGTTTACGATAATAAAGTTGACATCAACAAAAAAACATAATAGATGACAATTCTACGTTGAACTCATTAAAATACATTTAATACATCACCATAACATGTTATTTATGCATGACAGTGCAGTTACCATAGGTATTATTTTTTGCCATTGGCATTCACCACGTGCTTGTGAAAAAAATTAGTGAAATCATAAGTTTAATTGCACACATTGATATTTGTATACAATTCTGAAATAACTTTTTTAGAACCTCTTTACTGACGCGCCAAGTACACTGCAGCCGTTAACGCCGGACAGAAGGGGAGTCACACCACCATATGGAAAGAAGCGTAAATGGATGGAGAAGCATAGTTTACTGTAAAGCTACGTCTTAGTTCTTATCTTAGCGAAAGCCGAGTACAAATCAGCATGAAGTTTTAACATCTACTCTCGTGTAATGGAAATAAATGGCAACACTAACACTGTGGGCCGTTTTAGCCTGTTTTAAACTGCAAGTAAAGTGCAATGTATTTTCTTTAAAATAAATGTAGACTTTTTTTAAAATATATTATAATATGTTATATTGCTACTCGGTTTTACTTGACCGAAACCTCCGAAGTGTCTTCTTTTAAAAGAAACCATGGCTTGGACCCTGTCCTATTTCTCCCCCCTTAAAACTTTCATTTGGTTTTGAGTGCCCTTGACAGTAAAGTCCCCTCGACAAGGGAAGTGTGGGTGAAGATCTTTCCCAATGAAATGGGACACCACTATATGCAAATTACCGTAGCGAACATGCTCACCAATGTCACGCACACTACTATTTTAATTCAGGAAAATGCTGGTTATTTTGATCAGGATATTGGTATCCACAATAATATGCTAGAAATATAATAAAGTAGTCAAATGTAAAATAACACAGCATAGTTTATTATAGATAGGTTAATAGCTTTCTTTCAAGAGCTGCGAGTAATTTTCTCTTTGCCTTCAGTTGTTTTATTCACATTAACCCTCTGGGGACCAGGTTTTTTTGGGGGGCCCTTGGGATGTTTTGACATGCACTGACATTTGTGCTTTTTTCAGTTATTTATAAACATGTTAATGGCAAAGGTGTAAATTCACTCTATATAGCACAAACAGGGCTACCATAACAAGTGAGCAACATGTATGTACATGTTTGTATTTTTGAGAGAATATTATTTATGCATGGTTATTGAAAAACTTAAAAATAAAAGTTTCTGAAATAAGGCCACAAAACACATACTGATTATTTCTTCACAAGACTTTTGTAAATTGTATCACATAATCTATAATGTTTTCTCCACAACTATGTGAGAATCATCCTGACTACTCATTCAGATAAGTCAATAAAGTCTTTTAGAATGTGTTAACTTGTTTTGTTTGAGAAAGCTTTATGCGAGGAGGCGTGATCTCTCATTAATATGTATGGCATTTCACACCTGAGAAAGACAAAGACCCTCCCATAATGGCCCTATTAGGTGCTAGCAGGCCCTATCATTACGAAGAGCCTTGCACAAAGAATGAGGAGATTTAAAAAAGAATGGCTTTTAGATTGTTTGGATTTATTTACAACACAACATAATCCAAAGATACACAACAAAGGACTGGTTTCTGGTTAAAATTGCTTTTTAATTATATACAGTATATATATATACACACACACACTGCTTAGAATAAGTGAACACACCCATGCTAAAGTTGACTAAAAAGAGGAATAAAAAATCTTAATGCCTTAATTTAAAAAATGAGGAAAACTCCAACCTTTAGGGACATGAATAATGTCCCTGAATTCTTTGTGAATGAATAATGTATCGCAAATAATTAAATGTTCTTCTTTAAAATACAGGGTGCATAAGTCTGAACACTTCTATCACACACCCTTCACCATATAGACATGGTTTTATTTCAGTTCAAAGTTAGAGTTGAAAACATCTTGAAAAAAAATTTGTCTTTTTCCATAAATGTCTTAGTTTGATCATACATATTTCAAAGTTGAGGATTCATTATTTTGATATAGCTTGCATTGGAACAAACATCTTAGTTGATTAGTTTATTGACAAAACACACTATATATTTAACATATGAGCAGAAACTCCTAACAAAATCTTATTTGATGTCTTTATTTTGAAGCTTGTTTGAAGCTTATTTGATTTGAAAAACTTTATCCAAAACTAATCAACGAAATGTTATTTTATTTCGTCTGTAACAGTCCGTATCTGTGCGTTCATTCATTCATTCACACACACACACACACACACACACACACACACACACACACACACACACACAGAGAGAAACATGATTCACATTTAAACAGTATGCTATTTTTCCGACACTAACGTTATTCTATATCGCGATTAGAACAAAGCACAAGCATAAAACACTTACACTTCTCAGCTGAATCTGTTGCTCCTCCTCGAAGTGAAAATAAACCAGCACTTCTGTGGTAAATGTCCCAGGATTATTCCTCATAGCCGCACAAGACGAATCTTAATCTGACTTAAAAATATAGTGTGTTTACAGAGTTTACAGCATTTGCCTGGGGGCGTTTATCTATTTTGCATATGGCCTCAAACATTATCTTATGAATAGCGCGCTCTGCGAGTGGGTGTGAACAAATTAACGATAATGAGCTGAGACAGGAGAAACTGTACTTCTCTTTAGTTTCAGACAGATTACATTGCAGGAGAATATTTGTTTTAAATGTGAATTGTTTTATTTAAAAGTAGAAATTTAAAGCGTTCTTTAGACGTATGTTTCATGTTTGTGAGATAAGTATTAGCGGAGTTTCCGTTCATTTTTCCAGACATGTTTCAGAAAGATTTTTGCGGAGACAGAGTGAGCTGAAAGCGCACCCTGTTTATTTTATTTATTTAAAAAAAAACACAAGGTTTTGATGTTAATGTGAGTGTACACAAAAAAAGAAGACCCTCTATAGTTTATAATCATGTATTGATTTTATTTATATGACCATAAATGACGGGAGTATTTTAAGTCTATGTTGCTGCTATGTGAAAAAAAAAAACAGCAAAACGCACCGGCGCGTTTGCCGTCCCCAGAGGGTTAAAGGGGTCATGCACTTTTTCAAGTTGCACTTTTTTTTCTTTTCTTTTTTTACATGCACTTTTTCAAGTTGATTGTACTCAAATGTGTGTTGGCAGTGCCTGTAGACAACCATCATATAATGATAAAAATCCATCCAGTGTTTTTGTTTTAATCTCCTTATATGTTTTCCCCTGCATCAAATCGAGCCGTTCGACCGTATGACGTCACACGCTCGGACGCCCCTCCCACGAGTGTTGATTGACAGCAGTGTTTCCACACAGACCCGCCCTGAGCGAGCTGTCATCATAGTTCGTCATTGTTGATACGCTGGATCAGAATGGCGTCTAAGCGATTGTGGTGTTCTGTTCTTGGGTGTAATAACGAACAGTCATTTTGATGTTCCTAAATCCGAACCGCTGAAGACACAGTGGCTGAGTTTTGTTTTCGAAGGGAATATTCCCCACGAGCAACGTCAATGCGTTCATGTTTGCGCGAATCATTTCTCAGCAGACTGCTTTATAAACGAGGGTCAGTATGAGCTGGTTTTGCTAAGAAGCTGCTCATGAAAAAATAATCGGTACCAACTATTTATGTTCCCTCTGCACCTCCAGAAGAAGTGAGTGTAAAGTTTTATTAACCTTTATATTAATCTTTGCAAATCGCGAAAAAAAGTTTTTCATGACCAGTGTAACCTCAATCTGTCAATGAACTAACGTATACATCAGTAAACACATAGCGTTCGTATCTCACTACTCTACCCTGTCAGTACATACAAAAATAGATTAAAGTGACATTACGTTAACCAACCATTCAGAAACGTCCTGTTCGAGCATTAATCGTCGAACTTCTTTGCGGCCGTCATCTTGTTCCGGGTCCGACTCCGGTTCAAACTGATACGGTTGCACAGATGTGTCCTCAGAGACTCCCGCTGCCATTCTTACTCCAAAATATACCCTCAACTGTTGTCAAGGCAACACTCCACGTGCATTGTGTCTAAACGCCCGCAGAACAGAGGGGCGGAGCCAGCGAAGCTCATTATCACTTAAAGGCATAATGCACTGAAACGGCATGCTGAAAACAGAGCTGTTTTTGACCTGGTAAAATTAGTGTTTTCTTAAAATAATAATGAGAATTTTTAACAAAAGTATATTATAAAGTTTTCATTTAGACCCTAAACATTCATATTAACTTGTACAAAAATGGCATTATATGACCTTTAAAGCTGCAGTCCGTAGATTTTTTGGGGTTAAAAATGATCCAAAATACATATTTGAGAAAATACATAACCAGCCAGTGTTCAAAACTATCTGCTTGCCTTAGCTCGATTCAAAGCGGTAAGCTCGTAATAATGTTTTTAATTCCAGTGGTACTGGTGGATTTCCGCGGGAGATTCGAGCATGTCTTTGCGTCATTACGTCACATCTGTACACACACACATCTGTACACATAAAGCAGTGTCTCGGCTAGTAGGCTATATTGCTTGTGAGGATGTTGGAGGTGGAGATTTATAGCCTTTTCTCACAGCACTTGATATAATTAAACTTATCAATTTGATGGCGGATCCAGAAAGGTTCAAACGACAATCACCAGTGAAGGGTTGGTCAAAATCCCTTGCCTCTTCAAATACATATATAATCATATATCATTTTGAATGGTTATATACTTCCTTTATAAAAATCAAAAATCAAATATATTCATTATCACATAATAATTTTTATATTCTTGTGCTTGTGAAATTATATTTTCTTAAATGCATGGATGCAAGTAACCAGTTTCTTTTAGGTGCATTCCAATCTTACTTTGAGATTGCACGTAGTACACGCAGGACACGAAGGCCACGTAACCCACAAGGCCGTTTGTCTCTTTCTCTGGGATCAGTAGAAAGGTTAGAGGGTCCTAAAGGCAGCGTGGGCACATATGATTCTTCGCTGGACATATGGTCAAGCTATATTGAGCGTTACTATCAAACTTTAATTGTTGTATTAAAATGTATTCTTTCCAGTATATTTCCTTCCTTGGGAGTAAATGCCAGTGATCTGTTTTTCTCCCAAACGAGTGAATGTTTTAGCATTATGTTTTGGTATACTTAACTGATAATAAGGAGCTCAGACTCTCTTCAGCCTTGATGGGAGCTGTTATTTGCTAGTGTCTGTTATTTGTGTGTGTGTGCGTATGACATTCTATGTAGGTTCTGGACGGTCGGACCAGACACCCCGGCGCCCTTCTCTAACCTGCGAGGCCACCACAGACCTAAATCCAATGAGTGGACGACAACTATCTTTACTAATGGCGATAGGCACCCCTATCTCCTCACATGTGTTAAATTGTTTAGGCTTTCATGTTTCTTAGCCAATGAGAATCAATCAACCTGTAAGCAATGACGTAGCTTAGACCTTGGAAATGGTATAACTGCTGTGATCTTTGTAACTGTAAGCGGGGCGGCCTACGAACTCCTGTGTGAGTCTTGAAGCTGACTTCTGCTGATGAAAATGCAAACTATCTTCAGTAAAACTTTTCTTTAATTTTTTATAATTCTGACTCCGGGTCTTCATTCTTCATATCTGGTTCTGGGTCTTTAACTTTATACCCCTTACACCAGTGACAACAGATTCACCTGCTGTAAAATGCAAAAGACTTCGTTCGGACTTCGGAGTGGCTACAGAAAGAAGAGACTGCAACCGGCCCATGCGAAAACAAGGATACATATCGGAAGGACATTACATGTAGTCACGCAATGCTTACGTTGTTAACATTAACAATTTGAGAACAAAGTATAATTTGTATGGCTTTGCTTGATATGATAACTTATTGCGATTGTTTTGTTAGATTTAATCAGCGCGATTTACTGCAATGTCAGAACCAGAACAAAAGTGGATGTTTCTTACTAGTTCAGATGACATTTTCCGGTGAAAATTCTTATGTTGGTCGCTAATATGCACGCTCCCATTGTCAAGTAGCGTAGTATTGTCACATTTTACAGCATTTTGAATCCTTGGCTATTTGTTCAAATCAGAACAGAACCGTACACCTCTTCTTTCACCGTGTACTTGGATGAGAAGTAAGGAATTGATCTAAACAGAAGTAACTTGGTAACTATCTGATTAGCCACTCCCTTTGTTCCTTTTACTTTACTAGTTTTCCATTTGCGTTTTCGAAAGGAAATGCAGAATGTGTCCACCAGTGTTGGGCAAGCTACTTGGAAAATGTAGTGTCGTCAAGGGGCCTTGGCCAGAGGCGCCATAACCTTAAAGACGCACAGGAAAGACAAGGAATAAATAACAATTACTCAAAAGTAATAATATTAGAATGATGATGATTATAAATAAGAAAACTTATATTAAGTAGTAGTTGTTTAACATTCAGTTAACAACCTGGGGAAAAAAATCCCTACACTAAGCTCAGTTAGAGGTAAGTGGTTGCCTTTATGTTCAGACAGATACATGGATTACAGCATGAACACTGGTTAACTTAAGTACATATCAAAATAAAGGTAATATTTACCTGAACATACTCCTGTATGAAGGTGAGTTCTGTGGCTTTGAAGCGAGTCCCCAGAAGCTTCTCACAGGTCTCCTGGAGGTCTTGTTCTTTTGTCAGTATACAGCTATTCAAGCGCTCCATGGCATGGTAAGTGGAGTTCCACCTTGTTGGACTGGGAACTAACAGCTGGCACCCTAGCTTGTCTTTGATAATGTCTGAAGCTTGTGTGCTTCTTGTCACGACAATCACGGCAAGGAAGCAATATGCAAGTAACTCAGTTTATTAATAATATTGGTCAGAACAAGGAGAGACACAGGGTGTAGCGCAGGGACGTCGATGGCCAAAAGAGTGAAGATGGAAGGTAGATGGTGAAGATGATGACTTGAGTGGTAATCCAGACACGGAGACGAAGACGCGACCAGAATCAGGAACGAGAACCAAGGCACAAGAACGGGACGTCAACCGGAACTCAGGAACACACAACAAGAACACCAAACAACGATCTGACAAAGGAGAAGACAAAACAGTGAGTATAAATAGGTAAGTGAATGAGCTGCAGCTGGTGACAGAAAGTGAAACCAGCTGCGCGCTGATCAGCGTTGACGGGCTGACCACGCCCTCTACTCACACACCCACACACGTGTAACAACAAAGACACGAGACACGAAGAACACAATGAATTCGTGAACCATGACACTTCTGTGTTGCTTGTTCCACAGTCCTTGGCATCTGCCAATTGTTGATCTTGATACTTTTTTAAAGGCCTCTGACTGGGTCAAAGCACCCTCAATGTCTCGTTGCAACCAGGTTGAGGGTGTGGCAGGCACATCGCTGATGAAGTGGGAGACTGTAGTCTTCTTCTGTTTTATTAAAAATGTCTGTGACATTTATGAAGTCAGTGTGTCCCTCCTCTTCGTCCTCATCCTCCTCTTCTCTGTCTTGAATGGTTCTTTGAACTTACGCAAAGACACTGAAAGCCTTCACAAAATTGGAACCATTATCTGTGGTTGTAACGGTCACCTTGTCTTTTATGTTGAAATCTCTGTGCACGTCTTCCAACATCTCAGCTAAAACATCATATGTGTGGCGCCCTATGATCCTGCGACAGGCTAATGCCCCAGAGCAGATGCTTAATGTTTCTTGGTTTATCCAGTGAATAGTCACCCCAAGGAAGCTTCTGTTGTTTGACGACCACGCATCTGATGTGGTACATACATGGTTCTGTTTGGACAAAATCATAGACAGTGTGCTTTTCATTGATGTATACTCATCCTCAAGCATTCTTCCCAATGTTCTCCTGGACATCAAATGCACAGAGGGTAAAATCTCTCGGAATAAATCTGTATATTCTGGTCTCTCTACAGTGTGAAGTGGATGCAATCCTTGAATGATGAAGTTAAGGATCAACTTGTCAAATTTCTCTTGGGTTAGGGTGGGTCTACCTCCTCTGAAATACTGTGCTACACTGCCTTGTATGAGAGGAACAGGATGTTCCTCCTCCTCATGCCTGGGTGCAATCCTTTTCTTGGCGTGCTCACGTTCCATTTCCATGGAAGCCATTTTAGTTGGGTGAACCCTCTATAAAATGTTAAAAACATAATAATTTCAGAATAATCTAAACTTTTCACTTTAAACTTTTCCTCTGATCCTTAATTCTTTCCCCACCTCTTCCCTCCTATATGTACTGTATTTGTTTATTTATTTAAGTTTGGGTAACACTTTATAATAATGTACAGTTATAAGTCCCTTAAAAGTTATTAGTTAATGATGAACTAACCATTTACAAAATATGACTATACATTCATAAATTATTAATATGTTTTATGCTAACATTTTATGAATGTTTTAATTCAGTTACAAGTAATTTATAAATTCTAGTACATACGTTCATAAATGATTGTGGTATGCTATACCGTATATATCCGTGATTAATAGTTTAAACTTATTACACTGATTTACACTGACTTAAGTGATGCAGAAAGTGTAAATGACTTGTAGAAAAACAGTAATTTACTCCACACAAAACACAAGTCTGTGCTGATAAGTTAATTTAACATAACCTACTGGAAGTCCCGGACTGTACACAATGACAATACAGCACTTGAATTTATGAATGTAGTCATGTTTTATATATGATTAGTTCATTAACTAATAATTTATAAATGACATAACTGAACAAAACATTTGTATAAAATGTTATCATACCACTTTTTATTCATTTATGAATATATAGTCATGTTTTGTAAATGATTAGTTCGTCATTAACTAATAACTTATAAATTATATATAAATATTATAAATAACTGAGTTAACAAAACATTTATAAAATGTTACTGTTATCGTACCACTTATTAATAATTTATGAATGTATAGTAATATTTTGTAAATGATTAGTTCATCATTAACTAATAACTTATAAGTAACTTATAATTGAACGTTCCGTTATTATAAAGTGTTACCAATTCAAGGAATCTAGCTAGTGGTTAGCTGTTGACAAGTTGCTAGCTGTAACGTTAGACTACTGAATTGCGATGGTTGTGTTAGCTACCTTATTCGGGAATCACCTGAATGTGTGTTCTCAAATTCGTGTTTGATGTCTTCGAAGTTGAGAGCAGCTACTTTTTTGGATTGCACAATAAGCATCTAAAGACATACTTTTTCTTTGCTGTCTCAATTAGTATCATGTACTTCTCGAGGTACGGCCACGGCGACTCCCCACTCGGGATCAATTCCTCTCTGTCCTGACCCTCTGCCATCTTTCCATCAAGTAGCGTGTCAACTGCGTGTCAGCCCAAGTAGAGTATGTGATGTCCCCTTCCGGAGCAGAAGGTGGCGGTAATGCACTAAAAGCTGTTTGCCAACCGCCGTAAAACAAAATGAAGAAGAAGTCACTGACAGATCCGTGTAGTAGAGCGCTATGGTAGGGCGGTGTCACTTAATGATCCAGAATCAGTGATCCTTAGCAGTTGTATTAGCATCTGATTTGAGCTTGTGCTTCAGAAAATGTAGCTTCAGCTTGTCTGGACGCTACCGCACTACTTGATCAAAAAAAGAGCTTTGCTACTGAAAAGCTATTTTATTCAGAAAACAGCGACGCTACCACGACGCTACTGAGAAATGTAGTTAAGCTAGTAACGTCACTACTTGTAGCGACGCTACTGCCCAACACTGGTGTCCACAATGGGCCCCACAACTTGACTGACTTGGCAAGATAACTGAGAAGGTGAATGTTAAATGTCATCTGTGACTCGCCATATAAAATCTGAAACCTGAACATGAAGTCAAGCAACATGATCTCAGCTCTGTTGATTTCACAAGGTTTTAGTTTATCCTTCAGTAGCAGATAAATGGCTGATACAAGTAGGCCAAGATGTTGCAAGTACTTTTTGGGAAGAAATCCTTCAAGACATGGTAGGCTGTAGAACAGGAGCCAGGATCGTCACTCTGAGGCTTTCCAGTGCACCCTATCTGACAACCCTCTAGGCAGTCGAGTAATCAGGTGTGGAGGTTGGATACCAACAATTCTAGCATCGATCTCTCTCAAAGTGGCAGGGCTGCCTATATAATATGGCTGGGGGGATGAAGTAGTATCAACCAGGAGTCTAGTCATCTGTCTTGAAACCCCCAGTAAGACTGCATGCATGTAGTCTGGGACAAAAACCCCAGACAACATCAAAGTATGGCAAGTTGATTAGTGGAGAAGGACCTTTTACGCCCCTAATTTTTGTCCCACCTTCTACAGCCAACTCCATATCCCTAACCATTTCCTCATTTGTTCTGTCACAATATTCTTCTGCTAAAACTTGATACTTTACTACCCTATCAACCAGACAGAATCCACAGACATAATATCCATTAAAGTTGGTAGTGTTTTGCATCAGCGGTCTCGCTTTGGAATCAACACTACAACAGAGGCCAACTATTTTGCTGTTATTAACAGACTCTTCTTTATGCCATGTGACACCAGTGTCAGCTAGGGTCTTGGCCTGGTCCACAAATGACTTCAGAAAGATTTCCTTCACAGGCTCTTTTGGCCCAAACCAAAGGCCAGCAAGCAATACATTCTTAAACCTAAGTTCAGGCGGAAGCTCATTGATCATTATGTGGATGGGCCATATAGAGAACTTTGAGGAGTTAAAGACAGGGCTTCCATCTGAGTTAAATATGTATGATAGGTTGTGAGAATCTGAGAGGATCTGGTTTGGTCCAGACAAATGACTGTACTTCTCCCCATCATAGATGTCTGACAACATCTCATTATGACTCTTTTGCCGATCAAACCTATAATTCAAATGGGCACTCGCATCTGTGCTTTCAAGCAGAGTCTGAATTTGTGGGGCAAGAGGAACATTGATAAAGATGTTACCACCATTCATAGAACCAGTATCAAAAGTGTTGCCACATGATCCACATTCATCCATTTGTTTGTCACTGATTTCCTGGACTGTTCCTATGTTTAAGTAACAAGTTTCACAGTAGAACTGAAATTCTACTTCCTCACAACTTTTTTAAACACTCTGTTAAAAAGATACTTGGATCGAGGTACAACCTCCTGGCCAAACTATTTATTTATCATAATCATGAGCATTGCCTCAGCTTTTGTGGTAGTTCCTGTGGCAGTCAAAGCAGTGTCCATGTCCGGCTGTAGGTCAATCATTGACAGGGGATCAGAAGTGTTCTGCTTCATGCTGCCTGTCCTGTGGTCTACCTCAGACTCGGACTCTGTTCCACTGCATGCCTTTAAAAAAGCAACATCTCTGTTAAAGGTATGGTTGTGTGTAGGTCTGCTCATACACAAATTCACGTAGGTTCATAGTTATTTAAAAAAAAAAAAAAAACGTACACACACTCAAAAATGAATAATTAATCAAATACTTTGATCAATTTATAATTCAAAATGTAATAACAGAAATTATAAAAAATGCCCATAACCCCCTTAAGGTCCGCCATCCTGGTTTGTTTACATCTAATAGCTACCACAATTCCTTGCGCTCAGGTAGTTTGCCGTTACTGGCCTGGAATGCTACAAAGTCGTAAGTCGGGGTTTGAAGTCGTGATTTACGTGCTGAAAAACCTGCCTGGAACGCAGCATTAAACCCTGTTGCACACCGGTACACGCCGTTTCCAGGAAACATGACGTTCAACCCGGAAACCGTAGCAAAACGTTGCGCACCGTTTTGAACGTGCCCCTGGCCTGTCATGTCGACACAGTGTCTGGCGAGGTATCTTTGCCTTACTTTGAGGTTCCAGGTATAGATTATATTTTTGTCTATTTGTCCAAAAAAATAAATAATGAAACAAAGTGCGCGGGACGAGTTGAGTTCTAATCACGTAAAAAGGGGGCGGAGATTAGCTTGCGCGTGACAGAGGGTGCCAACTGAAATAACGGTATAATTTAAACTGATCTGCCCATTCACTAGCGAAACCACCCATCTTTTTCTGTCAGTTAAGTTAGTGTCATTAATACTTTTCTTTCCTGATATTTTCGATGCAATATTTACTTTTCTGTCCATATTTTAATACCTTTTCTCTGTCTTTACTACTTTATGTCAGTATTGAGGTAGACTAACGTACCGGGTTGTGTATTTATCCGGTGCTAACATTACCTCAGTTCCAGCTATACGGTTATGTTGTCGTAGTAAAAAAAAATCTAGCGATTTTGGCTCGATTTACGAGACAGTCAACTCAAAAAGTTATCCTATAACATATAGACTGCTGGAAAAGGATGGACGATTTGAGTATTGAATGTGTCAGTCAGAGATTTTGCTAAATCGTTTCTGTCTCGGAATGTAACATTAAATGTATCAACATTGCTTAGTAAGTAACTTAATACTGCTTATTAACATAACTTACCACGTAAGTCTTTGTTGATAGTAATAATAACAAAGTTAATTAAACAATAAAAGACAAAGAAAACTTTTTGACTGGATGCCTTAAACTATAGTTAAATGCATGCATTGGTTTATTTGCATTTGATTATTGATTATGCATTTGTTTATTTATTTATTTATTTAAAGAACTGTTTATTTCATTTGTATCTTTGTTTTATTTGACCTTTTTGTCATGTTTATTGTAATTTGGTTATTTGCATTCTAGTGAAACGGGTAGTGGCTTGCAACAGAGAGTGTCTGCCAATGTAATTATTCACAAATAAGACATTTTGTGTTGCTGATACAAATTAATTGATGTAATGTGTTCTTAATAATTGTAATTTGTCTTGTATGCTAGCATGTTTGCCTACGTCCGGTATATCGACGACAACGTCCGACAGATAGTGCCCTTGGACTACATAAAAGGCTTCTGTCCAAAGAATGTGAAGGATTTTGAAATAAAGAAAAAATATAGGTAACACTTTATTTTAGGGATCAAAAATTAGACACTAATTAATGACTAATAACTGCACTTGTAAGTAACGAGTTAAGTACTTGTATGCCATTACAAGCTATTTATAAGGCCTTTATTGGCTGTTGTCTTATTTTTGTCTAATAGCCCCATTATACTTGTTTCTGTCCTAACAATGTACTAATTAGCTAAAAATAAAACAAACCAATAGCTTGTACTGTGTCAATTACACACTTTATAAGTTCCCAGTACACTGTGTGAATATGTTGCTTATAAGTATGAAATAAATATAGAACGGACATTTCAACAGACATTGAAATTTGCAGAGAAACACTGTCTTTCTAGCAGTTGTTCTATACTAACAAATGATTTATAACTGAAATATTCCCTTTATTAATAGGTAGCAAGCTCATTTATCACTAATAAATGCAATATTACTTCAGATTATGTTCCCTATTCTAAAGATTTGCTGTTTTCCAATAAAAAAAGGGACATGTAATATTGCAGTGAACAACTCAGTGTTTATTGTTTTTTTATGGTTCAAGAGAACAAACGGATGAGACACATCTTGAATAATAATAATAAATAAATAAAATCAATAAAAACACTGTTTTAATTGTAACAATCTTAAATAGAAATTTAAAGTTAAAGGGCCCTCTCAGGTCCTTTTCAACACTTTTTTCTTTAATCTAAAACAATTATCTAAACTTTTACTTTTACTGAACAGATCTTTCTTGAATAAAATCGTGCAGCAACACATATTTCAATACTTCATCAAAATGGGCAATAGATGCCCTTGAGCTTTGAGATCTTCAATGAATCTTTTACCCACTGAGCAAGCGACGTCTGTGGACATACAAAACAGGTTGATATCACGTCCGTCCGTCCGTCCAGGCCATAATCTGGACGTCCGGTGACATCCAGAAACAGTCCATAAATGACGTGAATAAAGATGTCCAATCTGGCCATAATCTAAATGTCCACTGACAGCCAGAACTAGTTGAGAAAAGACGTTCATACTGGCTATAATCTGGACGTTCGTTGACATCCAGAATTAGTCGCTAAATGACGTGAATAAAGCTGCCAATTTGGCCACAATCTAAACGTCCGTTAACATCCAGATTTAGTCAATAAATGACAGAAAATATGTTTAGGCCACAATCGAAATGTCAACAAATCAAAAAAAGATGTTCACAATCCGGCTATAGCCAGAAATGACAGTAAGAAAGAAAAAGAAAAAAGAGACAGCATGGCTAAAGGCAATTTTTTTACTATTATTTAAATGATTGTAAAAGAACTACAACAAAACACAAAAACATTAACAACCATCGTCACAACATTACCACATTAGAGTCCCTCAGTCCAGACTAATTTAAGTCTTTCTATACAGATTAAGTGCCAAGTCTTACACAGCCACTGTTCTTATGGCTTTTCAGTTTTTAGAGAACTCAATAGACTCATTTTCAATTAATGTTTAAATCTTATTGCATTTAAAAAATTTACATTTGTGCATGTGAAATTTAAATAACAGAAAAAGCAAGGTTTATAAAATAAATATCACTTTTCTTTTCACATTCACGAAAACTAAAATTATTTCTATATGTAAATTCAAAGTTAGGATTCACATAACATTTGATAAAATCACAAATGTCACACCAAAATGTCCCTGTGAAAGAGCAGTTTCAAAGTAAGTCTCATGTTTTTCTGAACAGAAAGAGTATGTCAAGTCTTTTGAAAGAGCACTTAGTAAAACCTATGAATTAACTTAAATTCTCTAATTTCTAATAATTCTGGTAGCCTTATGTCCAAGCTTTTTTTCCACGGAATGATCAGCTGAGACTCAATTAAACGGATCAATTGACAGACTCCTCCCAAAACAATTATAAATGTCTTATTGTTTTTTTATTTAGATGAAGAACGCCACTGAGCAACAAAGAGATGAAAAAGGTTGCTATATGGATATTGGGGACAAAGGCAGACGGTGAAACACTCTTCTAAGTCCATATGGAATATTCGAAAGTTTTATATAAAATTATATTTATATTCTAGAAAATTTTTCGTCTGTTTGAGGGTGATGGGTGTAGCAACAACGAGAATGCAACCCACACGAGTGAAGCGTTCGTACATAATCAAACACAAGGGGCTGCATATTCCAAATTATCCCTGAGGCTATGAGCCAAGAAGACCTTTTGTTGTTTAACTAAAGGAACTACGTTGTCAATGTTTTATAATTTGGCAAGAACAGATCTGTTCAGAAATGGTGAAACAAGAGGCCCTAACAAGAAGCCAACTGACCCCTGCGCCTAAACAGACTAGCCTTTCATTAAGAACCAAGGTCTCATGATATGCTGAACAAGAACAGATTTCAGCAGGAACTATCATTACCTCAGACTGGAATGTCTTTCTTAAACCCCAGAAACTTTACACACACACACATAAGGACTTTCCTCCATATCAAATACCAATAAAACTCATCCCAGAACAATTCTTGACTGACCCACAATCAAAATCATGTAACATAACATAATTATATATTGTGTTTACAACCCCTGTAGGTGTCTATTCTGCTTAGATCACATCTAAGTCATGTAATTGTTTTAAATATTAGAGATGCTGGAATGAAAGTGTTGTGTTTCCTATCATTATGCTCATATATTATTAATTCAGAGGGTGGCTTGATTGAAATCTGTGTAAAAATGTTTATGTTCTTAAAATGGAAATTTTGTCTAAACTGAATCCTATGTTCAAGCTGATGAGTAAGCAGACCACAGAGAACACATGAATAACCATATAGTATCTTATTGTCCGAATTCCAAATTCCTCCAGGAGGCGGGACAAACATTTTGAGTTTAAAATCTTAGACCCGGACACAGAATCGCTCTCTTGTGATCCGCTCTCTTGTGATCCTCTCTCTTGTGATCCTCTCTCTTGTGATCCGCTCTTGTGATGCGCTCTTGCTCTCTGGTGATGCTCTTGTGATCCGCTCTTGCCTCTGCTCTTGCGATGCTCTCTTTCGGCAGAACAAGCCGGGTGGAGCCGACGATGGTTATAGTAACCATGTAGACGCAGAGACAAATGACCCAAATCAAGATATGGGTTAAAACAGATTTAATTGAAGCCATCTCGTCACACTTTCCTTTCTTTTCTTAGTTTGTTTCTTTTCCGTTAAAAGTCTCGGTTCTAAGTTAAGTTTTGCTGCAAAGTTTCGTTTTAACGTTTCAACTGCAAAACCAGCTTTCAACTTCAAAGACTTTCATTCATCCGCGCCAACACACCACGTGACTGGCTGTCCAAAGTCTATCCAGGCACATGAGAAGATCAGCCAAGCAACGGACCAGGGAACCCCCTTCACGACAAAAGGGAACCCCAAAGCAAGGACAAGCAAGTACCTCCAGACTTGAAACTGCAGGTGCATTTTAATATCAAATTGAATTACCCGCCTAAGAAACGATACAAGGGTGAAATTAATTATTGATGCTTCGTTCAGGTTGTGTCTTTTAAGTGCATATAGAAACTTGGGATCTCACCATCTAACTCCTAAAACTCATTCTTCCTCACTCCCTGTCTTTCTTCAACTTGTATGAATGCGTGTGCGTGTGTTTGTTTTAGATATTTGTTTTGTGTGTTAGTCATAGGCTTATAAATTATAATCAATAAAGTTTGTATTTGAAAAGAGAAGCATTACTTGTGATATGTGCTTACAGATTTATTGTCTTGAACTTCGATCTAAGTTACCTATGCTTTGACCCTTGATTTATTTCTTAATTTAGCTGTTAACTGGGAATTAGTCTTTCTTGGCCAAGAAGATATTATATTTCCTAGAATTAATCATTGTTTATGCTTTCCGTTCATTGGATGAACTGATAAACTGATCATACTATTGATTTTGCTACAGTAAATTCGGAAAATAATTCAATTATTAATTATTGATCATAATCCGTTATGAATAATAATTAATTATATTTATACGTGCGTACAATCGCTACATGGGTATTTCATAAATGGGCCTTTGAAGGCCATGGTTCCAAAAGATCATGTTCCAAGCTGACCAACTTGACCTCAGCAAACGTGTAAATAAAATCAATTTCACCCATACTCTATTTGTCAAATTTTTTATAGCCTATATTTTGTTGTTATTTATTTATTATGTGTATGCTGTTTAGTAAAATTATATTAAAAAGTAATATATGCATATTTTTCGGATAGTGTTTTTTTCTCTCTCGTTTTTTTTTCTGGGGGAAAAGGCGGTTATTGGGTACTCTTTCCGGTTTCAAGTAGATTGTGATATACCTCCCCTGTAGAAACAGTTCTAATCTACCTTAGTGTTAATAAATAATAGGGACGGTCAAATATACATTATTTTGATTTTTTTTTAAACTTTTATAACATGATACTGAGATTTTTTATATTGATCAAACGTGCTCGGAATACAAAGTTTCCAGTTCTGTGGCGGACGGATATGTGACTGCAGTCTGGTCCGCACAGCAGTCTCCGGCTCTCCGCAGTCCGCACCTTACAGGGATAGTTCACTTTGAAATTATTTTTTTGATATGTTTACAAGCGGTAAAAACGATATAAATACTGTTCGTTTTCTCACACAAACCGCTCGTTTAGTGTCTTAGGCCATCAATGTGTACTTACATTTACGAGTCATTAAATCATGTTTAATTTGGACTTCTCTGGTCATGCTCTTTGAGGTGGTGACCATAGACCTGCATTATATGACTGACAGACAAGAACGGTTTGACCTAAAAATATCAAAATTGAAACTACTGCGGAAACAAAGACACCTACATCTTGGATGTCCTTGAGGTAAGCTAAAACATATCAAAAATTAATTTTAAAGTCAACTATCCCTTTAACTGTCTGAAGGCTGACTTCGTCTCGTGTCGCTGTATCACACTTGACAATCAAGGACTTGTAAGTATGTTGTAATATTGGTAATAATATAGTGAGTGATTCCCGAAATGTTATCATAAAGTTTTTTTCGTTAGTCGCAGTTGGTCCAGCCAAGTCATCACTCAAATGTGTTTTCCTCTAAATGGACGTGCTAGCTAATCAACTACTTAAGCTAGCTTAGTTGGCGCCAATCAGCCTCAAACCGGACTTTCTATGGCAAGCCGTTTTAACATGTAATAATTTAAACCGACTAGTATTTTAATACTAACGTTACTTATTTTTTAGATACTATTCCATTAATTACTAGTACTTATTCATTAGCAACTATGTTTATTCTTTAGCTAACTTACTAGTCAGAACACAGTTCAATTAAAAATGTAAAATAAATAATCTTGCTAGTTACATTTGGAATAAGTATCTAATATAAAGGTACTTGTATTAAATAAGTACTAGTAGTAGCAAGTTAATAAGTACTAGTATCTAATTAATTGATAGTAGTTCTAATTGATAGAATAAGTCGTATCTATTGAATAAGTACTAGTCTATTTAATAAGTGTCTAAGGAATAATTACTAGTATCTATTGAATAAGTACTAGGCTAGAGTCTAATGAATAAGTACTAGAGTCTATTGAACAAGTACTAGAGTCTAATGAATTAGTACCAGTGTCTAATGAATAATTACTAGTGTTTATTGAATAAGTACTAGTATCTAATGAATAAGTACTAGTCTATTGAATAAGTGTCTAAGGAATAAGTACTAGTATCTATTGAATAAGTACTAGGCTAGTGTCTAATGAATAAGTACTAGAGTCTATTGAATAAGTAATGAATAAGTACTAGTGTCTAATGTAATGAATAAGTACTAGTCTATTGAACAAGTACTAGTGTCTAATGAATAAGTACCAGTGTCTAATGAATAATTACTAGTGTCTATTGAATAAGTACTACTATTGAATAAGTACCAGTGTCTAATGAATAAGTACTACACTGTAAAAAGTGAACAGTTGGATCAACCTAAAAAAAATTACTTCAATTGGTAACACCTAAAAAAATTAAGTTCTCAACTTAAATTATCACGTTTTATCAACTTCATTTCACTAGGTCAATCACACTTAAATTATTTGAGTTCATTCAATCCTATTATTTACATTGGTCTGACTTAATTTCACTGCATTCCAACTTAAACGTATTAAGGTTTCCTACAGTTGGATCAAATTATAAAAAAATACTTCAATTGGTAACACCTAAAAAAATACATTCTCAACTTAAATTTATATTTTCTTAACTTAATTTCACCAGGTCAATCACACAAGACTCAAATTGCTTTATAAATATTTATTAACATTAATTCATTTTATACGCCATCAGTATTTTTCAAATTACAAACTTTGAGAAATCATTACAAACTGTTCATATTTGTTGTGCCAATGAAATTTAATTTACTGACACACTTAACATCCATTCCATTAACAGTCTTTTTGCAAAGTTGTCTTTGCACAGCACTATGCTCAAAACTGAGCCACTAATACATTTATAAAAAATAAATATAAAAACATAGTGGTTATGCCCTATGCCGTACAAACACAAAAAGTTAACTTTTGTGCTGAACACAAAAAGTTAACTTTAGCTGGAAGTAACATTATTCAAGAACCGCTATAACGCCAAAACAATCCGTTACCTTAAATTATATGTTTACCTCTGTAAAGCTGCTTTGAAACAATCCATTGTTAAAAGCGCTATATAAATGAAGATGACTTGACTTGACTTGACAAAAGATGATGTGTTGAAGAATGTTGGTCACCAGACAGTTGACGGCACCCATTGACTTCCATAGCAGGAAAAAAATAAATACTAGAAGTCAATGGGTACCGTCAACTGTCTGGTTACCAATATTCTTCAACACATCTTTTGTGTTCAGCAGAAGAAAGAAACTCATGCAGGTTTGGAACAACTTGAACCATTTTTAGGTAAACTATCCCTTTAATATATTCTTAAATTAGAACCATAAGTGTATGATAAGTGCTTTAGAACACCCTACAGGTAATGCCCTAAATTTAAAGTGAACCAATCAACTACAGATTCGAACATACAACTACACATTCATACTAGACATATAAATGAACAAATAGATAGTCTACAAACATAAGAAAACAAATGAAACATCCAACTAAAACGGAGACATTCTTTTAAACAGACTAGACATATGCACATTCTAACATTACAGCAAGTTCACTGTAGTCTACTGAAAAGACTTTGAACTTTTGGTGACATCAAGCTGCAAGAGAACTTTCTGGAATACCTCGAATGTAAAACGAAGTGGTTTTGGGTCAGCCAGATTGATGATGTATATCATCCCGAGAAGCAAGGCACAAGCTGCTGTGAACAAAGGTAGTTCATTCAAAACTTTAACACCCTCGATGGCGACAGCTATATCAGCCGGTGGTTCGTGATGTTCTCCCCCCTCCTTCCAAATAACTACACCGCCATGGTAAAGGTGCTCCAGCTCACCCTCGCAATCATCTCGCTGGTTCTCCTAAAGTAGTGTACATTAAAAAAAAAATACATTTTGCGTTCATAACTACAAAACACAAATTTAAACTTTCTGAAAAATAAAATCAAAATAGAATATGCAGAATTTCAACTCACAAGGTACTCCTTGATGAGGTCTTGAGGATTTCCCCCCAGGAAAACGATGAGGGCCTTCAGGACACATTTTTTGTGTGAATGTTTTCAGTCTGTGAAAAAGCAATTGTGATTATTTTTAAAATTCTGAGTAATCTGTAATAGAGAATCGATTTCGCCGAGGATGGCGAAGGACAAGAAAATATAAATATTTACAAAACTATAAAAGTTTGTATTAATGACTGGCCAAAGTATATACATCACAGAAGTATACAAAAATTATTATTCAGATATACAGTGAACACTGATGTCTACGTTACCGTTCAAAATAGAATATTTTTTTCTTTAGTATGGCACTTTTTTAGCAGAAACCGTAGTCCTCTGTGGTTCATATAATGCAAGTCAAAGGCTACCGTCTCTTTTGAGAGTAAAAAAAATAAATAAATGTATACACGTGGCTTCAGACAATACATCGAGGTCTTAGGAACTGAAACAATCAGTCTGTGCAAGAAACAAGAACATTAACATGCAACATTGCCATGAACGCACTCAGGGCCGTTTGCTGAGGCTGTTCACAGGTAATCACAAGTAATAATGTTGTAAATAATGTTCAGTTTTTTGCATAGAACGATCGTTTCGCTTCAATGAACCTTAAACCTCAATGAATCGTCAGGACCCACAGGTATTAATTTTGTTTTGCCTGTATGTTTTTTTTTTGGGACTCTTTTTGACTTGCATTATATATTAATCACCATGGACCACAGTTTCAGCAAAAAAAAAAAAAACTTCTTTACTGTTCTACTGAAGAAAAAAGTCACCTACATCTTGGATGGCCTGAGGGTGAGTAAATTAACAGCATTTTTTTATTTTATGGGTGGACTATCACTTTTAAATTGTCCATTTTGATTGGGTGGTTATGACAATTTCAAAGCTATAAAACAAGTATTTAGGCTAACAATTAAATGTTACTTTTAAACATACTGTGACTAAAATAAGATTGTTTAGTTGATATTAATGTAAAACACACAGACGTACCTGATCCAAAATTTGAAGAATTTCTGCATTACTTAAATTAATAGAAATTACTTACCATGTAACGTTATAGCAATCGTCGTCCTCAGTTGTCAAACATGAAAAAAAGCTTTCGGTCCTAAGGGGAGAAAAATGTTGTAGTATTTAACTTAAGTGGTAGAAAATTATTTGCTACAGGCCAAGTAATTAATTAGTTTTGAAAATACTACTATTTCTACAAAAAAAAAAAAAATTATTTACTAAAGAAAACCCTGACATTTTTTCCTGGATGAAACACCTCGAGCTAGGCGGATGAAACACAAATAAAAATGTATTCGTTTTTATATGTTTTATTCATAGATATTTCTAGTTTCGTTTTATTCTCCCACAACTCGCACACAGAGTGAGTGCATTACCGCCCGCGCCATCAAATTTAGTCCCGCGCCGCACTTGTTGGGAGTGCACGTCTCTAGATCAAGGGCCCGGCTCGAGGATAGTGACGGGAAATATCGGCCCGACAAGTTCGGGCTCGGGCAGAGAATCTAAGCTGTAGAGCTGATTGAGACGCACCCAATGACTTTTATCACAGACTTTCAATCATTTTGGGCGAAAAAATGTCGATGAATAAATCAGAGCTAACGTTTCAAAGACAAATAAAAGAACAGACAAACATTACTTGAAAATCAAACTCAATAGGCTACTGCAGAAATTAAAATTCGTGCATTTTGTCCCGCTCCCCGAGCACTTCCCGCCCAAAGCATTTTCAATATCTCGGGCGGCACAGACGGTTAAGGAGGCATCAATTTTTAAATTATGTTATACACATACTCCCAGTCCCAAGATACAAACTGAACACATTTTTATAAAACAAACGAGTAAATACAACATCCTGTATCCATAGAACATTATTCAGTAACGCTATTTCGCAAACGTACGTTAAAAATTCGGTTAATTACGATTTCGTTAGTATTCATGTTCACAAACAACATTAATTAACTCATAAACAACTAATACACACGTCCAAAAGTTGCATATTCGAGGATATTAATTAAAACAAACTTCCAACCTACCTTATTCATCCGAGTGCGAGAGAAAAAGAAAATGGCGGTTGAGCAGAAGTTCCAGACAGGCTCGTGGGTCATGACGTCAGAAAAAAAAACGTCTGATGCAGGGGTCCTTAAAGGGAAATTATACTTTGGGTGAAAGTGAGATATTTGAGTGTCAGTGAATTTCTATGCGTTCAAGTTGAATGAGTGCACAATAATCAATTACGATTAGGAAAGCAGAAATACGAAGTACATAGACCAGGCACGGCGCCAGGATTTCAGGTTTGGATGGGCCAGACCAATTGTGGGTGGGCCTTAAATTAAAAACGTTAAAACGTTATCTAATCACTGTTTAACCTAATACAAGTTACTGACTAATATACTGCTATATTATCTGTACGCAGGGCCGGCTATACATAATATAGATTTTAATAGCTTGATGCTCTTTAAATATTTTGTTGCATTGTTAAAAAGTTTCGGTGCATATGGACGGAACTATCCGCGATCGCTCTCCTTGGTTCTGACCAAAGAAGAGCGCTTTGGAATCTCCATTACGCATTTACCTGGGCTGCGTTTCCCGATAAAAGAAAAAACAATGCTCTTTATAAAATAAGCACTTCAGAAATAGTTGAAATTGCATTTATTAGGACTCATGGGATGTTATAAAAAATAATCTAAACTATAATAGCCTATATTTAGACTGTAAAAGAGGTCAGGAATGTAATATTTCCCCAAAACATAGTTTAGTTCTGCTCCTATAACATGAGGCTGAATATTTCACAATTCTTAATGGTTTAAGTTTTCAACATGCTACATTACAGATCAACAACACTGCCCGACAGTTTCAATCAATAGCCTACTCGGGAACAGAACTTGTTCATTAACCCTTGTGTTCTGTGTACTCCCCTTATGGACCGGGTCAAATTGACCCTAATTGGATTCAATACAATTCCTCAAAAATCCCACTATGAAAAACAACAAAGATTTAGATACAAACTGTAAACTTTTAATATCAACATTTGTCAAACATTACAAAAACATTATATCTGAAAATATAATTTATGAAAATGTTTTTAAAACATTTTTTAAACCAGTTTTGTTTTGACACAATTGGAAAATAAACAGTATACTGATTTTTTTTTCATATATTTTTTTTCCTTTTTTTTTTTACATTTTATGCTTTGAACACCGTAACTGAACAAAAAAATTGCTGTAAAATGAAATTTTTTCATTTTCCTAAGTTAACTTTCCCTAGTTTCCTAAGACCTATTTTCCTAGTTTCATTATTCACTCACTGGGAAGTGAGAAACCAAACATAACAAAAACATACATCAAATAAATGTTTTTTATTTATTTTTTGGCTCTGTGAAGCTGCCTTTGAAAATCCTACATAAAAGTTTTGGTTAAAAGCTAGGTATTTTAGATATTTTGAATATTGAAATGAGAGCTTATTTTACAATCTGTGTCTGACAAAGATTTTCATCTGTAATTTGCAAATAATTCTGAACACTGTAATTTTAGCTTTTTCAAGTGTGTTTGGTTAGGGTTAGAGCACTTTTAGATGCACTTGCACGTTAGAACTGGAGTTGAAGTGCCCTGACATACAGAAAATAAATGTTTTTATTTTGTGTCTGTACAGTTGCTTTTGAATGGCTGTCTATGAGGGTCAAATTGACCCGCGAACATCACAAACGTAACAGTAATTTTGTTTGTATATGTCAAAACACATCAGCATGTTGAAACTTTGCATGCATGTTCATCATGATAAATGAGAAAAAATCACAAAATATCAAGAAAAAAAACAAAGGTTAACCAGTATTTCCAACAACTTGAAAATCGAAACGGGTCAAATTGACCCGCAACATAACACAAGGGTTAACAACGTCATCTGTCCATTTATTTATTTTCGATTTCATTAACAACAGACTTACTTATTATACAGAGAAGATGTATTAAAATGTAACCTATACAATATCACAATATCAACAAAGTGATCTGCATTGCAGAAAAACAACAACAGCAAAAAACATTTCAGAAGCCAAAAAATAATCAGGCTAAAAAATAACAACTGAGTAACAACTAAGTAAAAGACACTCATATTTATGCGCTAACAGACAGGCTTAAAAGATTGCCAAACGTGAAGGAAAGGGAAGAAGAGAGAGTATGAGAAGAATATTCATTCATTTGCAAATCAAATTATTTATCAGAGCAGTAGGAAAGGGCATACTACTGTAACGGTCACTTTGTGCTTTTATGTTAATCTGAGGTAAAATGAGAACTGCGCATGTGCGTACTGGGTAGACTGTCAGTAATAGATTTGAAAGTTGAGGAGATAACCGCTCCACCGACTGTTGTAGGCCTACTCTTTCTTTTATTTCATTTTATATTTGTGGACGAGTGTGACGTTTGAGTAATTTTACTAAACACGGGGAAAATAGCCTACGCTCTCGTCTTTCGTGCATCTTTCCCTCCGACACCTCTGAGCCTCAACTTTGCGTTACACTAGGCCTATCTTTCCGAAATTACAGGAGTAGTCGTTTTTACAGATTTTGCTCTTGAAAATGTCAATGATTTCATCGAAGTCGAGAGTTACTGTAAGCTCTCTCTCAAAGGTCAACAGACAGAGGGACATAAGGCGAGAGGTAAGCATGGTGCTCCTATTTGGTGTTTTAATCCAGTTGACACTGGAAAAGACGCGTTCAACTGTACAAGATGTCATTGGCAGTGTTATCAGAGCTTTTAAGAAAGCATGGATATTCGGGAAAACGTCCCCATTGCATATGTCCATCACTTCTACAAGACTTTTGAGATGTTCTCCTCTTTTTTTCTTCCTCTCTAGGAGTTGCACAAACACGTCAAGCTCTGACTCTGATATGGTTACGTGGAAGCGCTTCCCTGTATCATTGAGAGACTTCGCTATAGTGGCCAAGCTGGTGTCATTTGTATCAAGGCTAGGGGACATCAGGATTGCAGCAGATGCCATGAGGCCATAGGTGTCACTGTGGAATCGAGTGTTCAGTTCATTAAGCTGGCAGTCTATTAGCGTGTTGGAAATGTTGCGCAGGTCACTATCACTCCTCACCCTTGTCGATTTCCCCAACGTGCATGTGACAATACTTCCCTCAAATCGGCCTGGGAGCTTTCTTGAGCGAGGCAAACTCATGACATCCCAGTTCCCGACATCATGATCCTCCATCATCTTATTTGTTGTTGCTAAGATATTTGAGAACGCAGAGTCACCGGAGCGAATGTCTGTCAGTTCTTGTTTGAGGTTCTCGATCAAATCAACCGTGTCTGTCACTGATGTGTCGATGGACTGGAGGCTTTTAGACGTGAAGTCTGATTTACTGAACAATTGTATGAAAAGTACAAGGAGGAATATTAACTTTTTTGTTCTGATCTGCTGAAGTAGTGACTGTGCCTCAATCTCACTCTGTCCCCCGTCTTCCGCATACTGTGCCAGCACCTCCACGATAACATCATACAGAATGAAAACTTTTGTCACTGCGGCTGATCTTGAATCCCACCTGGTGTCACACCCTCGCTCCAATTCCAATGACCTCTGATCGGGCCGCATCTCTCTTTGCGCGTTAAGGAAACGGGCATGACGTTCGCTGCCGCACATGAAGGTGTGCAAGGTGTTGAGAGTGTCGAAAAAAGTAGAAGCATCCAGCGATGTCCGGGCCACAGTTGACAGGACGAGGTTTAACCTATGAGAGTGACAGTGCACGTAGATGGCATTTTGAAAGGTGCCCTTAAGGATGGCTTGGACACCACCCTTATGCCCAGCCATTACCGATGCACCATCAAACCCAAAACCAACGCAAAGGCTAGGGTCTAGTTCAAAAGGTGCGACAACTTCTAATATTTTTTGTGCTATCGCATAAGCAGTCATGTTGTCTGTGGATACGATGCCAACAGCGCGTTCTCGCACAGTCCCCATGTGCACATACCGAAAGCAAACAGCCACCAGCTGCTTTTTAGATACATCCTTACACTCGTCTGCTAAAATAGCATAGAAAGATCCCTCATGCAGTTCACGTTTAATCCGTCGCAACAGGAGAGTGCACACAGCATCCAACAGATCATTCTGAATTTCGTGACTGAGCATCTTTGCATTGCTAGGGATCGCATCTAGTCGCTCTTGAGTTGCTTTGTCATGCTTGCAGACAAGTCTATAAAATTCTAGGAAATTACCTGCGTTTTTGACCTCCTCATTCTCCCGGTTGCCACGCAGGGGTACTTCTTGTTTGGCACAAGTAATCAGAACGTCCAGAATTACTTTGATGTGCTCCCGATTCCTCTCTATGATTTCACACTGTCTACCATCTGTGTTGTTGAGTTGATGGATGACAGAGCCCCGCTCAGACATTGACAGCCTGTAATTGTTAAATTTATCCAGAGCAAATGTGTGCGATTTGCTATTCTGGTGCTTTAAACAAGCGTGATTGAGGTGCTTCCAGTCCTAAACTTCTCCTCCCTGCCCCGATCACCAAAGTGCCTACACATCTTACAGAAGACTGCATCCTTCCTAATGCTGTACTCAAGGAAATTGTATCTGCTATACCAGTTTGTGGAGAAACTCCTTGCTTTATCACCTATCACTGTGACCGGATACTTCAGCACTGGTTGAGTTGCGGGCTCATCCACGGAAGACAGATCCACAGCAGGACTATCATCCACTCGCGAGTCAAAGGCGCTGAGAGGCAGAGGCCCTGGCGCCCTCCTAGCAACGGTGCTGGTCGCACTAGCTGCGCTAGTCGCACTAGCATTCTGGGGTGGCAGAGACGGAGATGTGCTAGGTGATGTGGATCTCAGCTCTCATTCATCTCCTGGTTGCAGCGATAACTCAGAGACTGTACGTGCGCGTTTAAGGTACCTAAACAACGACTGTTGTAACATTGTCCTTTACTGGAAATTATTTTTATACAAGCTAATGATAAGCGCTGAAGCTGTTTCATGCGGCGGGGGCTGCTGAGCTGGGGTTGGAAAATATGTGACGTCATTATGTTTTTTAATTTAATCATTGTTGATTATTAAAGTGAGCATGCAGCATGAGAGAGATGATAGGCTATCATGAGATGCGCAATATTTCTGGATACATGGAGTGGGTATTAAAACATTATTTTGACCACTTAATTGAGTTTTTTCGTTTTGTATTAAATTGTATCTTAATTTTGATCAATGTTTTATCAACCAATTGCCATTATTGAATAAATAAGAAGCAAATATATAGCAGACAATGTAATGAGGCGCCGGCAAAATGTAATTGCGATTTTTTTAATCTCACAATTCTGACTTTTTATCTCAGAATTACATGATATAAAGTGGCAAATGCAGGTTAGCTATAAAGTCAGAATTGCGTGATATAAAGTCGCAATTGTAGCCTATGTTATTAAGTCAAAATTGCGTGATATAGGCTAAAAGTGCGAGAAATATAGCTTGAAATTCTGGCTTTTTTCACATAATTGCATGTTTATCTCGCAATTCTGACTTTATAATAGGCCTACGTAATTGGGAGATATAAAGGCAGAATTGCAAGATATAAAGTGCGTGTTACAAAGTCAGAATTGTGAGATATAAAGTAAACTATGGGTAAAAAAGAGAAGCAATTGCGACTTTATTTCACGCAATTCTGACTTTATTTCACGCAATTCTGACTTTATAACATGCAATTGCGGCTTTATTTCACGCAATTGCGACTTTAATTCACGAAATTCTGATTTTATATCTCGCAATTCTGACTTTTTTTCTCAGAATTGCGAGATATAAAATCAGAATTTCGTGAACTAAAGTCGCAATTGTGTGAAAAAAAGTCGCAATTAGCCTATCTTTTAAAATGTTTTATTCTATGGCGGAAACAAGCTTCCATACTAGGCTATAGCCTGCCCTATTTAAGTAGCCTAAGGCCTTATTCCACATATCTTCGAAGTTCGAACCAGCAGGCCATTCTGGGTTGAGCGGGCGAGCCTGCAGAATGAGCGAACAGAGCGGAATATTCAGAAATGCGCTCTCCGCTCACATCCTCTGATCGGAAGAAAACCCGAACACCGTCTGCTGAACTTGCGCAGAAACATCAAGAAATAACCAGCTTAAAATTGTTTTTAAAACTAAACATTTAGACTATTTTAGCACAAATTATGAGCTTAATTGGCGATTTTTTATAATTCTTGACAAAAAAAATTTAAGAAAAGTTTTGGGTCGGCCTGTTGAAAAGTGGGTGGGCCTAGGCCCGTCAGGCCCACCGATAACGCCGTGCCTGACATAGACTCAAATAGTTCTAGTAATCCAACTTACACCCATATTCACTTTTTACAGTGTAGTGTCTAATGAATAAGTACTAGAGTCTAATAAATAAGTACTAGTGTCTAATGAATAAGTACTAGTGTCTAATGAATAATTACTACTATCAAATAATAAGTACTAGTATCTAGTGAAATGAGACCCATGCTAATTAATTCACCCCTTTCCTCTCTCTTTTATGTTCTGTGGCCAGGATCTCTCATTCATCAGTGCAGCTACCAAGAATAGTGAGTATTTGTCCTCTACCTCCTTTGTCTCAATGTTATTTCAACACAATTGGTCTCCAAAGTCAGATATATAAATGTGTGTGTGTGTGTGTGTATATATATATATATATATATATTAGAGGTGTAACGGTTCATAAAATGCACGGTACAGTTCAATACGATACACTTATGTAACGATTCGGTTAGTTTTTGAAACAGCAAAAAGAAATAAATGCCAGATAAATTTACTTGATTTAATAATAAAAAAAATGTTTTAAACTAACATCATAAAGTATCAGGGATGAGTTCCGCTTACATTAGGTTTTTCATTTGGTGTTGGGCAATGGTGTGTAGGGCTGGGCGATATGGTATATCGACGATGTCTCGTAAGTATCGCGATGTCCATTATAACAGTCTGTTACAGACGATAATCGCCAATGTCAAAAAATTACATATTTCACATAGCCCTATAGTTATACACGTATTTATTCACATGCAATAACATGAATGAAATATTTTTTATAGACTAGTTAGTAGGACTAGGAATAGAAAATCGATTCTTCTTGATAGCATTCTTTAAGCGCAAGACACGAGAGAACGCGTCTGCATGCGCGTTGTTTTATGTACTGTGCACTTTCACAAAGCGCGCCTCTCATATATTGCACAGACAAAATATTTAATATTACTGGATTTCATTATGACACTTTTAACTTTGTAATGGTTACAGATGGCTTATTTAAGAATGTGGAGAAAACGGAAAGCAGACATCAATGAACTTCTCCAGTCTGACGATAACGCGGTGACAATTGACAACGCAGTGACGACAAATGATAGAGAGGAAACAATCAATGATGATGGTGGAAACAATACTGATGAACACAGCACCAGTGTTACCACTGATGGTTCAGACTTTGACACAGACACCGGAATGTGTGACTCTGATGTGGAGATTTTGAATCCCGAACCAGAGGTCGAAGTTAGAAACCTAGGCGATGACTGGCAAGAGTGGGGTACAAGACACCAAATTACTAATAGGTCCCTAAATGAATTATTGCAGATTCTAAGGGATCATGGACATGTACTCCCCAAAGATGCACGCACATTACTAGCCACTCCTCAAGTCATTGACAGCCATTCAAAATGCAATGGACAGTATATATACTATGGCTTGGAGGGGGGCATTTCCCGTGTACTGTGTCAAAATGATGCTTTCAGACGTCAACACAATACGGTCAGTTTGGATGTCAACATTGATGGACTACCAATCTTTAAAAGTAGTTAAGTCCAGTTCTGGCCAAAACTGGTGACATTTAGCTATTTAAATCCATTTATTGTGGCATTATACTGCGGGGAAAGCAAGCCTGAGCCCCTTGATGAGTATCTCCATGACTTTTTGGAGGAGTTCAATAATCTCCAACAGAATGGCCTGGTGTTTTGTGAGAAAAAGTATGCCATAAATATTCGTACCTTTATCTGTGATGCACCGGCAAAAGCATATTTAAAATGCATTCTGTTGTGAGAGGTACCAAGTGAAAAGCCAGTATGTCGAAAGAAGAGTTGTCTTTAATCAGCTGACATCCACCTTGCGCACAGATGAAGCATTTAGTCAGATAGAGTATTCCCGCCATCAAAATGGGTCTAGCCCTTTAATATCTGCCGGGATACCCTGTGTCAGTGCCTTTGTTTTAGACTATATGCATATGATTTGCTTGGGTGTTGTTAGGCGGCTGTTGGTGTATCTGACTAGAGGCCCAAAACTGTGTAGGCTCTCTGTGAGACAGAAAATTGAAATCTCACAAAAACTGAACGTGCTACGAGGCCAGATGCCCAGCGAGTTTGCGCGACAGCCCCGTGGTCTTCAGGAGTTGGACAGGTGGAAAGCCACAGAGTTCCGTCAGTTTCTTCTTTACACGGGACCCATAGTTCTCAAAAATACTGTCTCCTCACAGCTGTATGCTCATTTTGTGACATTGACCGTGGCAGTATCCATCATGTTGGACTCAGATGACAGGACAAGAGCTGCCTATTTGGATTTTTCTACTGAACTGATGAGGCACTTTGTGTCTAGCCGCCCTGCACTCTATGGAAAAACATTTTCTGTGTACAATGTGCATGCCCTGTTACACATCCATGAAGATGTCTCTCGTTTCAGGTGCTCTTTAAATGACATTTGTTGCTTTCCATATGAGAATTATTTGCAGCAGATCAAAAGATTGGTCAGGACTGGCCAAAATCCATTAGCGCATGTGTCCAAACGCCTGGTCGAAATCGAACATGCCCAGGGAAATTCCAGTGCAGGGCCAAAAGCGAAGCCCCAAATGTACATTTCAACAAAAAGGAGAGACAGCTGCTTCCTTCTGGACGATGAGAGGTTTGCTTTTGTTCAAGAGAGGAGGGGAGATGGGGACGGTTGTTTGCGATGTGGTAAAACAGAGACACACTGCCGCACTGTTTCACAAACCATGTTCGTCAAAGCTCTTGAACATTGCTTACATAGGGAATGGACATAGATTTCAAAGAAAAGAAGTCAAGGAAACAGACCTCGGACGAAAAGTAGCCTGTCTATCTTTCAACAATGGCTCTGTCATGATTCCTCTGCGGCATGGCATTGAACATTCATGTTGAAGATTGGCAAGTCATAAAGTGCATTGGGTATATACTGGGTATGTATATATATGAAATGTGTATTTCTCAACTCAATCTAGAAACAAGCAACAACTAAATGCACTGTGTTTTCAAATTAAAATAATATATACCGTAAAACTTCAAATAGTAGCCCGGGCTTTTATTTTCCCAAACCATCGAATTGCACCGGCTTGTATTTGAGACAGGCGTCTATATGAGACAGGCCTTTATAATTTAGTGTTGAGATGTTGTTCATTGAGTGTATGTCTCTAATCTCTGAAAATCTCCAAATGCTCCGCGTTAAACTGCGGTCTTCCAACCTTTTACTATCGCGTTGTCAATTGATTTTGATTAATATACGCGAGGGAGAGCGAGCCTGACAGCGCTCATGTTGTTTGAAGACGTGAGAGTGCGCGCGGGCGGCCGGAGCGCTCTCTCTCTGCTCGTCCGCGCCCTGTCAGGCGCAGCAGTCATTCTTCTATTCTACATCACTCATCGATCAAAAAAAGCTTTGGAGGGACAAAAAAAACGATTTGGCGGCTGCCAAAAAGCGGACGATCTGACGGTTTTAGAGGATTAAATACAACTCGAAACTAAAAAACAGACCCGGCCTCTATTTGAGACCGGCCTTTATTTACCCAAACCTGAAGCCACACCAGGCGTGTAAAAGAGACAGGCGTCTATTTGGGACTCGGCTATTATTTGAAGTTTTACGGTATATATATATATATATATATATATATATTAAATACTGACATCTTTACATTACTGTAGGCTTGTTATTTGTCTCAATAGTACAACAGTAAAAAATAAATGTCATATTTACCTGTGCCCCTACTGTCTAAGGCTGGACATATCCGAAACTGAATTCAGTTATCAAACAGTCTGCACTGCATAAATTATAAATGAAATATAGACTAATCCTTATTAAAACTACAAAAGTTTTGTAGTCAAGAGCAGTGAGTAATTTTCACTGTTTTCTTTGTACATTGTTTCTTGACATCGCGATTGTGATATATATATATATATAACATTCATTTATTTATTATATTATTTTTTTTGTTGCAGGTTATGCTTTTCGTCAGAGCTGTGTGGAATGAAAATGGGAAGGAAATGGAGGGGACCATCCCTGATGCCTTAACGTTGCTGAAAAAACCCTTAGATGGCCAAAGACGAGGGTAAAATGTTGTTTCGACAACCATGTGGCTCCTAAGGAGGATTGGGAAACTTTCCCATTGGTGAAAGTGAAATTTACCGCAGGTAACCTCTTATATTTTGATGCAAATTTGAGAAGTTATGTGATAAATACATTGATATAAGCTTTGATGACATGCATGATGTCTTTGTAGAAAGTCTCCGTGAGTGTGAAGAACATGATCACACCAGCCAAGCTGAACAATTTGAAGATGAAGATGAAGACGGAGAGGTTGTAGTGCAAAAGAGAAAGAAAAAAACTAAAACTTTTGAAGATTTTGTTGAAGGTATGTCCCCATCATTGGTTGAATAGTGAAAACATGCAAACTCATGTTACAATTGACCCTTCGCAGGGAGCTTGATTGACAGGTGATCTGACCAATCATACTTCGCCATCCGCCTTTTTCTCCGACAAAGCAGTCAGGAGAGATAGTAGATTAACATGGGATGATTTGAACTTGAGAAACGGAGTGTACTGACGCCTTTCCGCGGTTAAAACAACATTCCTTCTGATGTTCATTCATGTTTATGCTAGAATGGAGAGATGATCGGTTCACAAGCAGCTTTAATTGATGCTCTACAGCGATCTGTCATGACACATTAAAGAGCCACAAAACGATAATTATTGTTTACATTTATTTTAAAAAATGACCAAATTTGTAAGGTGAGACTTTGTTTAATATGTTTAATATCAAAAGTAACCTGGTCTGTCCTGTCTGTCAGCGTGTTGTCAGTCTCCTGTCTGCTCTGCGATGTGTTTTTAACTGTGTGAGAACATGAGAGCGGCATAGCTTGTTGGTACATGGCGACAGTAACTAAGGGGGCGGGTCTTTTCGAACAGTCAACTGTAACGTGTTTTAATATTCAAAGGATCTGACCTGTCTGAGGCGTCTGCTGAGGGGGAGGATAAAGAAGAGAGGAAAGGAGGTACAGAAATGTTTCTTGTGGCATTCATTTAATGTGCATTGAAAGGTTGCCTGTGCTTAATAACAAAATTAAGTAAACTGTAGGTTAATTTGTTTTATACCCCTTATTTACTGATAAGATGCCAGTCCTATAATTCCAGTCTTTCCCAGCCCACCAATCAAAATTTCAAAAAATGGTGAGTTGTTGCTTAGATGACCATGCACATTTTAACCAGATTCAAATTTTAAGTTATTTGTGATTGTATTAAACTGTCTGTCTTTGTTGTCAGTGGGCCGTGACAGATCAAATAGTGCTGAGTAGAGCTGTCAATCTTCCAATTTAATACCATTCAAATTTAATTTTTCTTTTAATATTCAAATATTTATTGCTCATTTATTGATTGTAATGTTCCTGAGAATACAGCTATTAGGTAATATATGAAGTCGAAGCTAACTGACAGCTGTAGGGCAGCTAACATTAACTTTAGCTGTCTCAATGAAGCTCCCAGCTAAGCTTCTTTAAGTCGCAATGTAGTGAGGAAAAAATAATTAGATTACTAATGATAAGGGACTGTTCGTTATTTATTTAAGGGGCCACCGGAGGAGATTTGAGATCTGTAGTCAAAAAAGACTTGACCCTCCCTTCGCCAGCAATAATTTTTTCTATGACCCTCCAAAATGATTGTGAAAAAAGGCATGACCCTCCCCGATAATTTATTAATTACTTTTGTACTGGTTTTGGCAAAGATGTTCATATTAGCCATTCCACGATAAACGACTAAACTCCTAGCTTTCTCATCTTGCGACTGTAACGAATCCGATAGACCAAACCTACAATTCGGTTCGTATCACGATTTTTGATTTGAAAAAAATAAAAATAATTTTAAAAAAAAACATGTTTTCGGTGCTGATGCCGTGGTGATGCGTTCATGTAAAATGTAAGGGTGGCGCTGCCAATACAGTATCTTAAAGCTGCCGCAAAGAACCGGCAAAAGTAATGATTATGAATAATTTCAAGGGGACATTTTAATTGTTTATTAATAAACAAGTCTTTGTCAGTGTGGCTGCAAATATAAAGGTGACGATGCTGACTCGCGATCTTCACAGTAGCCTAGTGAACTCGCCAGAGAGAAATGCACATTTACGGATTACAGAAGCAGAGTCTGTAGGCCTAGTCTGTTTTCTTTCGTTTTGAATTATTCTGTTAAAAAGTAGGCATGTCAAGCTTTCTATATATTTATCTGTAAAAGTTTTAAAGTCACTTTCAGAGCGGTCATGTCCGTAACGGAGAACTGTCACGTCAGTAAAAAAAAAATAAAAAGAATATTTTGTGTTATTAACAGTCTCAAACCAGGACAATTCGATGATTGTTGTGGTAATGTCTTATTTCGACATATGTGTGCTGCATGCAACAATTATTAATTAAATCCAGGTAATTGGTTGATGAAAAATTTATTAAAATTAAGATACAATTTATACAAAACGAAATTCACTTTTTAAAGAAAGGCTTACTACAAAACAACACTTAATGAAATGGTCAAAATCATGTCTGGCCATGTCTCCCGATATATTGCGTATAGGCTATACTTTTCATAATAAACATATGGAAAAAAACATTATAATAAATATGAAACTAAATGCGCTTATTATGGCTACAACACATAGGCTACAAACTCTATTTGTACAAATTGCTGCACATTCATTTAATTCAGAATTTTGCACACAAGTTGAAAGGCATTTGTTTGTGCATAGTAAAATATATCTGCAACATTTATCAAGTTCACTGATAATTGTGCGTGCATTTATTAATCAATATGATACTAAAATCATAATAAAGTAGTAGGGTTCCCTTTCAATAGTCCAAATTCGCGCGCTGCCATTTTCGTCTTTCTTCAGCTCCTGGTTGGTCAAATTCAGATAGATCGACACATCGGCTCATTCAACCGCACAGCGCACACACCTCACGAATTCAAGCCTACAGCTCCCGAACTTTTTAGACATGTTTAAAAATTATCGTGTGGTCGAGAGGTTCGGCTCGTATCTTCCTAGCACACACGAGCCGCAACATGCGAGCACAACCGTTTTCCACATGATTTCTCCCGAATGAAAAAAATCTGCGAGCTCGTAAAACAGCAAAAAATCGCACCGTGTAAGCCCACTTCAGGGGAGTATGAATATATAAACAGACGTTTCAGTATTAAATGCATTTTCTGAGAATTTATATCTCAAGTTTTGACTGCAAATGTCACGTCCACAACGCTGGAATTGCCCAATTTTAAAGAATTTATCCCTCAACAAGTTTTTTTGGTGTATAGGTCTACGTATTTTATTATGTTAACTTCAAATAATACGAATAGTAATTTAAAAATGTGGTAGCCCTATGTCCAACACATCACACTCCACTGTTATTGTGGCAATTTCAGTAGATTTGCTTACTAACATTGTTGTGGAAACACAATAAGAATGGAAACTAAAATAGTATCGTGCTACAGCGCACATCAGCTGCAGTTCTGGCGCCTCAGTCCCATTACTGTAAAACTCGACGTACATTCACATCACATGTTAATGCAGCGGTAGACTAGCACTCACAGGACACTGCACTTATTCGCAATCCCAAAAGTTCATTATTTGCTCGTGCTTTAAAGCTTTGCCGGGTAAACATTTCATTGGCGTTCTGTTCTAATGCACTTTTACTGAGCGCGTACTGAAGCGCGCGCGCACTGTCAAACAGCGCCAAACTGGATTTTTGTTGGGTCAGACCCATCTGATAGCGATAGGGGGCAGAGACCGAGAGAGCTGTAGCTACATGGAAAGAAATATGCACCAAACAAGCCACTTTGAAATTTAGCTGTTTTGATGAATACAAAAGTTGGGTGACCCTCCCCTATAGACTAAAAAAAGTTGGATGACCCTCCCCTCAACAAAGAATAAAAAGACATGACCCTCCCCTATTTTCCTCCGGTGGCCCTTTCCATAAATACCGAACGGTCCCCAACAAGCATTTTGGCTCGGTGGATGACGATTTTAGAGTTAATGTTAACGTTAAAGCTATTTCCCATCCTTACGAATCCCGCAGCCTGTCACTCCTCCTGTACTAACGTTACTCGGTACATCTAAAGACCTCACATTGCCTTGTGTTTCTCACTCTCGCTAACTTGAATTGTTCATCAAATGTGACATGAGAAAAGCATTTTGTAATTTTAGTATTTCAATAGTACTGTTTTTTTTTACTATTCAAATTATATTTGACTTTAAGAATTCGTTCCAACTGCCCTGGTGATGAGTTTACTATTTATTGTTACAATACCAAATCAGCATGCAGGTAATCACTACTGTGATCACAAGATATAAGAAAAAAAATATCTAATTGCAATTTTTTTGACTGATATTGCAATTGTGATATTGGAGGGAGTGATAATTTTTGTATCATTATTCTCATTGTAAAATATTTAAAAGATTTTAAGGAGGAGGAGGATCTGTACCAGACAAAGATTTTCCTTTTACACTGTAGGATACGATTTGTAGGCCAGGATGTCTCTGCAGCATCACAATACTTTATTTTAGAATGGTATAACACTTATTTTGTCTTTAAGACCTTTTGGGCTCTATCTTGCACCCGACGCAAATGACTTTGTACACTGACGCATGTATCATTCCTATATTGCACCCGCGCAAAGCGGACTTTTCCCTCCACAGACACACGTCTGTTAACTAAGAAATACACTTGCGCTCCCCGGGGCGGTTCAGCGCAAAGAGGAGGCGTGTTCCGGCGCAAACGTTCCCTCATGCTATTTTGCTGTTCTATAAAACAATTGCGCCACTGACCAGAAAAAAACTAGTCTAAAGTCAGTGGCGCGTTCCGCGTTGTTCATAATGCTATTTTAAGCGCGCATGCTTGGCCATAATGTAGCGGGTGCACAATGCGCATACACTTTGATTCTCTCATCAACACAGATGCAGCAGTTTTTATTTTTGCAAATCATACATTATAACAAGGAAAAATATTAACACATGAGGGAAATCATTGTGGTGTCCATGAAAATTTAGTTTTTTTCCTCCCACGCCTGTTTAACCGACGCTGATTTGTATGGGGATGGGAGAAACCCACCCACGATAGATAGATAGATAGATAGATAGATAGATAGATAGATAGATAGATAGATAGATAAGTCTGATTTGAACGTTGAATTTCTTGTTATTTCTGCATGCATTCTACTTCAGACAGTCAATAAACAGTGCCGTCTGAGGGTGTTACTGCATGAGGGTTTATGCCATAGTTTACAGGTGCACGCAAAACACGCAATACAACGTCACTTCTCTGTCTTTCACGGTCCTGACAAGAACGTTGCTCTCCTCGGCTGTGAACCACTCCTGACGCGCGCCTGGTAAATCCGCCGTTATAATAGCAATCCGCCATGCAACATGCGCACCTGCTCTTAAAGGGAATGTGAGATGACGCTCTGATTGGTTTATTCCACGTTACGCCCAAACCACACCTATGAATAATGAAGCTACTTCAGACCAACCTCTTTTAGATTTGCGCCAGGCGCAAGAGGCATTTATCCCGCCGGGAAAATAGCAACAGCGCCGGGATCCGCCCACAGAGTTACTTGCGCTTTGCGCTTTGACACTTGCGTTTCAGATCGTTAAAATAGGGCCCTTTGTCTTTAAGGTCAACTAGTGGTGAGTTTAACATTTCATTGCTAAATATTGCAGGCAAGTCACTAGGACTATTGATCATGACTGACTGAAGGTTCTGCTCTGCGTTGTTTAGGTATAGCCAGGTCTGTGGGCTGCGACAGGTCAACTAGTGGTGAGTTTAAAATGTCATTGTTATATTATCAATCAGGATGCAGGCAACTAAAACTATTGACTATTTTTTGGGTTGCACAGGTTCGTCCAGGTCCAGGTCTTGGTCCGTGGGCCGGGACAGTTCAAGTGGTCGTGAGTATTGCCAGTTCCATTTGGCTTGTCTTAATGAATATCAAATCAGCATTGGTCATTATCACTATTGATAATGGATACATTTGGGTTGCACAGGTTCATACAGGTCCATGGGCCGGGACAGTTCAAGTAGTCGTGAGTATTGCCAGTTACATTTGGCTTGTCTTATTGAATATCATATTACCATGAGGAATACTATTGCTACTGGACTGACTAATGTTGGTGGTTTGGGTTTCTCAGATGTCATTGGTTGTATCACTCAATGAGGCACATTGCAGATATGTCCTAAACATATTGATTGCTTCACACACTTTTTTCTTTCCTGCTTAGGTCTTTCACATGCAAGGCCCATTTACAATAGGGCTGTGCCAACCACATTCCCCCTGTCAGAAGCGAGTAAGTACAAAAATATTTTCATGTGAAACCCAGACTAATATGTATTATAACATTGCATTCTCTTTGTAACTGTTTGGTAAATCAGACTCAAGGTTTTCATCTTGTTGCTTTGCCATTTATGACATTTGGTCTAGAACTATCTCTTAATAAAATTGTTCTTTAATGAAACTGATTAGTCAAATACAGGGTTAAGGTTTCCCTGTTGAATAAGTGTTAAGTAACTAATTGAATAGTCATTCATTTTTCTGGGATTGCTAAAGAGCACTCTTTTACTGAAAGGCTGAAATGCCTTGAGTAATAATTTTTTACTTAATTTCTCATTATTGCCAGAATTCCAGAAAATAGTGACAAAGCTGGTGACTCTCACTGATGAGGTCAAAAAAACTCCAGAGGAGCTTACCTAAGTCTGGGATTGATATAAGCAAGATTGACACCTTGGGAGAGTTCGAGAGGGAGGAGGCTTCTCTTCTGGAGAAAAACAAATTTGAAACCTTGGTAAAATATTTTTCACCCTCTTCCAATAGGGGGTTTATGCGGTGCGCTAAGCGTTCTAACCGAAAAACGGGTCTAATCATTTCCGCTTTTCACTTCAGTACACATCTGCAGCGGTAGGTGATCTCTTAGGTAACTTAAGTTTAGCTTATTATTATACAATTTTTATTTCTGATCAAACTTTAGTGTACTTCTTTTAATTTAAATGTTGGAATATTATAATATCAGAAATGGCAACATCCCAACAGCAGGAGTTTTTGTTGTGTGCCAAGCTGCGAGTCAGTCAGGGTGATTCGGGTCCGAAAGATTAGGCGTGTTAATTTCGTTATAAGGAGACACACCACTGACTGCAGTCGGCATTTTGTGCCAGAAGATCACAGTAATACAGATCATATTGATACATTTCAATATCGTTCTAGCAAATTCTATCTGAATTTTGTATTTTACCTGCTGATACAATGTGTTGGAAAGTATGTGATATTAGAGTTAAACAAATCATTCAATTATCTCAAGACTAGACATATAATTTTCAAAATTGACAGTTTTTCAGGGCTGCAAACAATTGGACCACACTGGTTGAACTTTTTTCTCTATCCGTACAATGTTCTCAATTTTTTACCCTTGATATATTTCCATGTGTTTTTTTTATTATAGGTTTGTCAGCTGGCAAGAGTCGGGGGGGGAAGATGTAAAGGACTGCACGCACAAAGTGATGGACAGGTATTTATTTACACATTAACTTAACAGACACAGGTCTTTAGACATTTGACCAGAACAGTTTTTCATGTTAGTTCAGCTCTGCTTTGGTTTTCTTGTGTCCCCATTTTTTTTTTTCATTTGGTGCTTGATTTGGGGGTTTGGTTTGGGTTTAGTTGATGTTTTAAGTAAGGAGCAGGACTGTGCACTTGTGTAAGGCTGACGATGGTTAATTTATGCAGCCCTTTGTCCATCTCAGCCAAGCAAGAGGTCTAATGTAGAGATCTGTATTGGTTATATTGTATAGTGTTGTTTTCAGGCGAAGGTAAAAATAGTATGGCTGTGCATAATGCCAATGCTCTATCAAAATCGCTGTTTGTTTTTTTGTCATTTATTTTGAATTCCTGCCGAAAAAAGTTTTAAAAAATTCAACTTATATGAGAAACGCAGCCTGCGGTCACCATGCATGGACAATCATGCTACGTGTGTGTGTGTGTGTGTGTGTGTGTGTGTGTGTGTGTGTGTGTGTGTGTGTGTAAGTAATAATTGCATATTATTTTTGTCTTGGATTGGATTTAGGCTCTTCACCAATCAGCTGATGACCTTTTTTAATATGAAGGGGAAGGGCAAAAAGGATAAAATTGGAATTGAAGACAAGAAATTGTTTTCAGCAATAAAAGGTAAGCTTCATATTATGGCAATTAAAAAAAAAAAGTGTGTATAATATGTGTATGTGTATGTGTGTGTGTGTGTGTGTGTGTAATGCTGAATATCAGGCTTGATGTAAGTTGACTTGATTTAATAACTATTTCATTTAATCGAGTACTCAAATTTTCATCTAGACCACAACTGTGGCGTTTGTTATTTATTTTACATGTGGATTTTTTTGCTTTGATTTTAGCTGCTGTCATGAAATGGGACCCAGCTGCTACAGAGGCCCTTTAAGTTTGGGTAAAATTAGTAATAAAAATATATTTTGAGATTTAAATCATTGTTGTCTTCGAGTGATCAGTTTGGTTTACAGGAAAATAGTAGGCAGTTTATTAAAATTATATTGATAAGATAAAAAAATGCAAGACTAGTATATACACTACACAGTTATTGTCACAGTGTCTGGTTTATGTTCCTTGGGTCACCACTAGGTGTCCTCCTTCCCCACGGTGTCCATCACACTATTGAACTACATCCCCCATGATCCTTGTCTTTTCATTGCACTCAGCTGTCTCTTATCACTGATCATTGCACTCAGCCTGTTCCCCATTAGCATTGTCATTTCCCCGTGTATATAACCCTGTCTGTTTTAGTATGTCACGGAGTCTTTGTATTTATCATGCCACTTCTGTGTTCCTGTTTATGTTCTTGTTTTGGATGGATTATGATATTGACTATTGACTGGATTTTGAGTAACGGATTTCCCTAATTAAACATACTTTCTGCAATGGGCTATATGCACGCATAACTTCCGCGTTTAACGCAAGGATGCTCGTGCGTTTCTGGTTGGGGAGATTTAAAGCGGAGGAAAACCGAGGAAAACGGGATTATGGCAGAGTCTTCAAAATTTACTGTCCTCTCGTCTTTGAAATGAAACTTTAATACCTTTAGATGTAATTTTATATATAGTTATGTTTATTTAATATAATAAACAAAGAAGCATAAACAAAATGAGGGGTGTCTATTTTGTCTGTTTTTGTGACTAACGTTTCTTTAGTATAGCAATAGAGTATAAAAACCAATATAAATTCTCGGTATAGCATTGGACTCTACGATCGGCGGAAGTAATCCAGCATCCTTAGACCTTCACCGGAAATACCGCCGTGCATAGAGCCCATTGGATCTTCTCCTGTGTTCCCTGGTGTGGTTCGTGACAGTTAGTGATGGCAAAATGAGGCTTCCTGAACCTCTGAGACCTCGCAGACCATTGCTTCACCCAAAGGTTCATTACTCACTAGTGACACCTAGCTACTGTACAAAGAAATAGCAGACCAATTAATTGTTTACATGGACACTTATAATCGGATTGACGGCTCAATCGGACTAAAAAACCTTCATGTAAACACCTTAATCGATCCGATTGAGCTCGATCCGATTGAAATTTTGATCGGATTGAAAGGGGTGGTTTACTCCTTTTGTAATCCGATCGAGAGAACATGTAAACACTTGATCGGATTGAAAACCGAAACTAAAAGGACTGCGCATGTGCAATGACGTTGAAATAGCGTAATGACGTATGACGCACGGAGCGAGCTGTTCTTCCTGGTGAATAAAGTGAATATAAATGAGTGTTCCGTTATTAAAAAATTCTCATTTCACTCCGCGTCTGTGAAGTGGAGCAGGACAGCGTCCCAGCAGTGCTTGTTTCAGACTCTCATCCATGGACGACTGGTTTTGGGCGCGGGGTTTTACTGCATGATCAATATAAGCAGCACGGCAAAACGGTTCATGCTCATCGTCTCCAAATCATGACCAGAGACGGATAAATATATTAAGTCTGCTGTTTAAAACAAATAAAGCACCAAAATAGAGGAGAATAGTTATGCGCGAACAGCAGCATATTCGTGCAGTGCGCATGTCAAAAAATCAATTCCGATTTGAATCTTGTGACATATAAACGCGCACATCAACCCGATTACTTTATTTATCGTTCATGTAAACACCGTGTTCAAATTCATCAATCGGATTGATTTCATTCCGATTGAACCATGTAAACGCAGCTAATGACCTGAGCAGACTTATGATGTCAGTATACCCCCTTGTTCTGTTTTATTTATTTTTTTCTCACTGTTAATGTCTGTAACCTTTCATTTGCAATAATAAAAATACCTGAGCAGACATTTGTCCATTGCCTGGGTATAAAATAAAATATGTATATTTCTCTGTCTGAATTTACTTCTGCAGAGACAACTGTGTCTGTCTCTCTCTCTCTCTCTCTGTCTCTCTGTCTCTCTCTCTCTCTCACTCTCACACACACACACACACACACACACACACACACACACACAGAGAGAGAGAGAGTTAATTAATTATTCATAAATGGTTTGGATAGTGACAGTATGAACAACAAAAGTGACACTGTTGAGTGCAGTGCGTATGGTGGAGGGAGTGTATTAAAGTGCAACAGAAAAGTGTGGGGTGGTAAAGGTTAAGAATTGTTTCTGGTGATTTTGTGCATTGAACTGTTACTATTTTTGTGCAGTGTTGTGCTTATGGGACTGGGGACGTAGAGGAACGAAGGAAGGATTAAAAATTATTTTTATTGAGGAACAGAATTTTTTCAAGTGTCTTGGGGCTTAGACGATTCCTCTTCTTGGACAGAACCTCTCCAGCCTTGGAAAAGATCCCTTTCACATGGAACAGAGGATGCGGGGGAACATAAAAATGCCAGGGCCAGCTGGTATAAATGAGGATACTGATGTTTATGTTGAGCCCAATATACCAGTGGATCCTCAGATCTTGTGAGATTCACTTCAGATAAATATCGGTCCACTTCTACAGTAGCATCTGCTGTTGCACTTGAGCTCCTTCTACTGTGATCAACCGTGCTATCCAGCAGATACCAAATGTCACCTAATAATAGAGGTACAAAGAAATAAAACTCCATTAACAATGGTTCACAATACTAATCACTAATGTGAACATTCACACAACAAACACATATAGTACTTACTGTTGTCTGTGGATTGACCTGCTTCTGAAGAGGCTGGCAGCTGAGCTGGGGGTGTATTGGTGGAAGCAGAATGGAGATCAGAACTTATGATTACAGTAGCGCATTCAAATTTTAATCTTGATATGCCTTCTTGCAGTTTCCCTTGACTTAAAGGTGCTCTAAGCGATGTCACGCATTTTTTAGGCCAAAACATTTTTTGTCACATACAGCAAACATCTCCTCACTATACGCTAGCTGCCTGTCCCCTGAACACACTGTAAAAAAAACGCGGTCTCTGCAGACAGCCCAGGCTCCACAAACGGCAACAAAAACAAACTGCAGCGACCCGCTCCACGAAACATAACAAACTGTTCCAGCCAATGACCGACAAGAAGGGCTTGGGGGCGGGGTTTGGGGGGTTAGTGTGCAGATGAGGAGGAGGGAGGGTCTATCTAGCCTCCGTTTTGTTTGACAATAGTTTGAACGTCAACAAGAAGTGACGTCACCCAGGATCGCTTAGAGAACCTTTAAGAATCCCAGTTTTTTTAATCTGGGATCCAATAACGTGGGTATGTTCATCACACTGATTGATTCTAAATGTACTGCTTGTTCCCCGACCCTCCGTACAAGGCTGTCACCCAGCTGCCTTGCTGGATTGGACTTGAGGCCTTCTAGCTTAGTCGTTACAGCGTGATTAAGCATCTTTATCAAAGGAATCACTTTGGAGGCAGACACCCTTTTCTCTCCCGAAAGCTCTACTGTAGCCTGGTGTGGAAAGGGGCAGGAACTTGTAAAGCATCCTGGACTGCTTCATACTCCAGGGCTGTAGGAGGGGTGATGTCGGTCTTTAGAGAGGCCAGGGCTGCCCCCACTGGCTCTCTCAGCTGATATAGACGTTCCAGCATGTTATAAGTGCTGTTCCAGCGAGTGTCCACTTAAATTGTTTTCAGAACTGGTCTCCCCATCTGCTCCTGTACTTGGGCCAGTCTCTCTTTTGCTGTAGTGCTGGTTTGGAAATAGGTCACAAGTTTCCTACATTTGGTTCGAATGTCGTTGAAGCTACTGACGTCATCAAAACATTTCCTCACAATAAGGTTTAGTGCATGTGCAATGCATATCGCATGCCTAACATTCAGTGATCGTACACATGCTATCATGTTGGCTGCTGCATCAGTTACCAGGCACTTAACTTTATCCTTTATGCCCCACTCCTCCATGAGCTTGATATGCCCAGTAGCCAAGTTCTCAGCAGTATGGCTCTTAGGGAAATGCTGTACACCTAGTAAAATAGTGCAGAGCTTGTCATTGTCTATAAAATGGCAAGTCACTGCTAGGTAGGCATCCATGTTTAGCGATGTCCACATGTCAGAGGTGAGGCTTATAGCCTGAACGTTCTGCAACTGCTCTCTTGCCTTCTCCTTAGCCTCCTTGTATTTATGATCAACCATGACCATAAAAGCCTGTGGATAGAAATAAATGCAGTTACTCTTACTTTTAACTTCTTAAAAAATGATGAACCACTTTATTAATCACATATCTTTCTAGTTGGGATCACGTAAGTGGGATCCAACACATGCAGGAGCTCCCTAAATCCATCATCATCCACAATGGAAAAGGGTTGGGAGTCCTTGATGACCATGTTCACCAGGGCCTCATTCACCATTTCTTTTTTGGAATCTATAATAAAATAAAATGCAGGTGTATTGTAGGAGCCTAAAACATTATTTAAATAATGTTTTTTAATGATTATTATCAATTACTTTGACTACTGTGTGGATTGTTAATAGTCTGTGCATGCTCGTGCAGTGCTCGATAATGCCTGAGCATGGAGGAGGTGTTATTGTTGTATGCCAGCTCCTTAGGCACAGCAAGCATTTCACCTTGAAACATAAATGAATAGACATTAAATATAATACAGCCATATAGTGAGGATTATTATATAAAGACAGTAAAATAATAATAATAACAAAAATAATACAAATTGTGTTTGTACCTTATTGTGAGCAACCATTTCAAAAAACTCCCAGACAGGGGAGTGTAGATTTAAAAATCTTGCTTCCCCTTATTATTGTTTAATTTCATGGAAACAGACACCAGTTATTCTGCCAAGATATTTATTTATTTTACCAATTTATATAAGGCATAAGGGAGAGAGTGACAATGGACCGGACAAAGATCTTCCTTCCAGCATCTCGCTCATTTCTCTCTCTCCGCCCTAGACAAAGAGCTTCAGTTCTTATATGTTGAATAAAAAAACTGCATTACCAGAGAAACATGTGGTTCCCCTTAACAGAGAGGTCCCCCTTAACATAGGAATGCATATTTTACTTGGTGGAAAAACACTATACATTCAGTCTCTCAACACGCACCCAAAGTCTCTCTCCCCACATATGTTCGGAACAGTATGTGAACAGTAGAATTCACAAAATACAATGATTACATATGATTATGAATGCATATAAAAAGTACAAAACAGATACATAATACTACTGTTATGAATATCAATAAAAAGTAATAATAAAACTAAAAACAATATTAAATGATGAGATTTAAGTCTTCAGTCCCTCCACTGGAACTACGGCAGTCAGTTCCACACCATCATTCCCAGGTTGCGACCCTATTGAAGTGATAGTGAGGAGGAGAAATAGACCAAGTCATAGACATAAAGGACAGAAGAATGGAAACAGAAAAGAAAAGAAAACAAATAACAAAAAAAAAAAAAAAAACCAACCCATGTTATGTCCCCGCATACTATGTGTCATTTAATGTCTATGTGTATGCACTTAAAATGAACCCCAATCATCTAAGGAAAGAAAAAACTAATAAATCTTCTGCCAGTGCCTCGACTCGTTATGAAATTAACTCCTCAAGTTCCTGGCTCCAAAATAACAAACTAAAATAAACGTTGATGTTAAAGGATCCTATCCCTTGGGGTTGGAAATCAGTAAACGGGTGTTCATTGTTTGTGAGGTTGTGTTTTGTAAGTATTGTAGTGTATAAAATCTCCTATCTCACACCGTATTTCCCATTCTCGGTTCTATCCATATGGTTAGTAATAACCAATTTTACAGGTTTGGTACTTGTCTTCCTAGTAACACATAAGATGAGTTTTATTACTAACAGAAACACAAAAACTCCTACCATAATCAAAACTATCCATTCCGACCATGATAAATTCCCTGGAATTCGTGCTAATTTCCTCTCAGACATCAATTTAGCTACTCCATTCGCTACTATAACATGACCCATTGCTTGAAGTCCCTCCTCTTGAGCTGCCTTAACACTCCCTTTAACTCTCTTAACCATTTCAAAGAGTTCATAATTCCTCTCCTCCACCAAATCATTATTCCACCACTGTGGATCTAACTGCAACAATTGCACATGTGGAACATGAATTCCACCCAATTGAAGAGGATAGAGAATCTCTACACAAAATGGATCAGACGGAATTGGACACAACTTTCCTCCGTATATCATATTTTCACTCATTCCATCATGTAATATACACCACTGTGCTTCTGACACCTGCCATGCACCTGTGGCTTGATGTAAAGGAACTACTTCCCAAACTGCAGATCCATTAAGAGATAGACTAAACATTGTAGAGCATGAGCAAATTACCCACTCATGTTCCTCAACACAACAGTCTGTGGTAGAAATCATTGGTGTTTCGCCTTCAGCCCAATATCCATTCCTTCCTAATCTAATTACTGAATTTCCTTGCCTAACCCCCATTGATTGGAATCGTCTAACTGTCATAATATTGCGCTTCCCATATTGAGGCCATACCATAATCAAAGGTAATGTTCCAGAACCTGATAACGAATCTTCATTAATTGCGATTTTAACTAATGGAACATGTTTAGCAGAAGTCAAATTAAGTTGATTACCGAAAACCACTAACAAAGATTCTGCTATTCGCTCAGGAACTTGACCCATTCGAATAACTTGAATGTCCTCTACCATTTGATCCTTTAAATCCTGTGCCAAAAATAAACACGCCGCACGATGTGTCTCAAAATTAGACGATTTCACTAATGCATCTGCCAATTCCTTCGCTGCGTTATTAAGATGCTGACCCGCTGCTAAAATATGTAGAGAACCTTGAAGAGCCTCAGTGAGTCCTTTCCCAGTCATTGTTCCCACCCATTGAGTGTATTCGCTTAGTTGGTTCATCTGAGCAGTATTGCTAATTGAATTGACAGATCCAAATACCCCCGCTATATCTCCCCATATACTCCGAGGTGTACGATTTCGACTTTTCAGAGGATCTTTAGAGGTATAATATTTAACTTCTTTCTCCAACCAACTCCTTATTTGTGTGAAATTTCCACAGTAGGACTGATCAAAAACAGTAAGAAGAGATATCAAGTTATAATTAATGCGTTGTCGCACCATGTGAGCTTCATTTATCAAGGTTTTGGTTTCTTTTGCTAACAAGATACCATGAGCTGGTGCAATAGTTGTACTTGGGCATGTTTTAGCTTTGTTTGTCTTTTCCGCAGAAAGATAAAAACACCGTCCAATTTCTCCAGTTTCTAGTTCAGTCTCACAATATTCATTTTCATCTTCCGAATGCCAAATTCGTACGTAATTTCCCTTGAATCTTGTTGTTCCCGAGGTTGTATCCCTTAGAAACCCCTCACATGGCAACACTATGGGATATATACAGCCTTGAGCTAATGAATCCCATATTGTAAGCATGTGAGTACGATTCAAAATGAAGTTAATTTCCACATTAGTAGACGTTATGAGGTTTAACCCCACAATTTCACATTGTTCTTTTGAACAAATTTCTCGCCTTTGAGCACTACCAGAATACCCCCCATCTTTCACCGGCCAAATTACTCTGCTTTTGTAACATTGATGGTGAAAGTCACATCCACCGTAGATGCCCTCACGATATTTAGCAAGCTCTTTATCATTACGTGGCACCCAATCCCATAATCCCCATTTGGAAATAAAGGGTAGAGTAAAATGTTGGCCAGATTTCAGAGTTGCATTCCGAGTGATTCCTTGAACTCGAGGAGTCCATAAAGCTTGGCTTCCTTGGTAAATGCCAAGTAAAATTAAAAACAAGCATACCATTGTCGTGGTGTATCGAGAATAACTTGCGACCATCTCTAATCAATGTCAATGGAATTGATTCCTGAAATGGAAGCAGAAAAATAATTAATCATCACTCCTTTTCCTAGTCTTTAAAGTTAATGGATGAACAGTGCTCAATCTCAGGCCATAAGCCGTCATCACTTTGTTCATTCACTAAGCAAGGTTTAACTTGTGACCAATGATACCATCTATCTGTTCCTACACCCTTCCCTTTGAGGCAAACACTTGTATCAGTTGTTAAGAGTATCTCATATGGTCCCTCCCACCTAGGTTCTAAACCTCTCCTAACAATACGTTTGACCATAACAAAACTGCCTAACTCAGGAATGTGTGGAATGTCAGTAGTGGTGTGTTTTTCATCCCATTGCTGTTGAGCTTCTCGCACTCTCTTATTATTGTCTTTGGTAGCTTTGTCCAGCATTGTGAGATAGCGTCGTAACTTCTCTTGGAACAAAGTAGAATCTCCTCCTGTTCCTGCAGGTGGCGGAGCATCAGGAGGTAGAACCATTGCTCTTCCAGTCATCAGTTCAAAAGGAGTTAGTCCTGTTACTCTGTTTGGAGATGCTCTCAGGTTCCACAGAATAGCAGGTAATAACTTATGCCAACCTTGACCAGTCTGCAGAATGGCTTTGGTTAAAGATGTTTTCAACGATCTGTTCAACCTCTCTACCATCCCTGAACTTTCCGGATGGTGCGGAATGTGGAATTTCTGTTTGATCCCCATCAATTTCATTGCTTCCTTCATCAGTTTTCCAGTGAAGTGAGTTCCATTGTCAGAATCAATTTCATATGGAAGACCCCAGCGAGGAAAAACTTCTTCAACCATTACTCGTGCCGCCACTTCAGCAGTGCAAGTTTTCGTAGGGAATGCTTCCATCCACCTAGTAAATCTGTCCATGATTACTAGAATATATTGGTACCCTCCACTGGGTGATAAAGGTCCTGTGAAATCAATTTGGAGGTGTGTCCATGGACCTGTTGGTCTGGGTGCATGTGACATTCGCACCTTTACAGATTTTCCCACATTTGCTTTCAGGCAGATCAAACATCTCCTAGAATAATCATCAATGTCTCTCATCATCCGTGGCCACCACCAAGTCTCGCTGATTTGAGCTTTCATTGCTTTTGCTCCAGCATGCACTTTTCCATGATACAGCTGCATTAGTTCTCTTCTTGTTCCGATAGGCATCACCACTTGTCCTGTTGGGATTCTCCAGATACCTTGATCATCCTCTTTCGCTCCCGCTTTTATCCATTGTTCTTTCTCTTCATCTGTCTCAGTTTGATATGAAAGAAGATGGAGCTCAGGATTGTCTTTGCTGTTTTCCTCTACCACGGTAACAGGAGTAAGAGGAAGTAGAGCTGCTTCTCTAGCTGCTGCATCCGCTGCTGTGTTTCCTTGACTTTCTTTGGACTTGTCGGATTGATGTGATTTTACTTTAATCACGGCTGCTTCTCTGGGTAAGTGACATGCTGCAATCAAGCGACGAATTATGGAAGCATGTTGTATTTCGCTCCCACTGCTAGTGATAAGTCCACGTTTTTTCCACAGGGCAAGGTAGTCATGGACCACGCCAAAAGCATAACGACTATCTGTGTAGATGTTGACTCGATCTCCTTCCGATAGTTCAAAAGCTTCCGTAAGTGCCATGAGCTCAGCTACTTGTGCTGAATATTGCCCAGAAAGAGCTCCTTTCTTCACAACAGTTCCATCAGCTTCCACCACAGCCCATCCGGTATGTCGTTTTCCATCAACATAGTAACTGGATCCATCAACCCATAACTCCTTGTCTGGATTTTCAAGAGGTATTGGATTAACAGGACCAAGACTTTCTTCTTCTACTTGTTTTTCACACTCGTGTGGTGTTCCCTCATGTGGTTCTAGCATCATTGTTGCAGGGTTAAGGGATGTGTCTCTGATGATTTCCACTCTCAAATCCTTGTTCAACAAAGTTGCTTCCCACTTTGCTCTCCTTGCGTCGGTTATGGTCTTGATGTTTGTGTTGTTCAACAGCGTCACTATACTGTGTGGAGTGTGCAATATGATCGTTTGTGCTCCTATCAGATTTTCCACAGCATCCACTGCCCATGTGGCACCATCGAGAGCTTGTATACATCGTGGTTGACCAATCATTGTGACAGGAATCTTTGTGGAAAAGTATCCAACTGGTCTGTATCGATCACCTGGTTTTTGACACAATACTGCTGAGTAGGTCTCATCTCCCACCCTGGTCCACAAATGAAATGGCAATCGTCCATCAGGAAGCCCCAAGGCTGGGGCTGAAGTCAGTTTTTCTTTCATAGAAGTAAACGCTTCCTCAGCTTCCGATGTCCAGTTTATCTGTTCCACTCCAGGCTTTCCTCCCTTGTACAGGTCGATGAGAGGGCTAGTGATGCTCGCAAAGTCAGGTACATACTGACGACAATAGTTAAAAAGTCCCATCACCTTCCGCATTCCTGTAACTGTTAGAGGTTTTGGAAGTTGCCGTAATGCCTCTACACGCTCTGTTGTCATTCTCCTTCCCTCAACAGATATTTCTTGGCCCAAGTAGATAACCTTAGTTTTGGCCAGCTGTGCTTTGTCGGGGTTGACTTTGAATCCTCCTTTCCCAAGGGCTTGTAGGACAACATTCAGAGCAAATATATGGCTCTTTTCGTCTGGGCTTGCAATTAACAAGTCATCCACGTATTGGAGGCACACACTTCCTGAACTCTCAATTTCAGCTTTTCGCTCAGTTAAGAACTGATCCAAAGTTCTATGAAATACCACAGGAGAAAGATTAAGACCTTGTGGGAGTCTGTTCCAAACATACTGTTTTGCGCCCACTGTGAAGGCCAATTTCTCTTGGGATCTTTCATCAATAGGTATAGACCAGAAAGCCGACAGTACATCCAGTACCGTGAAAATTCTTGAATTACCTGGAATATCATTCAGAATGGTGGCAGGATTGGCCACAATAGGATGCGGTTTTGGTGTTACACTGTTAAGTCTTGTGTAATCAATGGTTAATCTCCATGAATTATCAGATTTCTTGACAGGCCAGACAGGACTATTAGTGGTAGATGAAGTTTGTCTGATGATCCCTTCAGCTTCCAAATCTGCCACTATCTCTTCCACGGCTTGTCTTGCTTCAGGTCGGATAGGGTATTGTTTATGAGGGGCATGTATCGGCCCCTCAATAACAACGGGGTCAATGTTGGCTTTGCCACAATCCAATTTGTGTTTAGCCCAAACATCTGGATATAAACTGCACACAAGACCCCACACACCATCTGTTCCCCAATCTCTGATGATTGGTTTTGCTGCACCAACAGAACTTAAATTACATGTGCGATCTTCGTGTGGTATTATCCCAGCTGTTGTAGCGATTTGACGACTGTCAGTGAAGATGATCGTGTTCAACAATGGAAGAATGTCCATGCCAATAAGGCTTCCTTGTGAATTCGGTCCCACCCAGAAAGATGTCCATAAGACTTCATCTTCATGTATTTGCAGTGGAACTTGTATACTTTTGCGAAATGTTGTGATACCTCCTCCAACTCCTTCAACTTCCATAGTTTCATCTGTTGTAGGTAGGTTCAGATCTGTTATTGAAATGGCTGCTCCAGTGTCGACCAGAATGTCGCATGGGTGGCCCCCTATTAATGCATTGATGAAAAGGCGATTGTCTCTTTTCTTGCTAATACAGGGGGCCGCTGATTCCTATTGCGGACGCATAATTCCCTCAATCAGCTGACGGACTTGTGCTTCAGTCCACGTCTTTCCTTGAGAGGTTTCATCATGATTTTTCGCACTGACTTGTTTAAATGATGGACCTTGACCTTCTGCTCCACCTCCTTTAGCCCAACAATCTTTTCTTGAGTGGCCACGCTTGCCACAGTTGCTGCAAGCAATCATCCTATTCTTTGTGTCCATGTTGTATTGAGCTGTCGCCACTCCTCTTCGATTTGACTTGTTTCCCTCTTCCTTGTTTGATCTCATAGCCATCTCTAGACGGCCAGCCCATTGCATAATTTGGTCAAATGTTTCGCCTGGGTTAACTCCAAATGATAAGGCTTGTTGGTATTTAGAGCTAAAGCCATCCACAAGTGTGTCAGTGAACTGTACATCATCTCTGTCGGGTTGTTTCTTAGCACAGAGGGCCCATCTCTCATAAGCATTCCACTTACGCAGAGCATATTCATCTGGAGATTCATCATCCTTTTGCTTAATTAATGTCACTGATGTGAATGGAATTTTACCGCTTCCCAAGATTTCTTGGACTTCTTTTCGGAATACATCTAATGCTTGCCAAAGACCCAGGGGTCGTCCCTGGCCATCAGCCCACAAGTCTACCCATTGGGCTGTTGTTATCGACGATGGCAAGCGTTCCCATCGGTCTCTTGGGCTTTTAGCTTTCACAATGGTGTGTATATCTCTTAATGACATTTGATGTGCTTCAACCAGAGAGTCTAATTCTCGCCAAAACTCTGTGTTTGGATCTTGCCTCTTCAGAGGAGGCAAAGCTGTGAGAATGGCTTGCCGTTCACCTGGTGTGAATGGTCTCTCTTCTGTCATCATTTCTGATTGTAATTCTTCCCTTTTAATCACAGGTGAAGAAAATTCAGGACCGATCTTGTCAACTGTGATCATGTCGTCATCTCTCGTCTCATCATCCCAGTCAGATCCATAATTACGAGCTGGTGTACATCGCAGCATGTCTCTGGTTGGCTGGGCTGATTTAGATCTCGTTATTATGGGAGCTGCTTGTGCAGATGCAACATACATTTTGTCAACTGGACCTCCATTTGATCTTGAAGCTTGAAGCTGTGTCAGAGGTTCAGATGAACTTGTATATTGTTCAGGCAAAGTTGGATAGATTGGTTTGTAAGGAGGAGGCGTTACAGTTGTCACGGATTTCACTGGTGCTTGTGAATATTTCCTTTCAGCTTCAGTTATTATATTTGTCCAATCTGGATCAAATGAATCATCACTGGTTGTATTTTCTTTCTCTGAACATGTGATAGACATGATTTTGTTCAGCTTATTATATGCTTCAATTTGAGGCTTCATTGCTTCAACAAGTGGAACTGGACCACCATTTATATCACAACAAATTCCACCTTGTTTCACAATCCAATGAGCTGCCAGTATTGGGAATGCTTTTGACTTGATCTTGTCTTTTTGGGACTCGAACCAGCTTAACTGTGCATCCACAGATGCATTGATATCCAGTCCTTTTTTCAAAAGTTTAGTTTGTTTCTTGTCCTTTCTGTCCAGATACCAAGCAGATATTGTTCTGCTGTTACAGACACTTTCTGCCATCTTGTAAAGTATTCAAAGTCTGTGCACTCAGAACAGCTGGATTATGGGTATGTATGTGTGTGTATGTATGTGTGTGAATTCTAGGGGGGGCTATGTATTATGTGTGCGTCTATGTTCAGAAACTGCAGCCTATGTGATGCGTCTGTGTGTGTGCTCAGAGCTGCAGGCTGTGTGTGCGAATTCTAGGGGGGCTACCCTGCTTCTCTCTCCCCCTCTTTCCCTTCTCCAAATGTATATGTGTGTGTGTGTGTGTGTGTGTGAAGGTATAGAGAAATTCTGAAGGAAGGGGCTGCTTCTCTCTCTTTCCCTCACTCAAACAAAAGAAAAATTTAAAGAGAAGTTAACTCCAATGTTTTTCAGTATTTTGTTTTGGTTTTCAGTTAACTCAGAACTATTTTCTTTCTTTTTTAATATTTTAATTTGATCTCAGATTAATTTCTTTGTTTCTTCTTTTTTCTTTATTTTTTGTTTTCTCTTGAAGTCTTCTCAGATCAGTATCCTCAAATATTTGAACAGCTTTACGGTCAGATTCAGAATGCCCGCGATCCTAGCTAGTTACAAAGGGCGCCTTTTATACTTGTATTACTTCAGCGTGTTACAATGTTTTAGATATTACCCTGCCATCGTTTTTACAGTATCGCCACATTTAACCGCTTTAATAAATCAAGTATCGCTTGTGTTACTCTTTCCTCGTCTCCTTCTGAGAACGAATCTTCAGTGTGTTGGATGTTTTAGGGATTAATCTGCCATCGTTTTTACAGTCCCGCCACAATCCAACCACGTCGCAGATGCAACCAAGCAAATTTTCTAACTTAACCGTCTTATAGCTAATTCTCCCAAATTTCTGACTAGATGGCCTTCTTTCTAAAAAAGATCCATCTCCATCCCAGCATATCAAATATTGTTAGAGATGTACTGATCAGATAACAACTTAAATAAGTCAATTAGTTCGAATTAATTTTTATTTATTTTTATATATATATTTTTTTTTCCTTATGTCTTATATTCATTGGCAAAACAACTGGTACTTCAAATAACAGTTCTTTTCAGCAGTTTCAGTCACTGTCTCTAATCATCAGGCAGACTCAGAACTTTTTAGAAAGGAAAAAGTCTTACCTGCTATGATTGAGACGAATGCCTGGGTATGCGATCCTGTTCCTGTGACGCCAAATTGTAGATTTAAAAATCTTGCTTCCCCTTATTATTGTTTAATTTCATGGAAACAGACACCAGTTATTCTGCCAAGATATTTATTTATTTTACCAATTTATATAAGGCATAAGGGAGAGAGTGACAATGGACCGGACAAAGATCTTCCTTCCAGCATCTCGCTCATTTCTCTCTCTCCGCCCTAGACAAAGAGCTTCAGTTCTTATATGTTGAATAAAAAAACTGCATTACCAGAGAAACATGTGGTTCCCCTTAACAGAGAGGTCCCCCTTAACATAGGAATGCATATTTTACTTGGTGGAAAAACACTATACATTCAGTCTCTCAACACGCACCCAAAGTCTCTCTCCCCACATATGTTCGGAACAGTATGTGAACAGTAGAATTCACAAAATACAATGATTACATATGATTATGAATGCATATAAAAAGTACAAAACAGATACATAATACTACTGTTATGAATATCAATAAAAAGTAATAATAAAACTAAAAACAATATTAAATGATGAGATTTAAGTCTTCAGGGAGGATTTCCTCTTTCTTGCTGGCTCCATTACAAGGAAAAAGGAAGAGGTCACAAAAGGCAAACAATTCCAAAAGGGCTATCCAAAACAAAAAGCAGTCCAAAATCCAAAAATTCAAAGCAATCCAAATAATCTTATCTAATTAATATAACAATACTATAATATAGCTACTATAATTAATACTAACAATACACTATAACTAATCTAACCTGATATAATGTAATAATATACAGCCCTAACACATATATTGCACAATAACAACGATGAAACAACTCTCTAACTCTAACTCTCTGACTCGCTGACGCTACTACAACTGCTTCTACTACTCCTGCAACACCCACAAGGTGGCCGAGTTTCGAACCCCCTTTATCCGGAAACGACACTCAGACCGAACCGATGACGTATCCACACAAACCGAGGCCTCGTTTGTCATTAGTCACGTGATTTTCACGTTAACAACACAAGCCTCGAATCGCGCCTTCATCTGGCACGCCCATTTTTGCTCGACACAAGCTCCGACGCCTCGCTTCAAATGTCACATCACTAGTGACAGTTATTCAATTGAATATTCAATATTATCAATATTCTTTTAAATCTAAGGCTACGTTTACACATAGCCGGGTATTTAGAGAAACAAATATTTTCCCCCTCTCCGTTTTCAAAAATAACATCGTGCACACACCCGCATAAATACGCCGTTGAGCGCCATCATAACTATGCCAAACCTATGGGCGGCAGTGTAGGGAGAAGAGGATAAAGCCATGCAAGCCAATCAAAATCCTCAGAATCCACAAGAGAGAACCTAAAACCCCGTTTCTCCCAGTTTACACGGCTACACATAACCGGCGTTTTCAGAAATCTCCACTTTGCCCGGAGTTTTTAGAAATAATCGTTTTCTGTGATAAAAACGGCGTTTTCGTGTAAATGAGAGGGCAAAACCCAGAGAAATATCTGCGTTTTCCCATCGTGTAAACAGGACCTAATTTAGATCTGTGTCTGCCGTTTCATGACACGACAAGCATTAGTAACTGGGTTTTTCTCAGAACTAACTGCCACTATTTTGAAGTAAACATTTTTTAAAGTTGGATCCTACCAAATATTCACAGATGGGATTTTCATGTCAGTATGGGTCTTAACAGTCTTTGACATTTCTACTAAAGAAAACGTGAGCTCCTGATGAGCTCCTCTGGACCTTTAACTTTGCAAAAATAATAAAGACATATATATTAAATATTAAATCATTATTATATGTATATTAAATATATATTAAATAAACATAATTAAATGAAATATGTAAATAAAAACAGTAAACAGAAACACAAAGTCTTGCATTTCTTACATATTGTGACGGTAACTGATAATGCAGTTCGATAGGACTAGTTGTATTGATTTGGAATTAATTTAAAAAAGTGAATGCAAAAACACACCCTTGTTTTATATGTAATATCATTTATTTTCTTTTTTGTAAATCATATATTTCAGAGATAATTTTAGTCAAAAGAATACTAAAAAAATAGATAATAAATGATTTACTCACTCTTATGCTGTTTAACTTGTATATTTAATTTCTTCAGCAAAATCCAAACCATGAAATTTTGATGGAGATTTGATGATATTATTTCTATACAACACAAGTCAATGAGTACTAAAACTTTAAAACCCCATAAAGAATATTAAGGCAGTAGAAAACTATTTTGTTCAGTACGTCTCGAGTAATTTAATCCATATGGTATCTGGTGTAGGTTGCAGTCTCCTAGTTGGATCATTAATTGAAACTCACTTACAACTGCCTCATACTTAATCCATGCATTGTGCTAAGAACACTGTAGAATTTATATTGTTTGCAAAAACACTGGCGATGTCAAGAAGGAAAGTGTTTCTCAACCAACTCCAATCACATTTCTTCAGAAGAAATGACTTGAACCACTTATTCTAACCTGTATGATGAAGTGTTGTCACGATACTAGAATTTCTAACTTCGATACGATACCTTGAAAAATATCGATATTCAATACCATTTTTGATACCACAGAGAAAAAAACTGCCACAATATTAAGGGGGTATTTTTTTATTTATATAAAGCTAAATATAACAAGTCTAGAACATGACAATGAGGTATATTTTACATGAACAAAAATGTCCTGAGGTCTATTTGTTAATATTTTTTAATTGGACCAGAGCTAACATGATGTATTTTTATTACCTACTGTTATTAAATATTACAATATACTGTACAAAAAAAGCACTTAACAGTATCAAATTGGAGGATAGAGTGTCAGAAATGTATAATAATAAGATTAAACATTCAATTTTCAGTTAAAGGCATTTCATTATTGAATTCAGAGATGCCATTGTCTTGCTGTTTAGTTTAATTAATATCTGTGTAATCAAATTGATGATAATAGCTAATGAAGGCAAATTGCAGAATTAAATAATAATTTTTGAATAATAGGCACAAGTTAATTTACATTTGACCACAGTTACAATATTTCCTTGTCTAAGATTCCTCAGTCAGATTATGTTAACTTTAAGAATTACGGTGAAAAAAAGAGACAACACAGAGTCATACATTAAAGGTGCCCTAGAATGTGAAATTGATTTATTTTGGCATAGTTAAATAACAAGAGTTCAGTACATGGACATGACACACAGTGAGTCTCAAACACAATTGTTTTCTTATTTAAATCTCGTTTTTGAAAAACACCCCTGAAAAATAGGCGAATCTCCACATAACACTGACTGTGACGCAACAGTCGGGATCATTAATATGTACGACTCCAAACATTTGCATATGCCAGCCCATGTTCAATGCAGGCGGAGCTGCGCAGCCGAAGCATAGCAGTTGCTCAGTGTTTGGATGTAGTACACATGAACACAAAAGTATTCTTTAGCTCCTTCATCCGAGCCTCTGAAGAAACAATGGCTTAATTTTATTTTCTCTGGAAATGCGACGACACAACTCCCAAAGTTGTGTATGGTCCAAACATTTCACCGACGACTGTTTCCTCAGCTTGGGCCAAAACAGAGCTGGCCTCGATGAACGTCTGAAAATAAATCCATCGAGCTACCAAGCAACAATTTCTGATGTGTAGCCTAATTGATCAAGTTCAGACAGGTAATCTTTCTCTCAAAATCGTTCAATACTGTTTATGCATCAAGTCAAGCCAGTGACTAAAATCAACTTCACATCGTTTCTTTTAGTAGGATGAAAAAAACTTATTTAATTGTGAATAAATTATATACTGAAAGCGATCAAAGAACAATCTTTCCACACAGCGCGAGTTTATCTAGACAACTCATTATGAAATCAATGACGCACATTACACTGCACAACAAAGCTCTTACTGTATTTACAGCATCGTGTTTGCATTGGTGAAAGCATTAGAGAGAGTGCAGAAACTGCTTTGCAATGATAAGATCTTCATTCTCGCGATCAACACACTGTCATCTGATTGCTCAGTGCTCATCACGGCAACATTTTATGTGATGGGAATAGATCTAAATACTTTAAAAACATCTCACGATTCGTTAATCTCGATAGCTGTAATAGTAGAAACGTATAATAGCAGTAGTAAAAGTATTCGGGAGAGAGTTTCACATGTAATGTAGCTATTTCATATGCAAGCATGTCAGCCAATCACAGCAGTGGCTGGCTACACTGAATCCCACAGCAGACACGCCCCTTCAAACAGAGTTCAAATCAGAGGCTAAAATCAGGCTAGGAAAAATGCCTTTTATTTCGAAATGATGACTTTTTTTGATCTAAAAAATATACTTACATTATAAGGGCAACCGAGGAAACATTATAAAATAATAAAATAACCCCATTCTAGGGCACCTTTAACTCATGATTATCTGTTCATTAGTCAAGTATGAATTAATGCATATCAGTGCACCCGTATTGCAAAGTGTTAGCAAATTTGAACAATAGTTAACCCTCTGGGGACCAAGGTGTTTTTGGGGTCCTTGAGATGTTTTGACATGCTCTGACATTTGTGCTTTTTTCAGTTGCTTATAAACATATTAATGGCACAGGTGAAATTACACTCTATTTAGCACAAACAGGTCTACCATAATGTGTGAGCAACATGTATGTACATGTTTGTATTTTTGAGGGAATATTGTTTATGCATGGTTATTGAAATAAGGACACAAAAAACATACTAAATATGTGTCCACAAGACTTTTGACTAATGTACGTTGTCGTCTAGAGTTTTTGCTTCAAAATGATCTGAAAATCATCCTTCCTAATCATTCACATAAAACAATAGATTGTTTTAAATTGTAAAAAAAAACTTTTTTTTGTTTGCCAAGGCAATATGCGGATGGGCGGAACGGCCAAACCCCTATCATGAATAATTAAGTGGTTCTCAGACAGTGACCCTGCATAATAATGAGCCTTTCATTCAGGGGTGTCACACAAGAAAGAATGCAAGGACAATATATATATATATATATATATATATATATATATATATATTAGTGCTGTCAAACGATTAAAATATTTAATCGTGATTAATCGCATTAATGCCATAGTTAACTCGCGATTAATCGCATTTAATCGCACATTTTTATCTATTCTAAATGTCTCTTGATTTCTTTTTGTCCCATTATTTTTTTCTCATTTTAATGCTCTTATCAACATGGAAAAGTGGATCGGCTTGCTTTGTGCAAATGTTTTTTATTGAAAACAATATTGGCATATACTGTTCAATTTCACACTAAAACATTATCACTTGGAGCAAATAATCTCTCACACAATGTAACACTGTCCATCAATAAAAGGGTGAAATAAATACTGACGAGGTCCTGATATTGACGAGGGGGCGGAGAATTCGCATCAGCTGTGTGTGTGTGTGTGTGTGTGTGTGTGTGCGCGTGTGTGTGTGTGTGTGTGTTGGCCATCATCAAGTGGTATTCAGACTGGACGTGCTGCGATGATGATCAGTTCACAACGACAAAACACACAGATCACTTTGGTCTCGTCAATGGAACCATTTGGCAACTTTTTAAAAGTAAACTTTCAGAATCTTATTGGCATCCATTTCGGTGTCTCACGCTCGTCATCCATTTAAAACTGGACGTTTTGAACGTTCCTATAACATTCAGAAATAACGTTTTTATAACTTAATGGGAACGTTATGAAAACATTCTTATAACCTAAAATTGTTAGCTGGGGAAGAGGAGAGATTCGCGATTGCACTGAACACGTTTTAAGTGCAGGCATATTCTCTGAGTGAGCCCAGAGAAAATTCTTACAAGAGCAGCGTGTATCTGAGAGTGTGCGACTCGAGCAGAGAGATTCGTACTCGGCACATTATATTCCGCGCGCGAGCAGAGAGATTCGCGCTCGCGCATCCGGCTCGCAAGCCCAAACAAGTGTGTTTAGCGTGCCTGTTGTTTTGTTTCCGGTCTAGCTAGATCCGCTTGCGCTTTCAAAACGTCCTCGCGTGCCGCAAGCCATTGAAATGAAAGGGTTTCATAGCGCAGCGGCCCGCATGCCGTCCTGTTGCAAAAGCATGTGAAAAAAAAAACACAAAGTTTGCTAGGCCAAAAAGACCGTTAATCGCGCGATAAAAAAAATTAACGCCGTTAAAATGGGTTTGCGTTAACGCCGTTAATAACGCGTTTAACTGACAGCCCTAATATATATATATATATATATATATATATATTGTCATTGCATTCTTTCTTGTATATATATATAGCCTACATATATGTATACACACACACACACACACATATATATATATATATATATATATATATATATATACAAACAATCAAAATATAAATGAAAGCCAAAAGCACATTTTTAGTCATACCTGGAAACAAATCCTGGTCAAATGCTATATGGGCCATTCTACAGAATTGGCTCAAAGTTACAGTTGGAAACATCTTGAAAAGAAAATAGTCTTTTCCCATAAATGTCTTATAAAGTATTATTTTTTAAAGTAGACCAATACAATAAAAATAAACCAGTCGCATTTCAAAGTCGCTCGCGAAATGACCGCCAGGTGGAGCAAAGGGACATTTATCAAAACGTAAGTGGGGCTAATGTCAATTAACAGTAAGGATGAAATTCTACAAGTTATGGTAATTTACAAATAAGCCTACAACAAACATTTATTTTTAAACAAATATTTTTAAATATGCAACATGCACGTTTAAACAACAAACAATACAAGCTGAACCAGCGCTCCTGTATTGAGACATGCAGCGCGTTTCAGTTACGATCCTGGTTCCAGTGGCCTTAATACATTCACGGCTTTTTAAAATGTCACAAAGCGTTTTGAGATGGTTTTGAATGAAATATTGAAGTTTATAATTAGGGTATTTTGGCACACCACGCCGAGTGGCTATGCATTATTCTAAAATCTGGCTTTATTCTGGCATGTTGAATTAGAGTTTGACAAACGCGGCGGCGCGTTAATTTGAATTTATTTTTCTCATAACAGCTAAAAGAACTTACTGCGTAATTGTTGGTCATACAGATAAGATGTCATCTTTTAAAACTGTAAAAGGTCTACTTTTATTCATGTAGGCTAAAGTAGGCCTACACTCACAGGCTAACGACAAAACGTTTTCTCGCTCATGTGAGAAACAAACGTTTGGGTATTTCTCAGTGAGGAAATTAATAGCCGAGCGGTAGAACTGACGGTTCGATCATCAAGATGACACGGGTTCGAATCTCGAACAAACATTGTGTACTGTAAATTTTATATTTATTAATGCAGAGAGATTTGTCTAGCTCTAAAACTCTGTTACACCATACAGTTTTTTGCTTATATTTATAAAATAAAATTACCATGCATTTCCATTTTACACTAAGGAACAATAGTATCCAACAGAACGACTTTGCATCTGTACCAATCGGGTACCAATCGTAATTTCAAAAGCAGTTCTGTAAAAAAAGTTATTTTATATATATAGCCTATATATATATTTTTTTTTTATTAGGCCTATTATTATTATTTTTTTGATTCCCTACAACCTAGAGTTTTTAAAAACATGGTTTTGAGTAAAGTGTGATTTGCCAGGGGGGACGGGGATTTCCTTCTGGTCTAAACATCCCTGCTTCTGCTGAATTATTTTAATCCCCACACCCCTCCCTCCACAGCTAATCAATGCTATAGGCTACTTCACCAATAGACCATATCAAATATAAAATAGAGATATGCAACAAGCACGTTTAAACGACAAAGAATAAAATCAAAACCAGCGTTTCAGTTGTTCATTAGTTCAAGTGGCCTTAATGCATGCACGGCTTTTCAAAATTTCACAAAGCGTTTTGAGATTATTTTGAATGAAATATTGAAGTTTATAATTAAGTTTTTTGGCAGACCACGCCGAGTGGCCCTATGCATTTTTCTAAAGTCGGGTTTTATTCGAACTTTTGCTAACAACAAAAGTTTATCTGTCGTCTCTGTCTCCGGGAACTGCGCGTCACAAAAATGAACCGAAAGCCACTTCAGAAGAAAGCCACTTCAAGAAATCGGCTATGTCTAAAGCCTTTAAATGTCTAAATATTCAGGCTAATAAATGGTATCTGATTATGTAATCCATAATGAAAACGAGAGGTACAGATGATCTACTCAAATGTAGCCTATGTAAGCGCTTCCCAATGAGAAAATGACAAGACAAGGGTGAAAATCTCGCTCTAATTAAATGTAGCAGGCTAAATCGCCCTGAATTAAAATGTAAAAACAGATCAAATAATGTATTCGTCGAAATGTTGCGATATTGTTTCATTTAAGTTCATAATTATTCTATACATGTTATTTAATTTAGCAGCATTACCACGAAGCACCGTGGTTCGATATTTATTTGAATAATAAAGAAAATAAAAAACTTAATTCACAAATTGCATGCCTGGTTGTAAGGATCCAAAGATCCCTGTAGAATTTAATATTGAGTTGAACATTTTGTTCATGACAACAAATTAACATGCGTTTTTTCATATTATATTTAGTTTTGCTTGGAAAAAGCTGGCCCAAACCAGTTTTATTTAATCAATTACTGAAATAATGAAATATTTAGTAATAAACTTTTGTGACAGAAATATCACCAGGCTACATGTAACTTAAATAATTTAATTTCTTCATTATCAACACTGTCTAGAATAGCGATTTAAGTGTGAATTGCGACTTCTCTTTGTGTTAAGTCAGCCTCAGACTCAGATAGCCTGTGGGGGGTTGGAGGGACAGTTGCTGGACAAAGGTGTTAATGTTCCTCTTTCATATGGAGAGTGTCGGATAGCCAGCCTGATGAGCAGGCAAAATTATTGTAAGGATAAATCTGTGTCCAAATGTAGGCCCCATATCTTATTAAATTATATATATTGTAGTTTATTTATTGTAGCCTATTTTAAGTTTTTTTTTCACACAAAATTTCAATTGAAGTTATTGTAAGGTGAATTCAACAAGGCAAGCTGTGTCTTTGAAGCAACAATTAAAGGCTAAATAATTATCATGCATTGATCATATCATGCATGCGCAGCGAGGGAGACTAAATAAATTTGTTAAAAAGAGTTCCAGCGCGAGAGAGGCAAAGAAAAACGCATGTTTTTAATTTAATTATGTTTCTTTGGACAATTTTCGTTTTGTACTGTTTTAATTGTTTAATTTAGCTGTAATTTCTTTGGCAATACAAATTTAAAATTTCGCAATAATAAGATTAGCCTAGTGTTTCTTATTTTGCATCGCAAAAGAAATAAACTCTAAACCCGATGCAACCCTGTTTTAAATTAAAAAAAACTGTCCCGACACTTTATTTAAACCTTGAAATGTTCGAACTTTGTTTCAAACTTAAGTAATTTTAGTGTTCTTTTACATTACACAATAATTTAGCAGACTAAAGACGAGCTTCTTCATTTTCATATTCTGATGCAATCGGCTGACAATCTTCCTTCATCAGTTTTTGTCGTTTGTGCAGCGGCTGCGGTTCCAGGAATGTAGCAAATTTATGTTGCAATAATAATTAAACAAAACTCTTGACTTTAAATAAGTAAACAGTTAGCTATTTAAGCATCAAGAAGGTTAAATATAAACGCTGTTGGCCAACATCGGTTAACAACATGTAGGCCTATGCTACATTGAGATTCGATCTCGGGTCGATTGAAGCTCCTCGAAGCTCGTGTTGTTGCGTTAACCACTGAGCTATCGTCTGTACGTCTGTAAATGTTTTTATTGCAATGTTTTATTTTTTCATTATTTATTCAATTTCATTTCAGTAGCCTAATTTCAGTGTTGTGATTATGAATTATTTTAACTACGTTTCACTTGTTGAATTCATCTGCTACCAGCTTTCAATCGCTCTGAATGAGCCGCGGTGCGGCAGCAGATTACGCATTAGAGAGAATAAACAAACACTTTTCAGAGTCTATGATTGTAGCGCCTCTTGGCGGTAAAGGGCAGAAAATACACCCCACATTTTACCGCCGCGGTGGAACGGCTGATGTGGGCATTGTCATGGCTTGCCTCGACATTTGCGTTTGAATAGCGCGCGTCCTCAGTGGGCGTGTCAGATTAACGCGTAATGAAGTGTAATGAGCTGGGGGGGGGGGGGGGGAATCTGACAGCACTCTCTTTTCATACAGATTACATAAACTGAGAATATTTGTTTTTTATATAAATTACTTCATTGAAAAGAAGAGAATTCAAGCTTCATAAAGAAAAATCTCTCGTGCCTGTATGACAAGTATTTGCAGAGTTAGAGTTAATTTTTCGGACGTGTTTCAGAATGGACTGCACTGACAGAGAGAAGGCAAAACTCGCATCATGTTTATTTTTCTTTATTTGACAAAAAGCACAAAACTTTGTTTTTATTGTGAGTATACAGAAAAATAATAGACAATTAACAGGATCGATTGATGTATAACACTTATATGTACGATCAAAATCAACAGAGTATTTTAAGTCTATTTTTCTGCTATGTGAAAAAAACCCGGCAAAACGCGCCGGCGCGTTTCTGGTCCCCAGAGGGTTAACTATAGCATTCTAACAAAAAGTGCATCCTAGCATACAAACCAATGAATGCTTCTCAGGACCAGCTAGCCCTCACCATAAGGTAACGTAGTTCAGACTACTGGCATGAAGTTGGTTGCGTCTCTAAAGTTACATGCGGCATTGGTATAAACGTTTCTAACGTCAATAGCATTTGAAGACAATGACTTACAGTCATAAAACACAAAGCTGCTGAACACAAAACGATGAACACTTTACAGTTGGTTTTATGACCGTAAGACATTGTCTTCAAATGCTATTGAGCTTTAAATAATGTCATATTTTGTGTAAGACCCCATACAGTAGTGAAATACATAGCAATATTTACATATGATTTAACAGTTTATTGTCATTAATATCAAAAATCGAAAAGGTGTGCATCATACTCGACACCTAGATGAACACTTTACAGTTGGTTTTTATGGCTGTAAGTCATTGTCTTTAATGCTAGAAACACCTATATCAATGTCGCATGTAACTTTAGAGACAGTCCTTAAATACGCGAATGTTGAACGTCATACCAACTTCATGCCAGCGTTCAGACTAATGAATTGTCGCATTGTGTGAATCATTCGCTCAAGCTAAATCACCTTCAATTAGCCTAGACACGTTATCGCGTCGCCCAGAGCGAATTTGTGTTGACTTATATGCAATCGTGTCACCAGAATTATCAGCTTTGTGTTTGGTAGCACACTAACACCAACAATTTCCACATTTATAAACACAACTTACCACTTTTTTTGTGTATGGAAACTTCTTCTCCTTCTTTTCCCTTGGTATTTCCTCTCTGTGCATTTGCGCGGGTAAAATGCATGGTACCCGCACTCCCCACTGCCAGTGCCAGCTGAGGGGCAGTGTACTGAAGGCGCTTGATCAAATCTTGATGCTGAAAAAAAGTGTGATAAAGATATTTTTTCACAAGAATGAAAATAATAAATGACAATATTTCCCAAGGGATTTGATAGGCCCACTTACCATCTCTACAATCAAATGTTCGGACTCGGAGCATACTGCAGAGCAACCTGTAGCTGTAGGCAGTGCTTGGCCTATCAGACTGAAGAAGTGTTCGGTCACGTGTCAACTCTCTGATTCTGATAACATCGTAAGCCAATGAAAAGAAAAGTGCGCCAATTTTTAATTTTTTTAAATCATAAAAACAAAGCATTTATTTCTTACCAGATGTAAAGGTTCTTGGACTGGGAGGCAACCATGTTCATTTTATGCCCGCAGTTCTTGCATTTCATTTAGCGTTTCAACAAGCCAATCTTTTGCAACCATTTTATTAACTTTAAAGACGATTTTTTGGTTTCTCTAACATAAACTTTGTTCAAAAGTTTTATCTCCAGTGAATTCATCAAGTCAGCAGCTCGAGCCTCGAGCTAGTAATACAGTCTTATGTCCTGAAACTACCAGGGAGTGTCGACGTAAAAGATGTGGACGGTTGAGAAGAAGTATTCGGACAAATTCACTTTTCTCACAATCACACTGCAGTCTGTTCAGATGGATGAAGTATATACATAGGTAAGCAATGCAAATATATTACATAACTACAGTATTTGACATATCACACTATTTGTATGGTGTGTTTTGAGTCCATATAGCACAATTGCATTACAGCACGTTATCATAGTTTATGGTGGCATAAAAAAATATGATGGTCAATCTATAGCATATCCTATTGGAAAAGTATTTCCTGTAATATACCCCACCATACTTTGCCAGATATCTTACAGTAACCCAAAAACTCTAAAACAAACTATTTTTAAAATTGTATCAAGTTGACTATATTTGGACCATAATTTGAATTAGTATTTAGGATGTCTTATATAACATCTAACAGAAGCTTCCAACAGAAAATGATGGTGGTGATTATATATGTTTTCACTGTGATGCTTTCAAGTTTAGTCAGTTTCTGTACAGCACTACAGTATGTTGTACTGGGCTGCGTTTCCCAAAAGCATCGTAAGCCTAAATTGATCATAGAGACCATTGGTGGCAATTGTTCTACGATCAATTTAAGCTTACGATGCTTTTGGGAAACCCAGCCCTGTTTAGTCAGCTATGTATGTTTGACAGAATGTATTAATATGTTTATGGTTTTTTTATACTTAGTCAATAGTAAAAAAAAAAAAAAAAAAAAAAACTAGTGTTCAAAATACAAGATACCAGGTACAAATTATGCTTTGTGGTCTGGAGGTTGATGCACATTCTCACATTCTCTTTGTGTGAAAATTCAATGTTCTGATTTAATGCTAATAATTTTTGTTAATCTTTGTAGATTTGGTCAGTTTATATCTACGGCAGGGATGTAGTGGAGGCTAAACGCACGTAAACGCCGTTTAAAGGGCATATTGCAGGTTAGAGGACCCAACGAGTCAATGTATAGAAAAACAATGTAGTAATTAGATTTTCGTTAAAATATACTTATAAATACGTTTCATTGGCTTCTGGAGTCGTTTTTGTGAGAGAATTTTACTTCCGCATCTGAAAATGGGCGTGACGGGTGTGACATAACGGGCGGGAGAGCGGTCGATTCAAACCATTCAAACAACAGGAAAACAATGGATCGCAATGACATTTCGGACTTACTCGTATGACAGACCACGGACGACAGCCTTACAATTATGAGCCTGCTATGCTGCCGAGAGAGCAGGGACAGGCCAGGATTAATGTTAGACAGAACAACGGTCAGAGGAGACACACATTATTGCAAAAGTATTATTATAAAAAAACTTGTGTGGAGTGAGTGTTCGCAGCCGCAGTTTATTGCATCACTTAATCGCGCGTATTTTTGATTAGCCTAGCTGTCAGATACTGAGTAAACATTAAAAGAACAGGCCTATTCAATCTTCCCTGGATGTTTTTTTTTAACGAAGAAATTAAATAATAGCAATCAAGAGAATGGAAGCAGCAATAAAAAAATGAGGACTGTAGTGCTGTCGGCAAAACATTATACCACTGCAATAAAAACTGCACTGCAACAAAAAGGTAAGGCAAATGTGTTTTTATATTTAATGCTGTTCACTGTGAATTTTAATTAATAGTGTAGCCTAATAGAGTTAATAGTGCATCGTTCATTCTGTTTGGTAAAATGTGAGGTGTATATCGATTATTACCATCGTATATCAGTTAATAGCAAAGCTATTATTGGTCATCTAGGAGTATTCGAATTTACCAATAACAGAATAAACTAAGCTTTGATCAGGCGTGTATGTCATGCTCATTAATATCCGCCCAGACTAACGTTACGTGATATAACTTAGCGGTTTCTCATCGAGAGACAGATAGATATTTTTATTCCTGATATACACGTTTTTGTTCCTCCGATCTGGTGTACGCTACACACGATCGCGTTTTTCGAAGCCGATGCGGAAGAGAAATCCTGTCTCTACAGCTGCACAAACCGCACACAGGCACGAAAGATATACAGCACCGTCCCTTTTCTTGTTAGGAAACCTGACTCGATGTCCTGACAGGCCGGAGTTTTTGCAACCTCCACAAACACAATAATTTACCATGATGACGATGATAAATTAAAATACAAAAACTACCGAAAACACTGATTCACGACCGCTCTTACTGACTTTTTTTTTTAATTCGATGCCACAAGAACAAGAGGTACATATTCACAATATCACATTAACATTAGCTGCCAGGAAATAAAAAATACAAAAAAAGGTTTGAATAAAATCCAGTGCTTTCAAAGCATTACATGTTTTCATTGATTTTTTTGTTTTTGTTTGTTCCAAAAGTTGTACATGTAATGTGAAGTCATTTATAAAACGCGAAAAAAAGCTCAATTCTTTGTATGTATATGGTATTTTCCTAATAAAACAATTAACTGTATAATATGTTGTTCTTTACATTCCAAATTGTCATTCTAAGTATAAAAAAGCAAATTTACCCGCTTGTACTGAATACAAACCTATCTGCGCTGCTGATGCTGCCTCCCTCTGGTGACGTAAAATGACGCGATGTTGAAAAAAAACCCGGTTTTTACGAGCAGTCAAAGAAACGCTCACTTTATCTACTAAATTTGTGCCCTTATGTCGTTTTAAAACATTTTAAATCCTGCATTACCTTTTCATATGGTATTTTCATACAAGGTTATATATTAATTTAGATTTTTTTTTAACCTGCAATGCTCTTTAAGCACCTCCCGTTATTCGGAAATAGCGTTTACCCACCTCTAAATAGCGTTTATCCACCTCTAAATAGCCCGTAGTTCCTAAGACATTTTAAATTAAGCTTATGTCATTTTAGTTTCATATTGTTCATTATTAGTTTCATAGGTTGTTAAAACTAAGACGAACTCTTTCATATTGCGCTGCATTACTGTCAGTGTTGTTGACTTTTACTGACGGACTGTAAGGTTGCGCTGTTGACGCTCGCGCAGCCTCTCGAGGAGAAATCTACACAAATGAGAGCACACACACACACTCAGTTAACCAGTTAACAACATACTGCCTATAAAAAATCTAAATGTGGAGTTTTTATATTTTTAACATATGTTAAGCAACCTCAATTATTTTTCCTGAACACCATCACGATTGAAAATGTGACATTTCCTACAACAGTTCAATAAACAGTTAAAATTAAGTCACTTACATTTTAGATGCAATATTGGCTGTTTTTGTTCTGTTTCAGCAGCGAAAATAGTTCCAAACAAAAATCACAGCAGAACCACGGCGCATCTCACAGGAACACTCAACCTGTTTTCATTACTGAATGATTCAGCATTTTGAACGAATCGATTGAGTCAAAGATTCAATGACCCATTCATAAACATCTGTCTCATTCTTGAATGAATCAGCCGTTTGAACGAATCGTTTGTTTGTTTGAATGAATGAATCAATGACTCACTCATTAAGACGGTCGCCTGCCGCCACCTACTGGCGGTTTAGTGTTATGTTTAAAAGTAGTATCATTCTTTCCAATGTTTCTTATATGTAAATTTTAAATAAATTTCATAACATTATTTTACACAATTGTAATTTTTCAGTGTAAATTATTGAATTTGATCAGCCCCTAGGGACGGGTAACAGCCCTATAGTGTCTTATTATTTTTTTATTATTATTATTATTAAATAATTGAATTTATTGACCAAATTTATGAATTTAAAATGAAAGATGAAGCATACATTTAATAATATTGGGGGAGGGGATGCCCTTTAAAGGTGCAGATATTACAATATGCCGATTTAAATATCAAAGCTGATTGAACACTGATGAGAATACTCAGAATAAATGAGAATATTGTTTCAGAATAAATTAACACACACACCAAAAAAAAAAAATAATCCGGACGAGCAATTTTTTTACTCGGACAAGTGATTTATTTGTCCGAAGGACAAGTGAAAAGGCTTAATGTTAGCAATGTCATCAGGTAGGCAGTGGCCCACCTTACCGGGTGACCACGTCGTGGTCCACCAGAATTTATAGTTTACCCACCTCTTTTTTTACCACTACACCTCTGATCTACGGCAAGTAGACATGCTTCAAGATGGCATTGCAAAGAGCACAGCAACACTTTCCATGATGTCAAAGAAACTCAGAAGAATTTGTGTACAAAGCCTGGAGAAGCACCGGAAAAAAAAGAGATAGAAAGTTGGTGGAATTCGCCTTTGGCTAAGCCACACCCTAGAATGTAGATTGACCAATCACAGCGCAGCCAAGAACGAGCTCCCACAGAGGTCCGACACTTCTTCACAGCGCTCCATTGACTTTAACACAGGCGTCTCATATTTTTGGTCTCGGCAGGCTATTACCGTTGAGTTTTATCAAAAATATGGTTAAACGTTGTGCCTGGGGCATTTGTAACACAGATAAGCATTTCCCAGAGAGGTTGGAGGGGGGTGTCCGTTTTCTTTCCTTCCCAAAACCGAAGTCAAATCCTGACAAGTGTCGTCTTTGGATTAAACTGTGTGGACGTCCTCACAGTCAGCTACGTTAAACCCCTCAACAAGCTCACTTGTGTGCTCTAAAGTAAATGTTGCTTTTAACCTTAATGTGAAGTTATACTAGTTAGACAGTGTTATGCTGTTAGGTTATGATTTCGGTTCTCTAACGTTACCCTAATTAATGAAGAATCAAGGTGCTAGCAAGCAAGCTTAGCGATAGTTTAGTATCACGTAACGTTAACGTAAGTCAGGATTGTATGTTTTGAGTAGCGGCTGGATGTTAGCTAACTTTGTTATTCAAGATACAAACACCTAACGTTAATGTTACAGACACTCTGTGGTAGTTTTGAAGGTGACTAACGTTACCGCCACCGTGTTGCCACAGTCCAACATTATTGTTTAAATTTCTTTTAAAAAATGAGCAAATTTGAAAGGTGAGACTTTGTTTAATATGTTTAATATCAAAAGTAACCGAAAAGTAACCTGGTCTGTCAGCCTGTTGTCAGTCTCCTCTCTGCTCCGCGATGTATTTTTCACTGCTTGAGAACATGGTGTGTGCGTGAGAGCGGCGTAGCTTGACGGACATAGCGACAGTAACTAAGGGGGGCGGGGCTTAGCCAAAGGTGAATTAATGTCCTTGTTCACATTGATGAGAGCAAGTTTTGCCACAAACGCAAGGTAGTGTAATCTAAATATGCAATTTTGACTTTCACTGACATTTATTTTGTTTAACCTAAAGAAGGGTTATCTCATGCTTAAGTAGAATAAAACAGGAATGTGTTCTTAACACAAAAATTAAATTAATATTCAATGTTTAATGTAATGGCAAAAATGATCTCAATATTTTGTTACTTGTTTACAATAAATTTTATTAAAGGGTAAGTTCACCCAAAAATGAGAATTCTGAAAACAATAATAAAAGGGAAATTCGGCACTGGGATATCAAGCAAAACTAAGCGTGAGAATGGGAGAGGATTTGTTTCCAGATCAATGCAGCATTCCCGCTTGTGTCGCGGACCCCGGACGACTGCGAGAGGCGGTGGTATGCGCTACAATCCTTTGTGAATAGGTCTTAGTGAGTTAGGAGTCCTCTCGACTTCTTTTAAGCTGTCCCAGACTTAAGGCCCGTTCACACCAAGCACGATAACTATAAAGATAACGATAAAGATATAATTCTAAAAATCGTTCTCCATATTAAAGAATAACAGAGTTCACACCACAACTATAACGATAAAGATATGAGGAACGATATCGTTGGGATCACTTTCAGAACGATTTTTTTCCAGCTGTCGAACGATAAAACACTGACAGCCAATCAGAATCCATTCTAATTTAAAGGTCTACTTTGAAACCGCAGCGCGGGCGCGCGCGTGCTTAGAATAAAAAGACCGTTATCAGTCGTTGGTGTGGACGCATATATAGTTATATTTATCGTTATCGTGCTTGGTGTGAACGGGCCTTTAGGTGCTACTTTTAGGGTTAAAATGCTTCGTGAATTACTCTTAGGGTGCTTTCACACCTGGATCGATTTGTTTTGTTCCGGAACAGATCCGAACCAGAATACTTCAGGGCTTAAAGTATTCCAGCCACGTGCGTGAAGTTGGCCCCCCACCCAACGCAAAACGTAGTCAAACTATGCTCAATCGTTTGTGCTCCGTTTGTGCTGGTTTGTGCTGTAAAAAGTTTCGTTTGTGCTGTTTCGGTTTTTTAGATATTAAATGAATATTTTTAGGTCATTCTGAGGTCACTTTTCAACACTGTTTCTTGAGCATCAAATTCATAACATCCGTAGCTATATTAGAATGTTCCCTTTCGAGGGAACTCTACACTGCGTCGAGAATCGACACTTTGGGGACGCTCCCTTAGCGTGCGCCTCCGAAGTATGAATGAAACTATTCCAATCCTGATTGGTGTTGCGTCATGACGTAACATGTGACGGCATAACCAGATGCATAAAAGCAAAACTGAAACAACACACACTAGCTTTCGTTCTTCAGCAAGCGCTCTCTGTTGTTGTCAGTCTTATTTGGTGTTGTCTGTCTGTGAAAGTGATTTTGAAGGAATGGCGAGTGAACAATTCAAAAAATGTGTGCACCCCTGTCCTAGATTCATCACGGGTGGGGACACGCATAGTTTGTGTGTTAAATGTTTGGGAGTGCAGCACGCCCGGGCAGCTCTTGAGGGAGCTCGCTCCCCACGGTTCTGGTCCCGCGTCTGTTGAGGCAGCGCGGCGATTGAGATCGTGGGGATCGCAAAAAGATCTTGCAGAGGAGAATGAGACTGCTGAGGCACTTTCTCATTCTTCCTCTGAAGATCATGAGGCTCCTGTTTGTGGTGCAGAAGCCCGCGCCGCGGCTTCTTCTGCCCATGATCAGGGCCCGATGCTTGAGCTCTCTGCTTCTGAGGAAGTAGACGTGCTCAGCATCGACGCGGACGATCGTGAATTAGACTCGCCGGTTCACGGTCGTGCGTATGAGGAGCTTATTGAGGTTGTGACTCGTGCTGTGGCCAGACTTAACATCAGCTGGCCACCAGTGTTGTTTTTGGCAGCCCTTTTAGTTTTAGTCTTAGTCTTAGTCTTTTGGACGAAAATGCTTTTTAGTTTTAGTCACATTTTAGTCACTTATAAACTTAATAGTTTTAGTCAAGTTTTAGTCGACGAAAACAAAAAAAGGTTTTAGTCAAGTTTTAGTCAATTTTAGTAAAAAAAAAAAATTAGTCTTTAAAAAATAGAGAAAATAAAAGTGCAGCTGTGTCAATTTGTATCAAGTTCAAAAATGGAAAAGAAATAAAAGTGCCACTTTGCAATCTGTTAAAAAAAGGAGAAAAGAATAGAAATCCATTTGGCAAGACAGGTCTATTTATCCCTGCATTAGTGGCTGCAATGAGCCTGTTTTGAATTGCACAATTTCTCAAAAGTCATGCTCAATGTTCAGCTGAGATCTGTACTTTGTTTTCAGTGAAGCTGAAAAGCCCATCTCACAGAGATATGATGTGGCAAAGGGAAGAAGAATGCACACAGCTCTCTGCCTTTAGCCTATACATACAAACGTGATTTTTTCTTTTAAATAGATAAAATAGACATAACATACTGTGTTTGATATGGGATTAAAATGATGGGTAGTGTATGGGCAGTGTATAAGATATAAACTAATGATTAATTATTGTAATATTCATTTGTTCCGATCAGAGCATGTGAGCGGAGAGCGCATTTCTGAATATTCCGCCCCGCTCACTCATTCAGCTCAGGCTCGCGCGCTCAACCCAGAATGGCCTGTTGGTTCGAGAATATGTGGAATAAGGGCTGCCTCCGACTAAAGTTTTTATTCTAGTCGACTAGTAGTTGTTCATTTAAGCCATTAGTGGACAAATCGCCCCTTTATATTAATTTAATTACTTAAATAGGCTATACGGGATAATGAGCGTTAGCTTATAGCCGCACTCGAGCGCACGACCGCACGCATAAAGCTTGCCACAAAGAACCGGCAAAAGTAATGATTATGAATGTGTAAAAAAATAGCAAGGAGACATTTAATTGTTTATTAATAAACTGGAGTTTTCGGTGTCGCAGCAAAGATGAAGTTGACGATGCGGACGTCATGAGCGAATAAAGATACAAAGGCATAAAACAGAAAATTTCCTCCCGTTTGAAAGAGACCTGTCACGCCAGTGGGGCGCGCCCCACACTTTGAGAACCGCTGGATTATACTGAAACTGAAAGTATGTCCATAAATCATCTCTTCGTTTCCGACCACCAAGCCCGTCTATTGGCTTCGATCGCTGCCGTGGTCCTTCGAGATGTGTGGTGAGTGACTAGCCGCAGCCGCAGGTGTGTTGTGTGGAATCTGGTGCGCGCGGCGGCATGGGTAGCCTACCCAAAACAAGGAAGCGGCAGCTTTGCTGATACTTTTTTTTTAGCTCAAAACAGACAGATTTCACGCAAAATAGGCGGAAATGACATGCTTGTGATTGTGAACGTCAGACTTATAATAATTTTCGTTCCGTCTCGTCTTGTCAACGAAAACTCGAAAACGTCTCGTCATGTTTTAGTCACCTTAGAGACATTTTTAGCTAGTCATCGTCGCGTTATCGTCATAAAAAAAAAGTGCGTCAACGAAATCATTTCGTTATCGTCATCGTTGACGAAAACAACACTGCTGGCCACAAGATGAGCAGGAAACGCAAATAAAAAGTAAATTAGATGAGCGTTTCCTGCGGCACAGATCACAGCCCCAGCGCCGGGGTTTACCATTTTTTCCCGATCTTCATAATGAGATTTCGAACCCTTTTCGTCCCGTATTTCTAGTCCAGTAAGTGTTGACTATAGTAATGTGGTAGGGGCAAGGGGTTTGGGATATGGGAAGATGCCGAAGGTAGAAGAGGCACTAGCAGGTTACCTCTCTCCCGAAGTGGCATCTTCTCTTAAAGCCCCGGCGCTGCCTAGTAAACCATGCAGAGATACTTCTGCATTGGTTGGAAGGGCTTATATGGCGGCAGGTCGGGCCGGGTCGTGTCTGCATTCAATGGCTGTTTTGCAGGCATACCAGGCCGACCTACTGAAGGATTTGGATGAGGGGGAGGGGGCGACACCAGAAGATATTGCTGAACTTCGTAAAGTTACAGATTTGTCTCTCCGTGCTACCAAAGAGACGGCCCGTGCTATTGGCCGCTCTATGGCAGCTATGGCAGTCACGGAGAGTCATCTATGGTTAAATCTTTCTGGTATGAAAGAAAGAGAAAAATCGTTTCTTCTGGATGCGCCGCTCTCGTCTTCTGGCCTGTTCGGTGACGCAGTTACAACTGTCGTCGACAGGTTCCAGGAGACGAAGAAGCAATCTGCGGCGTTCCAGCAGTTCCTCCCCCGACGATCTAGACCCAAATCAAGTAGGGTGGGGCAAAGAGATCAGCCCCAGCCGTCATCAAGCTCCTCATATCGCCAGCAGCAGAGAGAGTGTTTCCTCTAGAGCCCCTCCCTTGGGAGCTTGGCAACAGAGGAAACGCTCTCAGGCGAAGTCTTCTGGCCAGAAGTGCGATTTGAGGGATGTCCTTCAGGCTAGGAGGGCTTCGGGAAAGAGGTCCTAACTGGAGTGGTAGGACCTCCGAGGGCTGTCCCCCCCGCTGCAGAGCAACCTAGGTTGTTCTCGCAGCGGAGCCCTCAGGAAATCGATGTCTGGTACCCGCCGTCTCTGACGCTTCGGGCCGCATCAATTTCCAGCGAACAGACACCGTGTTGTTCGCATCAGAAGATAAAAGAGCATCTATTATGGTCACAAAGACCATATCGACTAATTCCTGCCGGTCTTCCGCTTCAGGAAGTCGGGAACAGTGCTCGAGAAACACCCGAGGCCAGCCTCGAGATGCTGGTTCCCTTAGTAGATTTTGTAGAGGCATGGTGTCATCTTCCCAACATATCTGCATGGGTCCTGCGTATAATAAAAATGGGTTACAGACTGCAGTTCGGTCACCACCCCCCCAGATTCGCTGGGGTGGTGCAGACTGCAGTGGTTCCAGAGCAGGCTCAGGTGATGGAACAAGAAGTACAGTCTCTGCTGTTAAAGGAGGCCATAGAACGTGTTCCTCCTTCAGACAGGGAGTCCGGGTTCTACAGCCGGTACTTTATAGTTCCAAAGAAGGATGGAGGGCTGAGGCCAATTTTAGATCTAAGGCATTTGAACCGCTCTCTGGGGAGATTTCGGTTCAAAATGCTCACTATCCCCATCATCGTGAATCAAATCAGGTCCGAGGACTGGTTTGTCACGATAGATCTAAAAGACGCTTATTTTCATGTATCCATCCTTCCTTGTCACAGGAGGTTCCTGAGGTTCGCTTTCGGGGCGAAGCGTACCAATATCGGGTTCTTCCCTTCAGCCTAGCACTCTCTCCCCACACGTTCACCAAATGCAAGGATGCAGCACTAGCTCCATTGAGACTTCAGGGCATCCGCATACTGAATTATATCGACGACTGGCTCATTTTGGCCCAGTCTCGAGAAATGGCAGTTCGGCATCGAGATGTCGTCCTTGGCCATGTTCAGAGTTTGGGGTTGAGACTCAACACAAAGAAGAGTGTGTTGGAACCATCACAGAGCACAACGTTTCTGGGCGTGGTGTGGGATTCAGTTACGATGCGGGCACGAATGTCTCCCGCACGTATCGAGTCTATTCTGGCGATGGTGTCTGGAATAAAGCTAGGCCAGGCCATCACTGTAAAGCGATTTCAAAGAATGCTGGGCCTCATGGCAGGGGCATCCAACATTATTCCTTTGGGCCTTCTACACATGAGGCCCCTTCAGTGGTGGCTGAAAGCCAAGGGGTTTTCCCCCATGGGGAATCCGTTCCGTATGATCAGAGTAACGCGCAGATGCCTTCGTCCTCTAGTAATATGTAAGAAGCCTTGGTTCCTGTCCCAAGGGCCAGTGTTAGGGGCATCATGTCGCCGGAAGTCCGTTTCGACAGATGCCTCCCTCACGGGTTGGGGCGCGGTCATGGAAGGCCGCTTTGCCAGGGGTCTGTGGCAGGACCATCATCATTCTTGGCATATAAATTGCCTGGAGATGTTGGCTGTGCTCAGGGCTCTGAGGAGCTTCCTCCCAGACATCAAAGGTTACCATGTCCTCATACGATCGGACAATACTTCAGTGGTAGCTTATCTGAACCGACAAGGGGGACTCAGATCGCGCCCTCTATGCAGATTGGCGCATCAGATAATCCTTTGGTCCCAAGGGAAAATATTGTCTATCAGAGCAATGTATATTCCGGGGGTTCAGAATCAGGGAGCAGACATCCTGTCGAGGCAGGGGCTGAGGCCCGGGGAATGGAGACTTCACCCGGATGTGGTGAAGTTGATATGGGAGAGGTTTGGACCAATGGAGGTGGATCTATTTGCGTCTCGAGAGACGTCCCACTGTCCACTTTAGTTCTCCCTCACACATCCAGCCCCACTGGGGTTGAATGCCATGGTACAGGCCTGGCCGAGGCTTCGCCTGTACGCATTTCCCCCGATCGCTCTGCTCCCGGGGGTTCTGGAGAGGGTCCGTCAGGAGGGCATCAGTCTTCTTCTGGCAGCCCCGTTTTGGCTGGCCCGAGTATGGTTTTCAGACATAGTTTCACTCCTGATAGCTCCGCCGTGGCAGATTCCTCTGAGGAGGGATCTGTTGTCTCAGGCGGAGGGCACAGTATTCCACCCTCGGCCAGAGCTGTGGAAACTGTGGGTCTGGCCCCTGAGGGGGCTCAGTACCTAGATGCTGGTCTATCTGGCGGAGTGGTTGAAACCATACTTAGCTCTAGGGCCCCGTCTACTAGGAGATTATATGGCCCCAAGTGGAATGTTTTTTCCACTTGGTGTAGAGAACAGGAGTTAGATCCAGTTAACTGCCCGGTGGCTTCAGTTCTGGAGTTTCTTCAAGATCGTTTCTCTGCAGGTCTCTCCCCTTCCACACTTAAGGTGTACGTGGCTGCCATTGCGGCTTTCCATGCACCATTGAGTGATGGGCCTCTGGGGAGGCACCAGCTGGTCATTCGTTTTCTCCGTGCTACATGGAGGATGAGACCGACGACCAGGTCCAGGGTTCCTGCCTGGGACCTGGCGGTGGTTCTCGAAGGGTTATCCCTGGCCCCCTTCGAACCTTTGCAGTCAGCTTCGCCTAGGGATCTTACGCTAAAAATGGTATTTCTCTTAGCTATTACCTCTCTTAAGAGGGTGGGAGATCTCCAAGCCCTGGCAGTGACACCAGCTTGCTTGGAGTTTGCCCCTGGCAGAGTTAAAGCATTTTTGCACCCGAGTCCGGGCTACGTGCCTAAAGTTCCTACTAACACGGCTCGGTCAACGGTCCTTCAGGCGTTCCATCCTCCACCTCATGTGTCGGCAGAAGAAGAGAAGCTTCATTTGCTCTGCCCCGTCAGAGCTTTGAGCGTGTACCTTGAGAGGTCCTCTTCTTAGAGAAGGTCAGACCAATTATTAGTATGTTTTGGGTCACCTAAGAAGGGACTGCCGGCATCCAAGCAAACTATTAGTAATTGGATTGTTCAGGCTGTTACTGAGGCTTACAAGGTGCGCGGCTTGCCTTCACCTTTAGCTGTGAGGGCTCACTCAACTAGAGGCATGGCTTCCTCTAGGGCCCTTCTTTCGGGAGTACCTCTACAGGAGATCTGTGAGGCAGCCGGTTGGGCTACTCCACATACTTTCATTAGGTTTTACAGTCTCCACCTTCCTAGTACGCCTGGCGCACACGTGCTCAGTCCTTGCTGAGTGCCTAATTAGCTTCACTCCGGGACAGACCTATTCGGTGCGTGGCCTAGTGGGCATTCGTTCCCCAAAGTGTCGATTCTCGACGCAGTGTAGAGTTCCCTCGAAAGGGAACGTCTCGGGTTATGACTATAACCCTTGTTCCCTGAGAAGGGAATGAGACACTGCGTCGTTCTGCCACGCCCCTCGAGGTTTGAGAGCGGCTTGCTTCATCGCTAGGCTAGTGTGTGTTGTTCCGGTTTCGCTTTTATGCATCCGGTTATGCCGTCACATGTTACGTCATGACGCAACACCAATCAGGATTGGAATAGTTTCATTCATACTTCAGAGGCGCACGCTAAGGGAGCGTCCCCAAAGTGTCGATTCTCGATGCAGTGTCTCGTTCCCTTCTCAGGGAACAAGGGTTATAGTCATAACCCGAGACGTTTTCTGAAGGATCATGTGACACTGAAATAATGATGCTAAAATTCAGCTTTGATTACAGGAGTAAATTACACTTTACTATATATTCACATATAAAACTGCAGTATTACATTGGAATAATATTTCACAATATTACTGTATTTTTGATAAAATAAATATAGCCTTAGTGAGCATAAGGGAACATTAAACTTTGAGAAACATTAAAAAATAAACCTTTTAAATCTTTTGACTGGTAGGCTACTGTGTGTGTATTTATGTGTCTGTGTGTATATCATTTAATTACTACCATTATTATTATTATGTATGAGGAAACTCATGACTCAATTAAGTCAAAATGATTTAACTTTTGAAATTTAATTATGTACTATCGAACATCCATTACAAAAAAACAAACAAAAAAAAAAACGTTGAAAACTTAAACTTAAAAACAATTAATACTGACAAGTTTAAATCTGCCTTCAACCAAAAGATACCACACAAAATAATAGACTTGAGTGCAAACTTCCATAAAATAGCACACTACTTCCTTCTCCTAACAGGAGTAGGAAAACAAGGGTATGTGGCATACAAAAAGTTCAACTAAAATAATTTAACTTGTGAAATTAAATATAAATAGTGCAATCAGTCTTTTGTGTATAATACAGCATGTGGGCATATTTTGTTTTTATCTGACGCTGCTGTCACTCCACTTCTCAGGTTATCATACATCTCCCAGACACATGGAGACCTCCTGCAGAAGGCCACATAATGCCCAAGAGCATCCTGGGTTAAGCCTCCTCTAAAAGCAATGACTGCCCGCAAAGTAAATCTCTTTCCCTGGAGCATCAGATTGGAGGGAAATTCACTCAAAGGAAATTCTGTGGAGTTGCTTCCCAGGTCAGTGTCAATCCACATAAGTTCTCCCAGACTGTAACTGTGAGAAACTTTCCCTGCGCAGAGCACTTTTTCTGAGGTATCTGGCTTGATTGCAGAGGGACACTGTGACAGACTTTGGATCGACCTGAGGCAGGGGGACTCCGGGAGGTAAGGCCTTCTTCCACTGCGGTCTGAAGATGAGCCATGCCAGAAGCCTGCAGTACAGCAACAGAAGTACAAACAAATGCAATTTCCCTTGTGACTTGTTTGCGGAGACCACAATACTGTGAAGAGCACTGTTTTGTTAATGAAACACAAGTGCGTTTTTTGTCATTGACTTTTCAATGATAGTGGAGATGTGGCATTGTGCATCGATTTGGAGAGCACCAGACTTCAGTCGGACAGCTTTGAATTTTATTAATAATTTGAATAATATTTCGCTCAGCAGTTCTGCCCTCTGTATGTAGGCCTGTGTATTCAGACCCTTTGTGGTGATGGATTTCACTAGCTGGAGGAGGTTGTTGGAATCCTCATTGCAAACAATATTTTCAAAAGTGACACTATCACAGTAAGCACAACATAAGCATTGACAAAAAGCATCAAATGCACATGTGTTAAGCACAGAGATTCTTGATTTCCTGAATTTAACAGGCTGTTGATTGTTTCCATTTTTCAACAGGTCCACTTTGAGTCTTTTCCTTCTCACAGATGGATCTGCATGGAGCCATTCAGGACAAGGAGAGAGGTTTGAACTCCTCTTTCTCTTTTTGGGTGGAACCGCTAAGCCTCTCCAGTTTTCAACAGCTTCTTCATCTGTTGGATGGATGTTTGTGACGGTGTCAGACTTCCCAGAGCAGGAAGCATCCATCTCTGGCCTTCCATCTATCCTGCAGGTTGCGGTGGGTAGTGGATTGACTCCTGTGTCGAGCACTGTCGCAACAGCCCCATCCTCTTCACCTTTTTCCACTCTCTTTTGTTTTGCAGAAAAAGTACGCATGTTGCCTTCAATGAAGGACAGATGTCGAGCAATGAATCGATCCATTGAATAGGCAAGTGTTCATGCTTGAAAAGGCCGCGTTTGATGTTTTTAAACTCGGCTTCGACATTGGCTGAGCTTGCGGTGATGTTGGAGCTCCGGAAGTGAGGGATCATTACCCCTGTCCAGAGAGGTAAGTAATTTGCAAGCCAGATTATATTTGGAATAATCTCAGGGAGGAAGTGCATATTGTCATGATCACCATTAGATGTGGCAAGTGACCTGCTCTCCTCACATATGTCTGTTACCCACTGCCGCAGGTCTGTCTGTGTTTGGTCACATCGATCCACTTCTTCCAGGTCCGCACCCTCTACATCTGGAATGATGACACGCTCTTCTGCAATTCGGGCTTTTAGGTATTTCTTGCACCTTTCTGAAATGAGGGGGGCTCCAGAGCTGTCACTACCCTCTGTTTCGCTGAGAGCCACAATAGTAATGCATCTTAGTAGCTCTCTTGCATCGTCCATGGATTGTGACATGAGAAGCTGAGCTATTGACCTAACAAAGAAATCTTTAATGCGATGCCCACCGGCAGATCATCTTGATGAGGTGTGCAACAAGGTGGGACTTTTGCTGACTGTCTACCGAGTAAGACACCACAACACTCATTGATGTAGGTCTTAAGATCAGGATGAGAAGTAAAAGCCTTGACCAAAGCTCCGAGCAAAGCCAGAGAAAAGTCACTCACAACCTCTTTTGGAGTAGGTGCACCTGTGCGTATCCATTCTGTCAGCCAATGTGTTATGGCATTAACATCATGTCTCTCTGACAGCATTTGCACCACTGGGACACTTGAGCTCTCACCCCCTGCCACAACACCCTGATATAGGAATATATGGCCAGACTTGCCATTTGGTCTCTGTAGTTTCCTCACCACTGAGCTAGTTGCATCAAAACTCACAGTGGGGTTAGTAGATGTCTTTGATAACGTCTTGTACATATACATTTGTGTTTGACTCCAATAGTGACAGAAAAACTTGTCTAGTCCAATGTCTTTAATGCTACCACTGTGAGGTGCACTGTATTTTAGCATCTGCAATGACAGAATAGGATCCTTGTCGCCTAATTCTAAATCATTTCTCTCTTGCTTTGCGCAGGGTGGCCAAATTAGGCAGATGACTTGGCTCAGGATCTCCAAAATCCATCAGCTTTGTTGCCTCTGATGCCCTCCATACATGGGGTTCCTTTCTACCCTCACACAGTTCTTTGGATATCTGCACACGCAAGTTACCAGACATCGCACGCTTGGAACAGCCAGTATGCAGGGAGTCATCAGTGTTTTTAAGTGAACACCTGAACTTCATTGTGCTGTTTATTTCAGGCTTTTTTTCACATTTTATGTGAATGTGGCCACGACACTCCTTACAGTTGCCTCTGATTACAATATATTTGTCTGTGACTGATGGATAGACCTTGGCTCTTTTAAAAGCAAATGTGCAGGGGCATTTCACTTCTTGCCAAATGTGATGATTTATCACATGCGTCCAGATACCAAGCTTCAAAATTGTGTATTCCCTTTTTTTAGCTATGAAATGTTAAATAAAGCTGGACATGTGACCCATGGTCGTTTTTTAATACTAAAAGGCAAATTTCTGCAACTGTAATCAGCATTTCATAGCTAAATTAGTAATATAAGTGTTATTAATGAGGTTTCTGTTCAATAACAAGTTCTCTTGAATGTTGTACAATTATTCGTGAAGCTATATTGTAACTGACAGTTTTAAAACAATGTATACTTACATTGGCCAGAAATTTGGATTAGTAACGACTTATGTAGTTTGATTTATATCGACCTTTTCTCCACCAACTCTACAGCATTTTATACAAGAGCATTTTTGAACAGAAGTGTCACTTGCCCCTAGTGGTGGCAGTGAAGTGTAGCAGATGAGACTCGTAAAAATAAAATACAATCAGAAGAGACTGAAGTGAAGATAATTGTTTATTGAACAAATTATGTAATGACAGAACGTCTTCGTCAATTCTACTTTAAAAGTGTGCTCACCTCGAGGATAGTTTCGCTATTCTCTTGGCCTCTTGGGGGCTGAGTGACCTCAGAATGACCACGTAATATTATTTTAATATCTAAAAAACCGAAGCAGCTCAAACGAAACTTTTTACAGCACAAACCAGCACAAACGAACAAGACTATTTTGGGTGAATTTGGAGCATGTGAGGGGGCTGGTGACATCATCGTCTATAATTCAATTTCCGATATTTTAAAACCCAACGCAGCACAAACGGAAATTGTACCGGCACAAACCAGCACAAACGAAGCACAAACGATCGAGACTATTTTGGGTGAATTTGGAGCATGTGGGGGGGCTGAGTGACCTCAGAATGACCTAAAAATATTCATTTAATATCTAAAAAACAGAAACAGCACAAACGAAACTTTTTACAGCACAAACCAGCACAAACGGAGCACAAACGATTGAGCATAGTTTGACGACGTTTTGCGTTGGGTGGGGGGCCAACTTCACGCACGTATTCCAGCCGGGGGCCGGATTTCCGGCTTGAGGGCAGGTCCGGCCTCCGGCGCAGGCAAAATTTATTAATCAGGCTGCAAATTACAGCCGGAGGCACTTTCGGCGCGGACGCGTTTGGAAAAAACGAGTGCGCCGCTTCCATTGTGAGCGCGCATACCGCGCGGCTACATTTGACACTAGGAACTTGAATGCGGTTTAATATTTTCGAGTCAATTGATTTCACCTACCAATCATATGAGAGGAGCGCAGCTCTAACTAACGTCACAAGCCTATCAGAAGCAGAGCAGGGCGGGTCCAGGGGCACGTTCAAGTTCAAAACGGTGCGCAACGTTTTGCTACGGTTTCCGGGTTGAACGTCATGTTTCCTGGAAACGGCGTGCACCGGTGTGCAACAGGGTTTGAGATGCGTTTTCTCTTGTTTGGTGGGTGTGTCAGAACTGCAGTCCAATCAGCAGCAACATGTATATAAAGCACACGGTATTAAAGTGAACTCACACAATGGGTTCAAATAAAGTATTTTACAAATGTGTTCGATGCAGCTCGGTTTACGCATCAACTGAGGATATTAGAAGACATGTTTGTCGTAAGTTTTATTGTAAAATATAGGATATCAACATAATGATGTAGTTGTTTAGGCTATATTTTTAGCTTCATTGCAAGTGTATGACATTTGGTATAGAAATAAACAATGGTAATTAAGTGCTTTTCCTAAAAATGAGAAAGAAAATACAGGGTATTAAAACAGTATGAACTACAAATCAAGTCAGTATGTGAGGCTAAATAGATGTTTTAGTCTGAATTAGGTAAGATGTGTGCTTCCATTTCAGTTTCAGCAATCCCTTTGGGACAGGCTAGTGCATCAAATGGGTCTAGTCAACTTCCACTGGGCCTACACATTCCTGCTGCACCACAGAAGTTGGCTCCTGCACCACAAATGATGGCTCCTGCACCACAGAAGTTGGCTCCTGCACCACAAATGATGGCTCCTGCACCACAAAAGTTGGCTCCTGCACCACTGCATTTGCCTCCAGATACTACACCACTTAATTTGTCTGTTGCTGGACCATCACCTGCCTGTGCTCCAAAGTGGGCATCAGTGTCAGACCCCCAACACATGCCAAAAGGTACATTAAGTTCATTCCTTGCACAACTTTTCTAATGATAAACTGTCTGTTACTTATCTATTTAAATGTGAGCTTTAGATCCAAAGCCATGGACGCACAATGCAACATTGCTTTTAATTTCTCTGGCAAAGCAAATGGCTGAAGATTTTCAATCTCCTGTGTTAAAGAAAGTAGAAGTGTGGAAAAAGGTAGCTACACAAATGCAGGCAAAAGGATATGACTTTGGAGCAGAGGCATGTGACAATAAGTTCAGACAGTTAAAACACAGGTTTGTTTTGATACTGGCATTTGCATTATTTTGGGAGTATGGCCACTTGAAGACATTTGCTATTTCTGGGTTTCTCTTAATAGATACAAAACAATAGTGGACAGTAAGAAAAAGACTGGGAGTGGTGCCAGCAGCTGGGTCTTTTTCTCATCAATGGAGGAGCTCCTGGCTGATGATCCCAGTGTGGAGCCGGTCCTGGTCATGTCATCTTTTGCTGGTGATTATCTTTTCCATGTTAATTTTTTTTTTGTGCCACATCAACCTTAATTAGCACACCAGATTCAAAGAAAATGTTATTCATGATTTACTAAAAATATTAATATGTAAACATTATTAGATGTTAATTGTAGGTTTTAATTAAATCACTCTGTGATGGTCTCACATTAGCGTCCATGTTGGATACATAGTAGCTCCAATGTTGGCATCTATTTTTACTCCATAACTTGGTAGGGTTGCTAACAGCTTTATTTAAAGGATGTCTATTGTGTGGCTAAGGTAATTAGAATCTGGGTTAACTGGATGTTAATTTCCATTTTAAGAACATAAACATTTTTACACAGATTTCAATCAAGCAACCTTCTGAATTAATAATATATGAGCATAATGATAGGAAACACGACACACTTTCATTCCAGCATCTCATAGTTATAACAATTACATGACTTAGATGTGATCTAAGCAGAATAGACACATACAGGGGTTGTAAACACAATATATAATTATGTTATGTTATATAATTTTGATTATGGGTCAGTCAAGAATTGTTCTGGGATGAGTTTTATGGATTTTGATATGTAAAGTGTGTTGGTGTGTAAAGTTTCTGGGGTTTAAGAAAGACATTCCAGTCTGAGGTCACGGATAGTTCCTGCTGAAGTCTGTTCTGTTCATCTTCTCATGGGACCTTGGTCCTTAAGAAAGACGTAGTCTGTTAGTCGCAGGGGTCAGGTGACCTCTTGTTAGGGCCTCTTGTTTCACCATTTCTGAACAGATCTGTTCTTGCCAAATTATAAAACATTGACAACGTTCTTCCTTTAGTTAAACAACAACAAGTCTTTTGGCTTCAGAGCCTGGGATAATCTGGAATATGTAGCCTCTTGTGTTTGATTATGTATGAAAGCTTCACTTGTGTTTGGTTCATTCTCGTTGTCGCTACATATTTTAGTCGTCTCCATTTCCCCTTTAGAAGGCCAAATGCCCTTTCTATCACAACTCTGGTGGAGCTGTGGACTGTGTTAAATTTTTTCTGTCTTTGGCACAAGTGCCCATAATCTCTGTATGGTGTAATGAGAGATGTGCTGAGTGGGTATGCAGAGTCTCCAAGCAGGTGGTAGTCACTTCTCATCACATCCTGGAGATGGCTATTTAATGGGCAGTTTCGAAACACTCTAGCATCGTGCACAGACCCTGGCCAACCAGTGTACACATCCAGGAACCTCATTTGTGATATACACACTGCATGGAGTTGAATACTTGCATGTCCTTTCCTGTTTATGTAACTGTTTCTATGGAATGTGGGTGCTAGGATGGGAATGTGTGTCCCATCGATTGCTCCAATGACTCCAGGAAAGCCAGTTTTGTCCTGAAAGCCATTTGCCAGGATTGCAAACTCATCCTCTCTGGGCCATTGAATGTATTGGTTACTCAAGTCAAGTCAAGTCACATTTATTTATATAGCGCTTTTCACAATACAGATTGCATCAAAGCAGCTTCACAGTGATAACATGAAAGTAGTACAACACAGTTCAATAATATTGTTGAATATTAAATATCCCCAACTAAGCAAGCCAAAAGCAAGGCGACAGTGGCAAGGAACCAAAACTCCATCAGATTGGATGGAGAAAAAAACCTTGGGAGAACCCAGGCTAGTCAGGGGCCAGTTCTCCTCTGGCTAACAATCATAGGGTTTTAAAGAAGCTTTACAGTAAGTGCATATCAGAAGTATCTAGAAAAAATACATTTAGTTAATCATGTAATATTAAGGGGATAACATATCGCCGGCGTTGAGTCGTCTCTTCGCAGGCGTTGAGTCGTCTCTTCACAGGCGTTGGTCTTCTCATCACAGGCGTTGGGGCATCCGAAATCCCCGTGAGAGGCAGGATACAAAACTGGAGCCTACGAACGCCATTTTTCTCGGGACAAGCATCCCGAGATAACAGCAGAAAGGCAGATGGGAAATAATTAGCATAGCTGATGTTCATAATGATTTCCATTACACGGGAGTAGGTGTTAGAAAACCATAATCTCACAACTCTCCGCAACCCAACCGCAACCCTAACTCAGTGTACAAAGGACCGTGCAAATATCTGAAAAAATATAATGAAGGGTTCCTTTTGACATATCAAACCGGTCTGCAACCCCTGAAGCTCTCTTGGTTTGCCAACAACCAAATAGAGCACAGCAATTTTTTGGGGATGTCCAAGGTTCTGTTTACAAGGAAAGGACCAACTTTCTCACAGAGAGCCTGTAGAAAAGTATATGCAGCATTTATATTAGAAGTTTCTACATCCCTATGATGCTGTAAATAAGATGAGACAAATCTTGCTATGACTGTTGTATACACACTGATACACATATTGCTTTGTACAGTGGAATTTGTAAGTAAATGTAATTAACATCAAAATAAATTCATTAAGAGCAAGTATTTTGTTTGCACATGTTTACTTACATTACAGGCAAAATAAATGAAATAATAAAATCACAGGTATAGATCTGGAACTGTAAGTCTGTCAAAATATTTTGTAATTGCAATGTCTTGTGGTCCTTTCCTTAGGAAGGTTTGCTAAACACTGATTAAACGCTACACATCTCTATATATTTTGCTATTGAATTGTGAAGTGACCATTTCATAAACTTTTCTATACTCCTCTGATTATATTATGGTAAATATTACAATAATATAGCAAAACAACAGTGATCAGGAATAATGATAAGCAATAACAAAACAAGGTCATACAGATCATAACAACTTCTCTCAGAGGTAAGAAGTGGATTATCATTCACCTGAAATGTTTATCTTTTCATCCTAAAATGCGAGGCAAATGTTGTATCACAATAATTAGGAACCACAGTTTCCACAAATCCGTTCACTCGATTGGGAAGTTATCTCGTGTTCTGGGCGGCAAGTGCAGTAACTGTAACATCGAGAATATTTTGCAGTACTAAACATATTTATACCGATTTCATCAGGCTCCGAAAATTCTTCACAAAGAACACAAAGAATGGCCTTCTCAGCTGCCATAGTTGCAACTCTTGCGTCATCAGAACAGTGTGTTCAACGCATCACCGTTTCTGTTTAAAAAACGTTGTGCAACGTTTTGTCGGCGCTGAACGCAGCCCTGGCAACAGTGTGATCCATACCTCACGTACGCCGGGTTCACACCGGACGCTGAACGGAAAATCACGCGCGGTCCGGCGCCTGCCTGTTCACACCAGACGGGTCAATATATAATTGTGGGAGATTTTGAGTTTGAATAATTCTGGGAAAAAATATATTTATTTACAAAATATTATTATCTTCCCTGATAAATCATCACTGAAATATTTTGTTTTTAGTCATTGCCAAGCTCAGGCATAATTGATTTCAGATATTTAGTTTTAAAAACAAGAAGTTTACTCATTATTTGGTCAACTATGTTACGGACAAAACCTATAAGTTTTAACTTTAAGTAAATGGCAGACATTTAAAAAAATCATTACTCTTGGAAGAATATGTGTCTATTTACCTACCTTTTCAATTAAAATACCCAATTAATTAAGAAAGTACACATTTTGTTCAATTGAAACCCCAAATTTCAAGTACTGAAGTAACCGGTCTGTATATTGTGTTTCCAAACTGCTTGATTCATGATAATTTTCTTGATGAAATTATGCTGAGGTATATATTTGACAGCTACTCAGTTTCTAAATATTTACTTGGAGATTAGGGAACCATTGAAATACATATACATTTTTAAAAACATAATGGTAACTTAATTGACAGCCCAGTATCATAGTTGACAAAACTAACATAGTTGACTGGACATGATGGACTGGACATGATGTATTTAACAAAAACAATCTTATAACAAAAGCTAATCTTTTATTGCATTTAATCAAGACATGTTGAATATTTCATGACATAAAGGAGAAATACAGACGCACATCAGTTTACAGGGATCAATCACAACTTTATTAACAAGCACATATATCAAATGCTTGTACAGTCATTACTCAATGTGTGCACAAATCACAATATAAGGGTATCAGGTCCCCCCCCGTGCTAAAAAATATGGGTTTTTACAGCCGCTATTTTCTGATTCCGAAAAAAGACGGCGGTCTCAGACCCAATCTAGATTTGAGACATTTGAACAAAGCTCTCATGAGACGGCCGTTCAAAATGTTAATGATCAAACATATCCTCGCGCAAGTGTGCCCGGGGGATTGGTTTGTCACAATGGATCTGAAAGATGCTTACTTTCACATTCAAATAAATCCTCGTCACAGGCCATTCTTGAGATTCGCCTTCGAGGGCCAGGCTTATCAATACACCGTTCTGCCGTTTGGTCTATCGTTGGCACCCCGTACATTCACGAAGTGTGTGGATGCAGCGCTTTCTCCTCTGAGACATCAGGGAGTGCGCATGTTAAATTATCTCGACGACTGGCTGGTGCTGGCACAGTCGAGAATCGAGCTATTAGCTCACAGGGATTTGATTCTCGGCCATCTAAAATAATGCTGTTTCACAATCAATGTTTCAAAAATCAAACTAACCCCCAGCCAGAGTGTGATCTTTCTGGGCACAGTTTTAGACTCGAGAGCTATGACAGCGCGACTCACACCAGAGCGCGCGCTCTTAAAGTGCCCGCAAGCGCTCGCACTGAGAGCGCGCGCTCTGGTGTGAGTCGCGCTGTCATTGAAGAAATTTCAGAAACTACTTGGTCTCATGGCAGCAGCATTGCCAGTACTCCGCATGGGATTACTGCGCATGCGCCCGGTGCAGCATTGGCTGAAACGCCGTGTGCCAACTCATGCATGGCAGTCAGGCAGCTTACACGCGCATGCAATGGTGCATATGCATATGGTGAATCACGGTTGTTTAAGAACCCTGATTCCCTGGCGGGCTCAGAACTGGCACCACGAGGGGGTGACAATGGGAACCTGCATCCGGCCTCTGGTCAAGCACAGAGCAGAGCTTACATATCTGTCTGGAGATGAAAGCAGTTGGGTTGGCCCTGAAGGCATTTCTGTCGAACCTCAGAGGTCACCACGTCTTAGTCCGCACAGACAATACATCAGTGGTGGCCTACATGAATCGCCAGGGGGGCATCAGGTCTGGAAACCTGCATGCGATGGCAAGAGACCTCCTCTTATGGGCACAAACCAACCTGAGCTCTCTGAGAGCAGCGCATATCCCGGGCGTCCAGAATGTGGGCGCGGATATGCTTTCACGGGGCAACACTCCCCTCGGCGAGTGGTCCCTGAACCCACAGACGGTCAGTCTGATATGGAAGGTGTTTGGCGAGGCCGAAATCGACCTTTTCGCCTCGAGAATCAACACCCACTGCAAATTGTTCTTCTCGAAGAACAGGGACGCGCTGGCCCAACCGTCCCCTTTATGCCTTTCCCCCCCGTCTCGATGATTCCACAAGTCATCAAACGGGTCAGAGAGAGCGGGTGCCCAGTCCTTCTGGTGGCCCCTCTTTGGAAAACCAGACCGTGGTTCCCGGAACTGGTTCAGTTATCGGACACAATCCCATGGCCTGTCCCACTGGGGAAAGACCTCCTCACACAGGCGAACGGGACATTGTGGCATCCGAGACCAGATTTATGGGCCCTCCATGTTTGGCCCCTCAACGGGTACCCAAGGACCTTCCTGAGAAGGTTTTAAGCACTATATCTGAAGTCAGGGCCCCATCGACTCGGCGCCTGTATGCTTCAAAATGGTCAAGTTTTTCCAGCTGATGCTCGAAAAATCAGGCTGACCCAGAGTCATGTGAGATATCTGTGGTTCGCTCATTCTTACAGGAGCTGCTGGACGCGGGTTGCTCCCCGTCCACGCTCAAAGTGTATGTGGCAGCCATAGCAGCACATCATGTTCTGACGGCTGGCCAGTCACTGGGAAGAAACGACCTGGTCGTAAGATTCCTGAAAGGTGCGAGGAGAATGAACCCCTCCAGACCTCCGTCTGTGCCGCCTTGGGACCTCTCCACGGTCCTGGGGGCTCTGAAAGGTCCGCCTTTCGAACCGCTCCAATCGGTTGATCTAAAAACCCTCTCGCTGAAGACCGCTCTCCTTATGGCGTTGGCATCTATCAAGCGAGTGGGAGATCTGCAGGCGCTCTCTGTGAGCCCTGCATGTTTGGAGTTGGGTCCAGATGACTCCAGAGTCATCCTCAAGCCCAGACATGGTTACCTAAAGTGCTCTCAACACCGTTCAGAGCACAGGTGGTGACATTATCAGCCCTCCCTCCTTCTGCAGAGGATGGAGAGGTTAATCTTCTCTGCCCTCTCTGAGCGCTGAGAATCTATCGGGAGCTTTCTGCGTCTTTTAGACAATCAGAACAGCTTTTTGTCTGCTTTGGTGGTAGATCCAAGGGGGATCCAGTCACTAAGTGGATATGAGGATATGTTTGATCGTTAACATTTTGAACGGCCGTCTCATGAGAGCTTTGTTCAAATGTCTCAAATCTAGATTGGGTCTGAGACCGCCGTCTTTTTTCGGAATCAGAAAATAGCGGCTGTAAAAACCCATATTTTTTAGCACGGGGGGGGGGACTAATTCTATCGCCCCTTTTGCTAATAGATTCTGTACTTCGGTGCGAAGCAGGTGACCCACGTTGCTTCTCACCGAAGTCTCGAGAACCGCCTAAAATTTCGGGGGTCTGAGAGCGAATTGGAGCGAGTAACCTCGCTTTATAGTGTTTATGACCCAACTCGACACATCGGGGATAGCTTGCCAGGCTAGAACCCGTGTGGCTAGGGCTTGACACACTGATTGGGTCTGGTCGCCTAATGTAGGGGAACCTGCTATAATGGCGAATTCGGTGCTGCTTTTCTGCAGCAGATAATCATGGCATTTGCCTGAAAACAAGTTAACTTTTATAATATTTATAGCAAAGTATTTTATAGTTACTGTACAATTAGAATATTAAATGAACTCGTGAAAACTATAAGAACATGTCATGAATGTCAACTATGTTACTCTTGGTCAACTAAGTTACCTTTGCAGAGTAACATAGGTGACTGGTAACCTAGTTGACATTTTTGCTGTTTTTAAGGATAAAATCAAAATGGTTGCCTAGCACCAGACACCACATGGCATTTTACGGAGAGGTTCTTCTGAATATTATATGTACAACTGAGTAAAATTGAAATTCAAAATTATTTATGAATTCATTGTTGTAACATTGTTGACATATGATAAGTACACATTTGCCCCAAGCACTACTTTAGGTGAAATAACTGAAAATGTGGAGGGAGAACATACCTTGGAGTCTTGCTAGTTTTCTCTTCAGGAGGAAATGACATCATGTGGAGTAGGTCATGTGATTTGGAAAACACACTCTTCCTTGAGGGGTGTATTTGCTATGGGTAACTTAGATGACAGCGACTTCTCGGACACATATTCAATTTGTCAATTTCTATTGAAAATGTGACATATTGCCCAAAAAGACACATTTTTCACAATTACCTCAACTTAATGTAAATAATATAATGAAAACTGTTTTTGAATACGTTTTTTAAAAGTTTTTTAGGTAATGAGATTGTGGTTGTAATTCATTTCGGACGGTTATTTAGTTGACATTTTAGGGATATCTAGTAAATTTTTATAAATAAATGATTATTTCCACAATAATTAACTATGGAATTTGTAAAGACAAGATCATGAAGAACACTGAAGACTTTTAAAATTTCATTTTAATAAGCATGTTTGCGAGATAAATCTCATGGACATGAAAACTCCCTCAATTATATATTATCTCAGACGCGTATTCTTCGCGGAGGTCGACAAGCGCTTCTGCTCAGTTGTTGTTTATTCAGAGCTATTTTTTTTACATCATGGGTAAGTAAATCACCTCATAATATAAATACACCATGCTTCTGTAATCAAGAAGTTTGTACACTTCTTTTATTAATCCGTTGTCGAGACACACACGCAGCCAGAGAGAGAATATGGTAGACAGTTATAGTAGTGTATATATACCGTTGAAATATACATCCTCTCTTCAAATTTATTAAATCTATTTTCCTCTTCCTGTTTCACAGTGCGAGTAGACAGGAGGAGAGCCCTTGCCCTATATCTTTTGATTATAGGGTATTATAATTTGAAAATTGCTTATATTTTGACAATTTACCGGATGGTCGAGTGTTTCTTGGTGTAACTTCCTGCCGGAATTGATGCGGATCACTCGCGGCTCGCGGAAAAAAAAAAGACCAGACGCCGAAACTGGCGCTTCACGGCGCGTGCCGGCTGCGCCGCTCCGCGTCTGGTGTGAACGACACCATAGGTTAACATGGGCGCCGAAAGGAAGCGGCCTCCGTTCCGCGTCGCTTCAGCGTCCGGTGTGAACCCGCCGTTAGCGTCGTCGGTGAAAGCATGGAGCGCAGAACTCCAGAAACAACATCAGGTGACTTTAATGTCATCATGGATGAAAAGAAAGAAAGGAGATGTGAGTTGGTTGATTTCGTAAATTAGCTCAGGTCAGCATAATCATATTTTCTGTCTACACCTTTTGATGTTAGCCTCATGTTGACTGAGCTAACATTAACATACACTGCTGCTAGGTAACTTCAGACTGTTAGTTAAATATTTAATGTAGAACATTCTGTGTAGCTTACTAAAAAAAAACATTAGGCTATGTGTAGGCCTACCATGAAAACGAGTCCACTTTAAACCGCTTCATTTTCTGTCAGCAATGTATGACAAGTAAAGTTAGTGCTGTCAACGTTAACGTATGCGATTTCTCTCTTTTTTTTTGGTCCAGCTTTAATGTTTTAAAATATTTAACACAAGTAACGCTGCATTCGTTCTTTGTCATTCTTTAGCTTGGGTTATGATCACGCTCTTATTAGTTATTAGTTTGTCCACCAAATGCTTTAAACCATTAATGTGCGACAAGACAAACGAGAACGCACTTCAGTAAATATCCTCCTCACACACACACACACACACACGAGGCACAAAAAGTCGCGAACCAGTATCGAATTCTCTTTCGCGCTTGAACGAACAATAACACACACATTTATGCCAAAATGTCCGTTTTCTCGAGTATCCTCACAATAATCAATCATTATTAACCTTAAATGAGTTAATTAAAATCTTAAATGGAAGTAAAGAGTAGTGAGAGAATAAGACGCGTGAGATCCTGTCACCAGCTGTAGATCTTAAAGTGACAGTAGCCACTAATTCTGTCTGTCAGTAAAGTTAACCAAAGAACAGAGGAAACAGAGAAAACTACTAACTACTCTTTGACTAAAGAACGCTTGTAGCTTTAATAAGGATTAATCTAATTTAATTGATCATTTATGCAGTGCGGACTATTTTATAACCCTAAAATTATGGGGGAAAGAATTTTCATTGAGACATCATTAGCTATATTAATATCAGTGATACTGGCCTTCATTAATAAAAAGATGCCATTTGAAGAGGAGGCTTATATTGAGCTTTTAAGATTTACCTAAGATTTATTTATATGTAGGCTACATATATTTTTGCTATTTTAATAAAAAGGTTACAATTACAACAACAATTAAAATTTTAACTATATTTCAAATGTAATCTTTCTTTGTATATACTAAAGTATACATTTTATCATACATATTTCACAGTTGCGGATTAATTAGTTTGAATATAGCCTACAATCAAACAAACACTATAATAACATCTTAGCAAACAAGCTTATTTGATGTGGCAGTATTTTACAGTAAAAACGACATCTTGTCTTTCATATGTAACATATCGTTTTTATGATTAGGACATATAAAATGTTAATTTGCAGTTTAATACGTTGCTTATACAAAAATATTTTATTTCAACATATTTCAGTCGATTTTTACTCATCTCAGTATTGGAATATAGTTAGGTAAAAGCTGTTCATTCATTCACACACAAAAACACAATTCATATTCAAACAGTCTTTTTGTTTACAGACACTATTCCATATCGCGATTAGCACAAAGCACTTGAAAATAAAGAATGTACCTATTCCTCAGCTGGATCCGTTGCTCCTCCAAATGAAACTACCTGCACTTCTGAGGTAATTTTTTCCAGGATTATTATTAAGATAGTATTATTCCTCACAGCGTCGTAAATATGAGTCTCTTTCGGTGGGTTATCCAGCTGATGTGGGCGTGGATCGCCTCAGAGCATTTGTGTTTGAATAGAGCGTGCGCTCCGTGGGCGTGGTCAAATTAACTTTAATGACCTGAGACGAGAACGACTATCATCTCTCTCTTTTCGTACAGAATACATAAAATGAGAAAATTTGTTTTTTATATAAATTACTTCATTTAAAAGAAGATCATTCAGGCTTCATGCCTGTGTGCCTGTATACCTGTTTGACTGAGTATTTGCAGTTACATTTTTCAGACGCGTTTCAGAATGGACTTCACTGACAGAGAGAACGCAGAACGCGCATCATGTTTATTTTTCTTTATTAGGCGAAAAGCACAACACTTTGTTTTTATTGTGAGGTTCCACAAAAAAAATACAAACTTAACAGGATCGAATGATGTACAACACTTATATGTAAGATCAAAATCAACAGAGTAATTTGAGTCTCTTTTGCACTGATAAGGAAAAAAGTGAGCTGGTATCGCCGGCGAGACCGCCGACCCCAGAGGGTTAAATGATCTCAGGTCAGACTTTATTTCGTTTTTCAAATCACTGATTTGTCTGCTAATAGTTTCAAGTCCAACGTAGGCCACAGGCTGTTCGTCTTCGCCTGTTAGCTTAGCTTCCCCCGCATCGCCATCCCTTTCTGGTGAAGTGCCTGCGTCCTCGATTATATTTTGTTCATTCCCTTTTGCTTGATTACTAGAAGTTTTCCGACTTTTCATTCTTCCACCCCCACTCATTTTTTAAAACCAGAATATGAGTTTAGTATTTGAATTTCAGGGGATAAATCTGATTGACTATCGGGAGCTACTGATTACACGACCATTCACGCCGCCATTTCCGAGCAACTATCATCCCATTTCGAAATGTACACCTTTGCTTGACACATACTTGGAAAGGTGAACTTCAGTTGTACCAGGGAAGTTCTTTTCAATAGTCTGTGCTATTTCTTGTTTCAAAAAATCCAGAGGGACTGTTGAGACGTTTGTAACCTCTAGGGATGTTTCTTCAAAACTGGATGATCTCAAGTGATATGAAATCATGAGCTGATGCTCAGTGGCTAGCGAGAGGGGCACATTTTTAAAGCAATTGGTGTGTCGCACAACCTGCTTAAAAAAACTGTGTTTGGCCTCAAAACGCATTGTCCAGAGGCACACAAGAGGCCCAAACATCCTTATCAGTTGAGGATAGTGCTCCAAATAATGATGTTTTGGGAGCAGTTGCACACCAGGGAATAGAGTTCTTGGTACTTTTGCCTGTGCTCAGAAATTTTGCCCTCAAGATAGGCAATGGACTCATCTGTGTGTGTTGGAGCAACCACAAGCTCTACAATGTCGTTTAAGTCCAACAGTATTTGCCATGCCATTTCACCCTCAGGCACCAGGTGCCCAATTATGAATGGGAGTAGTCTTATTAGAGCCCAATTTTCATGGGCGTTTCCACCTATTTTTGCCCTGGTTGAAAAGGTGTGTGGGATCACATGTGGCCTATTTGTCTTGTCGGCCCACTTGTAAGGGAAGTGCTGGATGGATTTGTTGAGGGTTTGAAGCCTGAAATACTTCGTGGATATAAGCAATACCAAACACTGTGCAAGCTCCACTGGCACAATGCCCTCAAACAGATCGTGCATAATATCTGGAGGATAGCCTGTGTGAACGCTGAAGTGGGCAAGCGTTTTGGTGAGAACACAATGTCTTTTCACCCCAAAACAGCTTGTACCATTCTCCTGAGCTGAGGTCACATGAGAGTCATGGAGTTTTTTTGTCCTAAGGGTGAATGCACCTGATTTTAATTCTTTTGTTTGGATGTCTGTTTTTGTTTCTGTGCAAAATCGGCAGATATACCCAGTGAAAAGCTCTCATTAAAACCTGCAATACTTTGACCCATCAAGTTATCTGCCGCAACAACCTGAATCGTACCTTTAACACATCTGCCAAGCAATGGAATGAAAACTCCGTCTTGCTCCAGAGTTTTCATGTCTTGAAGAAGAGGATATAAGACACGGTCATAACCATACTTATGTACATCAGTGTTACACAACAATGCAAAGTAAATTGATGATAGTGATGAATATGAGCCCCTGAGGCAAATTACTCAGTGTCCAGTAGATTCCACAAAGCTTATGTTTCCGGCGAGAAGTACCCAGAGGATTGCAAACCTCAAAATCATCTATGTATAAAGATAACAATATCCTCATCTCATCCCCTGACAGAAAAATATTTTGCTGGAAGTGTGAACCATCCTGAGGAGATTTGTAAGTGTGGTGTTCACCATTCACCCTTTTACTCTGCTGTGCTCTGTGGTTTTCATCTACCCTGCCCACAACATCTTTCTTAAAGAGTTGCTGCAAAGACTTCAGTACAGGAACATACTGAAAACTTCTGTTTTCTTTGGCATCAAGAACATATTCAATGGATTCTTCAACGTTAAAGCTTTCTTGATAATACTTTTTGCGGAGATAAGTTGAGCTTCGGGGACCCCCCTTCTCTATGGCTTTGAGCAATGGATTAGAAGTGCAGAGAGTAGTTGCTACTTCTGTTACTGTCAGGGATGTCTGAAGGAAGAACCCAAGAGCGATAGCAGATTAATAATGTCTTTAATATAACCAAGGAATGCGCCACGTAGGGCTAGCAACAGAAAGTCTCTCAAAAAGTGTAGCAAACAATTGAGATGAAACCCTGGGCTGGGCTGGCAGGTAGTGATGTGATATTTGAACCGAGGTGTCAGAGCTTGTGTCGAGAAAAAATGGGCGTGCCAGATGAAGCCGAGATTCGAGGCTTGTGTTGTTAGCGTGAAAATTACGTGACTAATGACAAACGAGGCCTCGGTTTGTGTGAAAACGTCATCGGTTCGGTCTGAGTGTCGCTTCCGGAAAAAGGGGGTTCGAAACTCGCGCCACCTTGTGGGTGTTGCAGGAGTAGTAGAAGCAGTTGTATTAGTGTCAGAGAGTCAGAGTTAGAGAAATCTCAGTGTCGTTATTGTGTCATATATGTGTTAGGGCTGTATATTATTACACTATATCAGGTTAGAATTGTTATTAATAATAATTAATAATTGTTATTATCAATTATAGTAGCTATATTATAGTCTTGTTATATTAATTAGATAAGATTATTTCGATTGCTTTGGATTTTTGGATCTGGACTGGACTGCTTTTTGTTTTGGATTGCCCTTTTGGATTTGTTTGCTTTTTATGACATCTTACTTTTTCCTGGTAATGGAGCCAGCAAGAAAGAGGAGATTCTGCCCTGTCTGGGCTCAACAGAAGCATCAGTATCTTCATTTATATCCGCTGGCACTGACATCCTCTGTTCCTTGTGAAAGGATATTTTTCCAAGGCTGGAGAGGTTTTGTCCAATAAGAGGAATTGTCTAAACCCCACCACACTTTAAAAAATTCATTTTCTCAATAAAAATCTATTGTAATCCTTCCTTCCTCCACCCCAAACTTCAGTGTTTACTGCAGTTTACTTTGTTACACTCCCTCGAGTCCCTCCATCATAAGCACTGCACTCAACACAGTCACTTTTGTTGTTCATACTGTCACTATCGAAATTTTGGACAAATGTCTGCACAGATCTCTTTATTATTGCAAATGAAAGGTTACAGAGACATTAACAGTGAGAAGAAGATACATAAATAAAACAGAGCGGGAGGGGGGCGGGTCATTAGTTCAGAATGAATTAATTTGTCTGCTATTTATTTGTACAGTAGCTAGGTGTCACTAGTGAGCAATGCTGAATGAAGCTTCGAGTAATGAACCTTTGGATGAAGCAATGGCCTGCAAGGTCTCAGTGGTTCAGGAAGCCTCATCTTGCCATCACTACTGACAGGTCCCGGAGAGACAACGAAGGAGATAAGAAGAGCCCAGCAACAGAGGTCAGGAAATAAGGTAAAGAACCCGTCTCTTGTCTTCAATAGCAGGATAACTGGGCAGAATATAACTTTGGCGAACATACAGTAAGAGAAGCCAGCAGATCAGGACGCACCAAACAAGACAGGACTAGATAATCAGGAGAACAATAAGACACATACATAGTCATTGATAATAATCTGGCAAAGGAGAGGTGGAAAATGGAACAAGAAGTAGGAAAACTAATCAGAGGTAAAGAGGTAGCAGGTGAGAAGGGGATGAATGCAATAGCGATAATTGATGAGAGACGGCAGGCAGAGAATGAAGAGTGTAATAGTAAATGGGTGTGTTTGCACAGAGGGTGTGTGTGTGAGTGAATGAAAGATGATAGCGTGTGTGACCAGAAGAGGGAGACGGAGAAAGGAAGGACAATACCAGGATCATGACAGTTACCGCAGACCTATCAGTTGTGGGACTGTTTCTGAAATACCCCTTCAAGAATGTCAATGGAGAGGGGTAATGTTGCTGAACTTAAGTAGTGCAGTTCCTCTAAGAACTCATAATTTTTTTTGCCTGGGACATGTGCAAAATGATCTAACTTGAGCAACGCTGCTGCAAAATTATTCTCAATTACTTCAGGCAAGTTATTGGTTACATCTACATCACTATTTGAACATGCACTGTCTGCTTCAACTGCTGAGTCATCTTGATTGCCTGCATCTTCCTCAGGATTATAAGAGGATTCTTGTGAAACTCAAGTGTTTCTAACTACGTCTGGCTTGAAATCGTTTAATGTATGTCGACTGCGTTTCCTGTTCTTGTGAGAGTGAAATGTTCCGTATACATTTATTTGAAAATTACAACCCCCAAACATACAAGGAACAGTTTCATTACTCTTCAAATGAGTGCCAATGTGTGAAAAATAATCCTTCTCTGTAGGAAGATCACAAGTGCACTAATGACAACTATAAGTTGACAATTCCTGTAGCTCCTGGGTGTTTTGTTTAGGATGGACTCTACTTAAATGAATGTGCAAAGCATTCCATGTCTTAAAAGTACATGGGCAGTTTATGTGTGGGCATGGGTAACGTTGCATATGCCGGTGCTGAAGTCTAAAATGTTTTAGTAGGTCATATCTACCAGACAGAGGTCTGGCAAAACTTACAAATAACCATTGAAATCACAAACTTGATGATGGCCGATGACCCCCTTCACCAGTACTCATGTGGTTGGATGGCAGACAAGTGACATTCTGAAAGAGATCCGATAAATGTACAACCATTAAAATATTTAATTTACAACCATTAAAATATTTATGTATTTTGTATTCAAAACTAAAATATACATTTTATCATACGCATTTCAAAGTTAAGGATTCATTAGTTTGAATAAAGCCTACATTGGAACCAACACTATAATAACATCTTAGTTTATGACTTTATTTTTGACAAAACATAATATATATTTAACATGAGCAAAAATTGGTGAACAAAAGCTTATTTGATGTGGCAGTAGTCTATTTTACAGTAAAAAAAATTATAATCAATCCAAAACTAGTCAACGAAATGTTGTCTTTCATATTTTGCCTGTAACATAGGCATATCGTGTTGTTTTTATAATATTTGAGGGCATATAAATGTTGATTTGCAGTTTAATATGTTGCTTATACAAAGACATTTTATTTCAGTCGATTTTTACTCATCTCAGTATAGCATTATAGTTTGGTAAAAGCTGTTCATTAATTCACACACAGACGCGATTCATAAAACAGTGTTTTTGCGTTAGGGTTAAGTAATTATTCCATAATAATTAATATGGAATTAATAATCCATAGAACAAAGCACTTAATAATAAAAAACTTACTATTCAGTTGCTCCTCGAAATGAATTTAAACCAGCACTTCGGAGGTACATTTCCCAGGATTATTCCTCACAGCCTCGCAAGACGACGTAAAGTACTGTAATCTGATTAAACGTGTTGTGTTTTATCGAGTTGATGTGGGGGCGTTGACACGTTTGCATGGATCGCCTCAGATCATTTGCATTTGAATAGTGTAGATAGGGTAGTGTAGACTTCCTGCTCTGCCACTGTTCGGACGCTCTTGCTTACTGCTCCGCGCTTTGCTCTATCGCTTTTGTATTTTTATATTTTATCTCCTTTTTATCACCTAATTTTAACTTCAGCTAATCAGCACAGTGCTCAAACGCTTGGATTACTACAAAAAAGCAGAATTCTTTTTACTTGACCAGCCTCCCACTGAAAGCTTACATTCCGGGGAAGAGAAAATCACAACTGTCTACACTCATAAAGGATAAGAGAAAATGCCTCCTCTGGAATCTACTTGCTGCATTAACTGCCACAGACTTTTACAAAGGATTGTAGTTCTTGAAACAAAGTTATTTGTGGGACCACCAAACCAGACGGAACACACAACAGAGATCAGCCATGGACGCCCTCAGCATACAGCCGGTGAGTCCCATGCATCTAGTACTCCTCGACAGGCCATACTGAGTGTAGAGAAACAAGCCGATCGACTTACAAATCGATGGCACAAACAGGGAGCGAGACCCAAAGGCACTCGAGACATCAGATTGTCACGAGCATCACATATTGCCGCAGTAGCATCCTCTACCCCAGATACGGCTCTGACAAGGATTGCAAACACTGGTCTCCTACCACCGCCTATACATCTTGAGAACAGATTTGAAGTATTAATGAATGAGGAATCCCTGAATGTGATGAATGTGATCGAACACAGACTGAATCAGCCAGTAGCTAACACTGCTAACTGGCGCTCAAGGTCGAGCAGACAGCGGCACTCAGCTCAGAGCGCAGCCGAGCACAGGACTCTGATAGTGGGTGACTCCATAATCAAAAACATTAGTAGCAGGGATACAACTACATGCTGCCTTCCACAAGCAACAACTTCTGATGTAAACAGGGAACTTCAGAACATTCTGATGAAACATAAAACTGCAAATCGACTCATCATTCATGTGGGGAAAAATGATATTCATAAAGAGCAGTCAGAACTCCTTAATAAGGATTTCAATGAACTTTTTGAAACACTTAAAAGACCGAAAGTTCAAACATTCATCAGTGGACCACTCCCAGCAAGAGGAACAAACAGGTTTTCACGGTTGCTTGGGCTTAATACATGGCTCCAAAAAACCTGCTATTTAAAAGGAGTAAACTTCATTGACAACTTCAATCTTTTCTGGAGTCAGAGGCAACTGTTTCAACAGGATGGCCACCACCCAAACAAACTTGGCTCAAGAGTGCTAAAGGACAATATCTGCTTCTCCCTCAATCATCCTTCTGCAGTCTGTGCCAATCCACTCAACCTGAATGGCACACACATACCTGGACACAGTATGAATGACCACAGGACTTCACTTCAGCACCTGAATGGACATGCGGTTGACACGTCACACAAGGACAATGATAACACCATGCAGCCACAACAACTTCTGCTCACGGACACAATCTCAGCTCACCACAGACAGACTGTGACATACTAGAACTGCTCCAAGATTCAGCACCCAAGGACGACTCCTGGAAAACCGGCAGGGAAACCAGGACAGCATATTACAGCCGATAACACCAGAGCAACAGCCCGTCTCACCAGACACATTTTCTCTATCTCCAGCATCTCCACTTCTGTGCTTCTCAGAGAAAATGGAAGAACTGGTGTTTGCTGGAACCAAACTATCCCACTCTTTTGCTGCAAGCCCCCAGATGTCAACCAAAAAGCGGCAGAAAACCCATCTAATCTGGTACCTATTACACGCCAAACTAAGACTGCTGTGGGGACAAAAAGTAAGACTGTTAAGTTAGCACTTTTAAACATCCGCTCACTTAAAAATAAATCACTTCTAGTCAATGACTTAATAACCACATACAACCTGGATTTTATGCTTCTAAATGAAACCTGGCTAGAAGATAGCTGCAGTGCAACAGTCCTCAATGAAACAGCCCCTCCTAACTTTACTTTTATGAGTGTCTGCAGAGCTGTAAGGAGAGGTGGAGGAGTAGCTGCTCTTTTTAAGGATGTCTATCAATGTAAGCAAACATCATTTGGGTAATGATGAAGACTACCCGTCTTTTGAATATCTCGGTATTGTTTTAAAAGGTGCCCCACGCATTTTACTTATCATTATTTACAGGCCTCCAAAATACTCTCCAGCCTTTGCTGAGGACTTTACAGAACTGTTATCAACAATTTCCTCAGAGTTCGACTGTTTTGCTATTGCTGGAGATTTTAACATTCACATAGATAATGATACAAATATGGCAAAAGAAATCAAAACTGTTTTAAAAACTTTTGACCTGATTCAGCATGTACACGGACCGACACACACTCGTGGACACACTCTAGATTTACTTATCAGTAAGGGTTTAAACATTTCATCGATTGTTATTAAGGATGTAGCACTGTCTGATCATTTCTGTATTTTCTTTGATATATTGATCTCTCCTGCCATTGAAGCTAGATCTGTGTCTGTCAAGAAGAGATGGATAAATGAGAACACTAGTGTACTATTTATGAAGGCTATATCTTCAACACCAAGCATATCTGCTGACTCTGTTGATTTTCTCCTTGATTGTTTTAACTCAAAAGTTAAAAGTGTAATTGATGATATTGCTCCTGTGAAAGTCAGGAAGAGTGGTAGACAAAAAGCACCTTGGAGAAACTCAACAGCTGTGCAAAATATGAAAAGACAATGCAGAAAAACAGAGCGCATGTGGCGGAAGACAAAACTTGTAGTCCATTATAACATCTACAAAGACACCATCCATGCTTTTAATATGGAACTAGGCAAAGCTAGACAGACTTTCTACTCAAATATTATAAACAGCAACTTAAACAACACACGCACTCTTTTTGCTACTGTAGAGAGACTGACAAACCCCCCAAGCCAGATTCCCAATGAATTGCTTTCAGACAGCAAGTGCAGGGAGTTTGCTTCTTTCTTCTCTGAGAAAATCAATAATATCAGAAAGGTGATCAGCACATCCTTGAGCCGCACTGGGGTCAGACAGATCAGACCACAACCGCAGAAAGTAGCTACTATGTCTGTTTTCGAAGAAATTGATGGCAAAATTTTAGAAGAAACCGTACAGCACCTTAAAACATCAACCTGCGCCCTTGACGCACTTCCCACATCTTTCTTCAAAAGTGTGTTAAACTGTTTAGAAGCAGATCTCCTAGAAGTGGTAAATGCCTCACTTCTCTCTGGGAATTTTCCAAACTCCCTGAAAACTGCAGTTGTCAAGCCCCTCCTGAAAAAGAGCAATCTGGATAAGACCATATTAAGCAACTATAGACCGATCTCAAATCTTCCTTTCATAGGCAAGATCATTGAAAAAGTTGTCTTCAATCAGCTGAACAAATTCTTAGTCTCGAATGGATACTTTGACAATTTTCAATCTGGTTTCAGATCGCATCACAGCACAGAGACAGCGCTCATAAAGATAATAAAGTATATTCGCTTAAATACTGATACAGGGAAATTATCAGTGCTGGTACTACTCGACCTCAGTGCTGCATTTGACACTGTCGATCACGACATACTTCTTGACAGGCTGGAAAACTGGGTGGGGCTTTCTGGGATAGTCCTAAAATGGTTCAGGTCATACTTAGAAGGGAGAGGTTATTATGTGAGTATAGGAGAACATAAGTCTGAGTGGACATCCATGACATGTGGAGTCCCTCAAGGCTCAATTCTTGCACCACTCCTATTCAACCTGTATATGCTCCCAATGAGCCAAATAATGAGAAAGAACAAAATCTCTTACCACAGCTATGCAGACGACACACAGCTCTACTTATCCCTATCGCCTAACGATTACAGCCCCATTGACTCCCTGTGCCAATGCATTGATGAAGTCAACAGTTGGATGTGCCAAAACTTTCTTCAGTTAAACAAAGACAAAACTGAAGTCATTGCGTTTGGAAACAAAGATGAAGTTCTCAAGGTGAATGCATACCTTGACGCTAGGGGTCTAACAACTAAAAATCAAGTCAGGAATCTTGGTGTGTCTCTAGAGTCAGACCTTAGTTTCAGTAGTCATGTCAAATCAATAACTAAATCAGCATACTATCATCTGAAAAATATTGCAAGAATTAGATGCTTTGTTTCCAGTCAAGACTTAGAGAAACTTGTGCATGCTTTTATCACCAGCAGGGTGGATTACTGTAATGGACTCCTCACTGGCCTTCCTAAAAAGACCATAAGACAGTTGCAGCTCATACAGAACGCTGCTGCCAGGATCCTGAGCAGAACCAGAAAATATGAACACATCACACCAGTCCTCAGGTCTTTACACTGGCTCCCAGTTACATTTAGGATTGATTTTAAAGTATTATTACTGGTATATAAATCATTTAATGGCCTAGGACCTAAATACATTGCAGATATGCTCACTGAATATAAACCCAACAGATCACTCAGATCATTAGGATCACATCAGCTAGAAATACCAAGGGTTCACTCTAAGCAAGGAGAGTCTGCTTTTAGCTATTATGCCAGCCGCAGCTGGAACCAGCTTCCAGAGGAGATCAGATGTGCTCCTACAGTAGTCACATTCAAATCCAGACTCAAAACACTTCTGTTTAGCTATGCATTTACTGAATGAGCACTGTGCCACTGTGTCCGACTGTTTGTACTGTATTTTATTTAATTTTTTATTCTAAACTGTTTTAATTATTCTTATTTCTTTTGATTATTTTAATCTCTTTATTCTTAACTGTTTTAATTATTCCTATTTCTTTTGATTTTTCTATGTAAAGCACCTTGAATTACCATTGTGTATGAAATGTGCTATATAAATAAACTTGCCTTGCCTTGCCTTGAATAGCGCACGCTCTTTGTGGGCGTGGTCACAATCACATTAAAGGTGCCCTAGAATGTGAAATTGAATTTATTTTGGCATAGTTAAATAATAAGAGGTCAGTACATGGACATGACACACAGTGAGTCTCAAACAACATTGTTTTGTCCTTCTTATTTAAATCTCGTTTTTGAAAAACACCCCTGAAAAATAGGCGAATCTCCACATAACACTGACTGTGACGCAACAGTCGGGATCATTAATATGTACGCCTCCAAACATTTGCATATGCCTGCCCATGTTCAATGCAGGCGGAGCTGCGCAGCCGAAGCATAGCAGTTGCTCAGTGTTTGGATGTAGTACACATGAACACAAAAGTATTCTTTAGTTCCTTCATCCGAGCCTCTGAAGAAACAATGGGTTAATTTTATTTTCTCTGGAAATGCGTCGACACAACTTCCCAAAGTGTTGTATGGTCCAAACATTTCACCGACGACTGTTTCCTCAACTTGGGCCAATACAGAGCTGGCCTCGATGAACGTCTGAAAATAAATCCATCGAGCTACCAAGCTACAATTCAATTTCAAGTTCAGACAGGTAATCTTTCTCTCAAAATCGTTCAAGCCAGTGACTAAAATATCAACTTCACATCGTTTCTTTTAGTAGGATGAAAATAATCTTATTTAAATTGTGAATAAATTATACTGAAAGCGATCAAAGAACAATCTTTCCACACAGCGCGAGTTTATCTAGACAACTCATTATGAAATCAATGACGCACGTTACACTGCACAACGAAGCTCTTACTGTATGTACATCATCGTGTTTGCATTGGTGAAAGCATTAGAGAGAGTGCAGAAACTGCGTTGTAAAGATAAGATCTTCATTCTTGCGATCAACAGACTGTCCTCTGCTTGCTCAATGCTCATCACGGCAACATTGTATGTGATGGGAATAGATCTAAATACTTTAAAAACTTCTCACGATTCGTTAATCTTGATAGCTGTAATAGTAAACACGTATAATAGCTGTAGTAAAAGTATTAGAGAGAGTTTCACATGTAATACATAGGTATTTCATATGCAAGCATGTCAGCCAATCACAGCAGTGGGCGGTTACACTGAATCCCACAGCAGACACGCCCCTTCAAACAGAGCGTTCAAATCAGAGGCTAAAATCAGGCTAGGAAAAATGCCTTTTATTTCGAAATTATGACTATTTTTGATCTAAGAAATATACTAACATTATAAGGGCAACTCAACATTATAAAATAATAAAATAACCCCATTCTAGGACACCTTTAAAAGATAATAAGCTATAATGAGCTGAAATGAGAACGACTGATATCTCTCTCTTCTCATACAGATTACATTGTTATGAATCAGATAATTTAAAAGTAGACACTTAAAATGAATATAAAGATATATAGCTCATGCCTGGGTGAATAGTATTAGCTGAGTTTTGTTTAAGTTTTGAGACGTGCTCCAAAAAAGAAGTTCAGGTTGACGGAGAGCCAGAAAGCACACCCTGTTTATTTTCTTTATTTTACAAAAGCACAATGTTTTATTTCGATTGTAAGTGGACACATGAAAAGAAGACATTTAACAGTTTATTTTTGATATTTCTTAAGTATGTATGACCAAAAGTGACGGAGTATTTTAAGTCTATTTTGCTGCTATGTGAAAAAAATCGCGTTTGCCGACCCCAGAGGGGTTAAAGCCAAACAACATAAAATAATATTGTGTTGGACACCTACAAGCATATGGCAGGCAAAACGTGGCGCAAATGGTAGAGAAACGTCTCGGTTACATATGGTAACCCTCGTTCCCTGAGGGAGGGAACGGAGACGTAGGTCAGACTGACCAATAGGAATCTCGCTAGAGAGGCCAATCTACTTCAAGTGAAACTAAAACAAGCCAATGCACATTGGCGTGCAATCATTTGCATCAGCTGTGCAGCCCCGCAGCGCGGGTATTTAACGAGCAGCTGTTGTGATTGCACACTAGTTTTTTGCTGAGGAGCCAAACCTGAAAAAGCTGGCCGCCCCGGCGGGCGGCAGCAGATGTGGCGACGGGACCTACGTCTCCGTTCCCTCCCTCAGGGAACGAGGGTTACCATATGTAACCGAGACGTTCCCTATCGGTCAGTCACTACAACGTAGGTCAGACTGACCAATAGGAATCCCTACCAAAGCGCCACAGCTGTTGCACCCCATCCAGCGCCCCGTGCAAGCCTCTACACCTTCTTGCCTGGAAGGACGATAGGAGAAGGCTTTACACAAAGTGTATCTGTCACTGTTGTTCCGTAACAACCCATACAGTGAGATTATTGGATAACACTGGGAAAGCGTGCCCTTTCTATTTAGGAAGGAGAACGCTGCGGAAGCCACTTCTTCAAAGAGTTATGTGGAAAAACATATGGACTAACCCGAGGGTTGTACTGCATATGAATAATGGGAACTTAGCCCAGGGGAAAGACACGGGCTTCCGACTTAGGAGCAGCCGTGGAGAATATACACACATGGGATCCCCGTAGGGTCACACATATGGAACCCAGCCCAGATCCGGCTCTCAGGGATTCAGCGGATAAAGGCCTGGCACCGGACGCTCCGCCATGTCCGGGCCAAGGGGTTTTGGAGGACTCGACAGGTTTTTCACTCTGGAGCAATAAGGGTGCACAGTAGGGTGCAGCAAGCCGACAGAGCCGGGCCTCTCGGTGCTTCTACCCGTTTAGGGTGAGAACACGGAAGGAGACCGGCTCTACACGTAGGCTATAATATCTAGCGAACGTGTTAGGTGTCGCCCAGCCCGCAGCTCTACAGATATCTGTTAGCGAGGAGCCACGTGCCAACGCCCAGGAGGATGCAACGCCTCTCATGGAGTGTGCATGCAACATGAGCGTGCAGGGCACGCCTTGTGCTTGGCAAGCCAAGGCGATGGCATCCACTATCCAGTGGGCCATCTTCTGCTTGGAGACAGCCTTTCCCCTCTGCTGGCCTCCGTAACAGACAAAGAGCTGGTCTGAGGTCCTGATGCTTTGAGTTCTGTCCACGTACATACGCAGAGCGCGAACGGGACAGAGCAAAGCCAGGGCTGGGTCTGCCTCCTCCAAAGGCAGCGCTTGCAGGTTCACTACCTGGTCTTTGAAGGGAGTGGTAGGAACCTTGGGCACATAGCCAGGCCGGGATCTTAGTACCACATGGTTGTCACGATCAACAGGCACGATTCGTCCACCGAAAATGCGTGCAGGTCTCCTACCCTCTTGACAGAGGCCAGTGCAACCAGTAGCAAAGTCTTCATGGAAAGAAGCTTTAAGTCTACTGACTGCAGAGGCTCAAAGGGAACATCCTGAAGTGCTCAAAGCACCAGGGCAGTGCAACCAGTAGCAAAGTCTTCATGGAAAGAAGCTTTAAGTCTACTGACTGCAGAGGCTCAAAGGGAACATCCTGAAGTGCTTGAAGCACCAGGGAAAACCAGTAGCAAAGTCTTCATGGAAAGAAGCTTTAAGTCTGTTAAGTACCTTAGGGGGTAAGTCACCTAGAACCTCTGCGTCCCGTCCAGGGACCAGACATGGAGTTTCCAGAGGTCTGGACGCGGGTGCCATAGGGTGCCCCGTCTCTGAGTCAGAAGATCCTTCCTCAGAGGAATGGGCCAGGGAGGGACTGTCACAAGGAGCATGATTTCTGGGAACCAAGTCCAGGTGGGCCAATAGGGAGCCACCAGAAGGACCTGCTCCTCGTCCTCCCTGACTTTGCACAGTGTCTGTGCTAGCAGGCTCACTGGGGGAAATGCATATTTGCAGGGGCCCCGGGGCCAGCTGTGTGCCAGTGCATCCGTGCCGAGTGCTCTCTCGGTCAGGGAGTAAAACAGCTGGCAGTGGGAGGTCTCTGAAGAGGCAAACAGGTCTACCTGAGCCTCTCCGAACTCTCTCCAGATCAGCTGAACTACCTGGAGGTGGAGTCGCCATTCTCCCGGAAGCACAGCTCGTGATAGCTCGTCGGCCACACGGTTGAGCACACCGGGGACATACATGGCTCGAAGCAACCTCAGATGCTTCTGACTCCAGAGGAGGAGATGGCGGGCGAGTTGCGACATGCGACGGGAGCGTAGACCACCTTGTCGGTTGATGTACGCAACGGTGGCTGTGTTGTCCCTACATACCAGCACGTCCCTGCCCTGTAGCGGCCTTTTCAAGCGGCTCAGAGCGAGATGTACTGCTAGCAACTCTAGGCAATTGATGTGCCAATGCAGTTGGGGAGCCGTCCACACCCCTAAAACGGCATGCCCGTTGTACGTGCCACCCCAGCCGGTGGCGGAGGCATCTGTGAAAACCACAGCATGCCTGGAGACCTGTTCCAAGGGGACTCCTGCCTGAAGGAACGAGAGGTCTGATCACGGGCTGAAGGTCTGGCCGTGAAGCCAGTGCTGAAACAGTCTCATATGAAGCAAGCCGAGCGGAGTTACTGCTGCTGCCGCTGCCATATGCCCCAGGAGCCTCTGAAAAAATGTCAGTGGGACCTCTGTCCTGCCTTTGAACGTGTTCAAGCAGTTCAGCACCGACTGAGCGCGCTGCTCTGTGAGGCGCTGTCTGTGCGACCGAATCCAACTCCATACCGAGAAAAGAGATCCTCTGCACAGGGGCGAGTTTGCTCTTCTCCCAGTTGACCTGAAGGCCCAACTGCCTGAGGTGCGTGAGCACGAGGTCCCTGTGTTCGCATAACTGATCTCGAGAGTGTGCTAGTATGAGCCAGTCATCGAGATAGTTGAGGAGGCGAACGCCCTGTTCTCACATGGGAACAAGGGCCCCCTCCGTGACTTTCGTGAAGACACGGGGAGACAGGGACAGCCCGAAGGGCAGGACCTTGTACTAATATGCTCGACCCTCGAACGCAAAGCGCAGAAACGGCCTGTGTCGAGGAAGAATCGAGACATGAAAGTACGCGTCCTTCAGGTCGATCGCTGCAAACCAATCTTGGGGACGGATGCATCTGAAAATGCGTCTCTGCGTGAGCATTTTGAACGGTAGCTTGTGGAGGCTCTGATTTAAAACTCGCAGATCCAAGATCGGTCGTAACCCACCACCTTTCTTGGGTACAATGAAGCAGGGACTGTAATGCCCTGACCTCATATCGGCTCGAGGGACAGGCTCTATCGCGTACTTCGCCAGTAGGACTGCGATCTCCACACGCAAGAAATGGGCATCGGCTGCTCTCACTGTAGTGGAGTGGATGGCCCGAAATTTGGGGGGACGCCGGGCGAACTGAATCGCATAGCCGAGCCTGATGGTCCAAATGAGCCAGCGAGACGGACTGGGGAGCGCTAACCAGGCTCTCAGAGACCGTGCAAGCGGGACCAAAGGGACCATAGGCGTACTCGGAGTGGGGCAGCGAGGTGGAACACAGGGACGCGGCTCGGGAGGCTCTCTCTGGGAGGCGGGTCTGTGTGTGCTGTGCAGCACTTACCTGGTTCCACGGGGCAGGAGGTGCAGGAGGCGGCTCGGTGGTGTTCTCGAACTGCACACTGCTGCTCACTGGCGAACGAGGAGGCGGATGAGAGTGGTGACTGGCTCCACGGCGCCGCTTAGGTGGAGCCTGTGGCGCGGGAGCAGGGGCAGACGCAGGAGGACGCCCTCGGCGACGAGCAGACTGAGGTGCCGCAGGCGGTGGGGTGGAGGCAGCAGCTGGCCGCCGCAGCATGATGTGTTTGATGGCCTCCGTCTGCTTTTCTACAGCCGAGAACTGCTGGGCGAAGTTCTCGACCGCGTCGCCGAAGAGGCCGGTCTGGGACACAGGGGAGTTGAGAAACCGAAGTTTGTCAGACTCCCTCATGTCAGCCAGACACAGCTAGAGATGGCGTTTCTGGACCACCAGGGTGGACATCGCACGACCCACCGTCGCGATGCGAAGTTCCTGAAGAACTTGGGGATCGTGACCACCCTCGTGCAGGTCCTTCAGTGCCTTGGCCTGATGGACCTGCAGCAACGCCATGGCGTGCATGGCGGAGGCAGCTTCCCCACAGGCCTTGTAAGCCTTACCGGTAAATCCGACGAGTACTTACAGGCCCAGGAAGGGAGACACGGTTCTCCACGCCAAGTGGAGTTAGGGCACAGTTGCATAGCAACGGCCCGTTCCACTGGCGGGATGCACGCGTATCCCTTAGCCGCCCCGCCATCAAGGGTGGTGAGGGAGGAGGAGCCACCGGAACGGTTTTTGGCAGTAAAAGGTGCCGTCCACGTCCCCGTAAGCTCCTCATGCACTTCCGGGAAGGAAGGCACTGGGGTGGGTTGCTGAGAACCAGCGCGCGCCACCCCGAGATACCAATCGTCCAACCTCGAGGGTTCGGGACACGGTGGAGGATTCCACACGAGCCCGACCCCGTTGGCGGCCCGGGAAAGCATGGCCATCATCTCCGGATCGGTCTCAGGCACAGCTGGCACCCCCGAAGGAGGCAGCGGTGCCGAGTCGTCCCACCGAGGTGCCGAGGTCTGACCCACCCTCCGATGCAGCGATCAACATCTGGTCTTCACTGGGAGCCCCAAAGGAGACAACCGGTACACACCTCGAGGATGGTCCAGCTCTCTCCAATGGAGGCTCAACTGGCTGCGGAGCATGAGAGGGGTGAGGGCTCCTAGGGGGTTGGTTCCCCGAAGGAGACGCGCTCACCGTAATCCTCAGGTCACCTGCGCCACCATCCGAAGCAACCCTCTGAGGAGGATTGGATCGAGGTAGAGGCACGGGGACTCCGCCCCTTTGCAGGAACAAGAGTCTCGACCGGAGCTCCGCGATGGTCATCTTCCCACAATGGGTACATGACTCATCCACAAACGCTGCCTCAGCGTGTTCAATGCCCAGACACACGAGGCAGCGTTTGTGACCATCCTGTGAGCCCAGGTAACGACCACATCCAGAAACACACAGATAGAAAGTCATCTTTAAAAAGACGCTCTCTATCTGTGTTTGCTCTTTTAGGGACTACTCTCACTAGTGCTGAAGCACGCAGGGGAACAGTCACCGCGAACACAGACGGGAATGTGCACCTGTCTGTGCGCCGTCTCTCTCTCTCGCTGGCAGGTCTTACCGGCTGTGAGAACAGCCTTTGAGCGCTGAACTGCGCACCTTACCAAATTAAAACAGCTTTTTGAATTTGCTCAAAAAAAAAACACAAAACAAAAAGACAAAGACAGAAGAGAGAGGACAAGACTGCTCGCGCTGCCGTGCTTTTTTTTTCCTTGCAGCCTTCCGCGGCTGTACCACAAACACATTTACTCACTATTTTTTATCTATTTTTTTAAAGTTTTTGCCTCCAGTGCAATTCTCTTTGTAGGCCTATTCAGGTTTAAAACACAATTTAAACAACGTATTATTCAATGCATTACTTTTATATAGGCCTAGATTATATATTAAGTTGCTCAAGCAAGTGGTAACATATTTAACCATGTACTTATATTAAAATCGCAAACATTTTAAATTAAAACCTAAAATTGACAAAAACAGCAGACTCATACTGTAACGAAGCAGGCAGGAATGAAGCGGAGAGATGAATCCAATTGCAAGCACATTTAATAATAAAACAAACAAAAGAAACTCAGACCAGGAACACAGAAAAAAGCAACCATTACAACATTACAAGAACTCACAAAGACTGGACTGAAACACAGGGCTTAAATACAGGGGCAAACGATCTAAACAGGATAACAAGGGGGCGTGGTTAACGGGAAACACCTGGGAAGACTAATAGACAGACAGGGAACCACTAAACATGACAAGACAAACCCACACCGTGACATAGCCCCCTCCCTATGGGCGGCTCCTGACGCCCATAAAACACCAAAAAGTTCAGGAGGGCGGAGAAGCGGAGGCGGACTTGGGGGAGGGATGGAGGGCCAGGTCCGCGCAGGGAAAGGGACCAGGGCCTTGCAATGACGGGCATGGGCCATGGAATGTGGGCGGACCTGGGCCATGGAACATGGGTGGAGCTGGACCAAGCGGCAACATTCCAATCTGAAAAATGAAGCCTACCCGGAAGTGCGAAAAACTGCAATACATCGAAAATCCGCTAGGGGCAGGTCCCAAAAGGGAGCAAATGTCCATAGACCCCATGTTAAAATGTCCGTTTTCACAGCATAAATGCATATGTTTACATGTTGGTCCCATGGACTTTTATTGTATTTTTCGATAGGTTCCGAGTGCCTGACAACTGTGAGGGGGGTGAATTTTTTTCTAACTCGTTAGTTTAGATCGTATTTAGATATAAAATGTATGCCAAATAAGGGCGTGGTTAACTTTGATTGACAGCTTGATTGACAGCTGATAACGGGCTGCACCGAGTAGACAACACAACACATCATACCACCTCTGTATCCTTTCTGAACATTTGTATTGAAATATCCCACATAAAATGGGTTGCTCTGCTATAAACTGCACTAAACGACACTGTAGGAAGAGGACTTCGCTCCATTTTTTCTGGTAAGTGACATTTCACTACTATTTCACATAGTTAGCATTATTTAGCATCAATGTTTGTGGGCAGTGGCACTGCAACAGTTAGCATTAAATCGCCTCAGATAAGTTAGCGTCTGAGGTACTAGGTTTGCCAACCGTTCTGTATAATACAATACAGTAACTTATAGTCGTGATGCTGACAATTAGCTGTATAACGTTAACACCTTCATTGATTCATTATTTGGGTAGATGATAAGCAGTGTGCATTTTTTGGTTCATTAAACTAAAGGACAAGTTAGTTATTTTACACTTAAAGCCCTGTTTTAAGATCGTTTCTGATGAAATAGAACGGTTAAGATTAAAATTTGGACACATGATACGTATAATACGGAATCGTCCCGTATTTGACACATAAAAGTCTTGTTCCGTATTAAACTGATACGGAACGCACTTTTTGGCAAAATGATCATGATAGCCTCTATGTGGTTGTTCAGTCTTGTATATTGATTAGGCTAACTTTGCTATTCTATAAATATATAGGCCTAATATGTTGTATTATAATATACTATAATGTGTATGATAGAATACAATATTCACCAAAAGTCATCATTTCAGGGGTTATTTTTAAAAACATTATTCCGTGGGGACATGTCATCACCACCTATTTTTTAGTCTTTAGTCATTTTTTTGTGCACAGACATGGTTAACTTTCTACTAAACTAGGCCATAACATTTGCATTATATTTACCAGTGTTTCTGTTTTCAGATCAGCCTAAGGTGTAGAACAGTTTGAAATTCTAACAGATGGAGCAAAAGCCATGCTGACCAGTGGAAACTTCTGATTTCAAAGACTTGTCATCAGATCAGTGCCATTCAGACACTCAGCAATGTTATTTAAAAAAATAACTGGGACTGGGTAAACTCCATAAAGATCATTGCCATTCCACAATACTGACTATTTACTTGCTTACAACATTGTGTTATTTACCTGTAATGCTCAAGACATAAATAAAAATGCAAATTTACTTTCGCATCTTGGTCTTCACTTCAACCTACTGATTGTTTTTGTTCCTACTGCAATTTAATTGTAAATGTTTGACAGCATAGACAAAACTGGTTTGATAAAAGTTTTATTTAGTTAAATGTCGGTCACAGCTGATCAAAAAGTTCCATAAACATTTGTAAGTGTTTTAATTTTCAAGTTCAGTGCCATCAACAGTAAGTTGACATAACAGACATTGGTTTGGCATAAGTAAAGGGAAGGGTGTAACAATCCATCAGTCCTAGACAAAAAAGTGACATGTACAGTTTCAATGGGTTCAATATCATCATAATTTGTTAGAAAAGTGTTAGAGGTTAGAGCCCAGGGACCTCCTTGCCGCCTCCTCTCCCTGGCGAACATAGCTGTCCCCCATGATCCACACAGTGGGAACTGCAAAAATAGAAAGGTAAACATTTCAATAAAGTGTAATGCAATACAACACAATAGTGCCAACTAACAACACTTGTAAATCACCAGTAGTCACGATTGTGATTTTAACAGTAAAAATACATATTGCGCAAACCATCACTCTAAAATGCTATTTAGTTTTACTCATTACATAATCCATAACAAAACATCCCTTGTATATATATTTATATTATACGTCCCTCTTACTGGAATGACGTCCATAACGAAAACTGCAGAAAAACAAAATGAATATTAACCTTAAACAATTGGAAATGGTGACCAAGTATATCAGATACTGCCGGCTCTTTAATTAAAGTTAGACTCCCACTGACCACTCGAGCAAAATAGCGACAGTGCTATTTGAAATGGGTCTTTAGTGACAACAGGCTATATAAAATAAAATGTCACAACCCTGTCTCTTTTTGTGAGACCAAAGATAGCCCGTTAGATCTACACAAGACGAATTATATCTCATGTTCAACCACTAGACAAGAGACAGAGACAGCGGCAACCGTCAGAGCACTAGCCGAGGTAAGCCTATTCCAGGTGGGGTACAGGAGCGCTCAGCGTCCGGTGATCACCTCCGAAAACGTCAGATCAAATTTTTAAATAGGCGCTATCTTAATAAATAAACCACAGATTTGAGCTTTAAACAACTACATTGTCGACTGAAAAACTATTAAAACTACATTTCGTGACACAATAACAGTAGTATTTTTAAATTTCGCGGCTTTTCAGTTAGCTGCTAACGTTAGCTTATTTTACCAAGAAGTTGCAAACACAACTTGTAGAACTAACTTGTCACATGAGTTTACGCGGATAGTACCTTGTAGGATACATAACTATAAGGTGTCTGAACATGCCTTTAAGAGACATACATGAGCTTCACGTTACAACTTACCAGCAAATTCAGATAGGTTGTAGGCTACTCTTCAGCAGCTGAAGCTGCTTGGCTGAAGAGGCGGGTCCACTGGCCGGCTCAGTCCTTTTACCCATATATGGATTGGCCAGACGATGGGCGGGGTTAGGATTTCTCAAGATTTTCCAAGATGGCGCCGCCCATAACCCCCATAAACGGCTTCAAAACCGTTCTTCAGAGAGTCTATGGGTGACGTCACAGACGCTTTGTCCATATTTTTTTACAGTCTATGAGCTGGACGTGCAGGTGGCCGTGGGCGTGGCCACGGCGGAGCAGGCCGAGGGCCGTGGCCACGGTGGAGCAGGCTGTGGGCGTGTCCACGACAGAGCAGGCTGAGGGCGTGGCCACGGCGGAGCAGGCTGTGGGCCCGGCCACGACGGAGCAGGCTGAGGGCGTGGCCACGGCGGAGCAGGCTGAGGGCGTGACCAGGGCGGAGCAGGCTGAGGGCCCTCGGGCGTCCAGGGCGGAGCTGTCGGACCCTCGGGCGGCCACGGCGGAGAAGACCCCTCGGGCGGCCACGGCGGAGAAGACCCCTCGGGCGGCCACGGCGGAGAAAACCCCTCGGGCGGCCACGGCGGTGAAGACCCTTCGGGCGGCCACGGCGGAGAAGCCCCCTCGGGTGGCCATGGTGGAGAGGACCCTTCGGCCGGCCATGGCGGTGCGGCCTTCACAGTCCCATCCAGGGTCCTACTGCCCCCCCCCCCAAAATTTTCTTAGGGGCAGCCATGGGGTCATCAGCAGGAACAGACACCGGCGCGGGATCAGCGGGCTCTGGCGCAGGATCAGCGGGCTCTGGCGCAGGATCAGCGGGCTCTGGCGCAGGATCAGCGGGCTCTGGCGCAAGTGTGTGCGCTGCCCACACACACCACATGGCTGTGGCCATAATGGCCATTGTTGCGGTCACTGAGGGCTCAGGCGGCGCATGCGTGGGGTGAACAGTCTCTGGCTGGGAAGACGTGACGTGAGCGGTCTCTAGCTGGGCAGACGTGACGTGGACGGTCTGTGGCTGGGCAGACGTGACGTGGACGGTCTCTGGCAGGGCAGACGTGACCTGGACCGTCTTGTAGCAACATCGAGATGTGCCTTAACCCTCTGGGGACCAGAGTGTTTTTGGGGCCCTTGGGATGTTTTGACATGCACTGACATTTGTGCTTTTTTCAGTTATTTATAAACATGTTAATGGCAAAGGTGTAAATTCACTCTATATAGCACAAACTTGGCGACCATGATGAGTGAGCAACATGTATGTACATGTTTGTATTTTTAATAGAATAATGTTTATGCGTGGTTATTGAAAAAAATAAAAATGAAAGTTGCTGAAATAAGACCACAAAACACATATTGATTATTTCTTCACAGGACTTTTGAAAATTGTATCACATAGCCTAGAATATTTGCTCCAAAACTATGTGAGAATCATCCTGACTACTCATTCAGATAAGTCAATAAAGTCTTTTACATTTTTAATGACGTGTTTTGTTTGAGAAAGCTTTATGCAGGAGGCTTGATCTCTCATTAATATGTGTGGCATTCCACACCTGAGAAAGACAAAGACCCTCCCATAATGGCCCTATTAGGTGCTATCAGGCCATATCATTACAGGAGCCTTGCACAAAGAATGAGGAGATTTTAAAAAGAATGGCTTTTAGATTGTTTGGATTTATATAAGGAAAATACAGGGTGCATAAGTCTGGACACTTCTATCACACACCCTTCACCATATAGACATGGTTTTATTTCAGTTCAAAGTTAGAGTTGGAAACATCTTGAAAAGAAAATTGTCTTTCTCCATAAATGTCTTAGTTTGATCATACATATTTCAAAGTTGAGGATTCATTATTTTGATATAGCTTGAACAAACACTATAACATCTTAGTTGATTAGTTTATTGACAAAACATACTATATATTTAACATATGAGCAGAAACTCCTAAAAAAAGCTTATTTGATGTCTATTTTAGAGTAAAAACTTTATCCAAAACGAGTCAACGAAATGTTATTTAGTCTGTAACAGTGCGTATCTGTGCGTTCATTCATTCATTCATTCACGCACACACACACACACACACACACACACACACAAACATGATTCACATTTAACAGTACGCTATTTTTCCGTTTACAGACACTACGTTATTCTATATCGCGATTAGAACAAAGCACTTGCAAAAAACACTTACTTCTCAGCTGAATCTGTTCATCCTCGCAGTGAAAATAAACCCAGTGGTAATGTCCCAGGATTGTTCCACATATAGCCGCGCAAGACGACAGTAGATTAATCTGACTAAAAAATAATGTGTGTTTTCAGAGTTTATGGGCGTTAACGCGTCTCAATGTGTTGCTTCACATATTTGCGTTTGAATAGCGCGTGCTCTCCGTGGGCGTGTCACATTACCAGAGATAATCAGCTGAGAGGAAGATAATTAGACCGGCTGACACGTCTCTCTTTTTATATAGATGACATAAACGGAGAATATTAATTTTAGTTTTGAATCGGATCATTTAAAAGTACAAACTCAAACGATTTAAAAGATATATTGCTTATGGCTGGGTGAATAGTATTAGCTGAGTTGTGTTGAAGATTAGAGACGTGCTCCAGAAAAGTTCACGGTGACCGAGAGGCAGAACGCACACCCTGTTTATTTTCTTTATTTTACAAAAGCACAATATTTTATTTCGATTGTATGTGGGCACATAAAAAAGTAGACATTTAACAGATTATTTTCTCATATTTCTTAACTCTATATGAACAGAAATGATGGTAGTACTTTAAGTCTATTTTTCTGCTATGTGAAAAAAAAACGAGCAAAATGCGCCCGCGCGTTTCTGGTCCCCAGAGGGTTAATTAGCTCAAATTATTTATAGGGAATTTTAATAATTAATCATGAAATATGATTAATATATTTGCATATTACAGTTATATTATCGAAATTGAAAACAGATCGATCGTATGCATGAATGGTAAATCATAACGAATTATAATTCCTCATTCATATATCAATGGTCTCATTACAGATCGATTATATGAGATAACTTTAAGGGAATTAATTAGTTATCAAACAATCGGTTTGTCCAGCAAACAGCCGTAAGATTAACTTACCAACTTCTCAAAAAAGTTATCCCTTTTTATAAACTCCAAGAAATCTCAATGCTCTGGCCGTGAACATTAATTTTCTCGTGTTTATAAAATTTACGTTACTGATATAGTAACAACTTGTAAAGCTTTGTAGCTATGAGATCATCATTTCATTGACTGGTAAATGAGCACTTCAGGATCAATCAAGAATATGGTTTTAATAATTGAAACTACGGATACAGAATTCTACATTTGAACACAGAATACATGTATGTACAGTAAAACTAACGAGACAGACGAATAACAAACAGGAGTGAGAGAGAGAGAGAGTTGCGAGAGAGAAAGATTGGGAGGGAGAGAGAGAGAGAGAGAGTAAGAAGATGAGAGATCTTCTGGTTTGGCAAAATTCATCACAGACAGAACCTTTTGAGACAACAAGAATCACAGATCTTAAACCTCGAAAGAATGGTAAACGGTTACTTGCACAGGTAAAGCTCTTTTGTGGTTGATGTGAAGGCGTGTGTGTCTCTGTCCTCGCCTCATGCGTTCACGTGGTCTTTCAGAGCAGGCAAAGCGCGTTAGTTTGAATGAAGGCTTAAAGGTCTTTGGTTCTCCTGGTGTTGCTGAGGAAAACCGCGTCTTGCGTGTCTGTCCTTAGGAGCGGGTGCGTGCTTTCTCAGCTCTTCTGCAGATTCAAAGAGTCTCCTTCAGGTTGAAGTTGCTGATTACGTTCATTTCACTGAAACTAAACGTAAGAAAAAGTCCGCAGACGAAAATAAAGAAAGATTAAAGAAAACGGAGAAAGCTCCCGAAGGAGCCATGGATCCTCTCACACGAAAAAGCTCTCGTGTGGCGTAGAAACTGCTGTGTCTCTTATGGAGAGGAGGGTTCACACCTCTGTTTGCGCGAATCACACATGACCGTCCGCGGATCTGGAGCGGACACAGTTCTCTTTGTCCTGTGGGGGATTCCCACTTGACTGACTCATGAGGAGATTGTATTTGAGCCGTTCAGCTCCTGAAATATGAAATGTGTCAAATAATGCACCTTACTTCATTCTGCTATCGGAATTCGGCTCCGTTAGATTGAGCGAATTACAGACATATCAGACACGTCACATGAAGATTATCGGAATATAGAGTTACATTCATATGCAGAATTACAAGCATCTTTAAAGTTTCCTTAACACACAATTAAATTGTCAGTACTTCCAGTATGGCATGTGACGACATCTAAGCACAAAAATGAATACATTTAAAACATATAGAGGTACTTTTCTCTGAAAAGTTCCATGGCTGGTGTTTGTGTGTTAATGTGTTGGAACATTCTTTTGATGAACTCTTAGACTTCAGAGCTATACACTAGCGAACCACACTTCTATTATAAAGCAAAGCTAATAAGATATGCATGCGTACAGGAAGGTTGGATACAATTTCTGTGTTATACACATTTATATACACATTATAGGACATTTGTGTGTGTGTGTGCATTAATGTGTGATTGTCCTTCAGCGTTCAGGCAGCTTTGTGGACTCTTTCTGTGGGGGGGGGGGGGGGGGTGGGGGGGTCAGGATGCGTGTCCCGTGAGACGGCGAGGTTTGAATAGTTGACCATTTGTTGAAGACAACGCTGGCTTGTTCCAAATGTGTCATGTGCTAGCCATAGTGGCACCAATCTGGTCGACATGCCCGAAGGGGGTCGTATACAGAATGCCCCTTTGTTTACTCACGAAGAACTGACCTTTGTTTGCAAATCGGGATTCGCTAATTTAGATACATCTGTCCGGATACCCTGTCAGAGTCGCTACAAAATTGTAGCTTTCTTTGCTTTACCCCGGTCTTAAAGTAAAAAGATGACTGTGAACAAAGTAGTATTTAATTAAATGCATTTATGGTTACATTTTATTTAATTAAATACATTTATGGTGAGATTACTACATTTTATTGAATTAAATGCATTTATGGTGAAATTACTACATATTCAGGTCAGTCTTTGTTCATTTTGACCACGAACCGTGCGCTGTCACTTTAATTCAGCGTTTGCAGCACAGCAAAAATAGACTCGGTGCGTAAACGATCTCTGCACTGCTGTATACGCACCGCAACTGGAACGGATCGACGGACCGCATCCGCGTGCAGTGTGAAAGCTCTAACCTGTTAACATGGGTACGGAAAAAAATACGCACCGCATACGCACTGCAAACGGAGTATGTGTGAAACGGGCGTTCCCTCGCGTCCTACAGGGGGTGGAGCTGAGACGCGAGGATGCACAAATAAGAAATGAGAAGCACCCCAAACCTACCCATCTCTGCCCCCTAATCCCTAAACCCACCCCTAATCCTACCCATCTCCACCCCTTGGATCTTGATCCGACTCCTCCCCGTGGATCTCATGTACTGCATTGAGGTGCTACTGGGAAAATCTATAAAATGAACTATATTCTTATTATTATTATTATTTAAAAATAATTATTTAATTACTCTCCCAATTTAAACGTGAGAACTATGTTTTTAAATAAACATGTAAAAGGCCTATAATGCAAAAATGACATTAAAATTCCTATAAATAATCACCGTAGGCAAATGGCAAGGTGCTCGGCTGGGGAATTGCCAGACGAAACGATGTGTTCTGCATCGTTATCCTAGGTGCCAGTATGTTCAGCAGCTTATCAAACTCGGTCTTGTTCAGTCTGAAATAACGCTGAAACAAGACATCGTCAAAACGAAGCTCCTGTACCAAACGGTAGTACTTGCTGTGTGATCTGCGGTACTGGCGTATTGGCACCGTCTCCTTCGCATGTAAAGTAGGGTGATAATGACAATCTTCATTCGATAGTCCATGATGACAACTGACAAACATTGCTGGATACCATTTTATAACCCAGCATTACCTAATTCCAGAATAAAAGCATATTTTACATGCCGATTATTTGTCAGTAGTGCTTTATTTTATTTATTTGATGTTATTAAATTATTTGGCATTCAATCATTTGTTCAGATTGTAGTTTAGCTCTAGTCAATACATTCGCAAGTTTTTTCTTATTTTTTTTTAATCTACGAAATTAGCAAATATCAAATAAGCTGCAAAATGTGTCATTTGAATGTTTATTTAAACAATCATAAATTATACCCTTTATTTTTTATTTATTTAGTTACTAATGTGTTTTATTTAGGTCTGTCTTGAACATTTGCTGATGAATTGTTTCATCAGTTTGAACTTTAGATGATAGATGGCGCTAATAAAGTACTTGGTTTGCGAACCACCATGAAAAGAAGAGGAAATGCAAAAGGTGGAGACATTCGTTTCGGAGGCGTGCTCCACGGTAAATTTACTCACACGCCCCAAAGCGGAGGCATAATAGCGTTGTCAGTGGCACTGAGTGGATTTTTGCCGCTGTAGTGGACACGCACCGTTATGGTGCGTTCACACCAGACGCGAATATAGCGTCTGGCGCGAGTTAATTCAATGTTAAGTCAATGCAAAGGGTTGAGCGTTGGCGCGAATGAGGTGTAGAGTGCAGCGCGGTGGGGGCTGGCTCCATTTATCATCAAAACAAAAATAAATGACATATTAGGTGGGTGAGGGCGAGGTTGATCCTCGCTCCAATGCGGGACAACTGGACGCGGGACAGGCGGAAGTGCCGCTGAAAGCGGCCGTCATCCAGGCGCAGCCCCTGGAGCGAGCAAATGGTTAAACTCGCCAAACTGGGTTCGCCTCCGAAGGGTCTGGTGGACACAAATACGGCGACGATGACCCCTATGCCGTCGTTCTGCTCTCCAGATGAAATAGAGAGCGGTGACTCTCTCGATGAATGCTCGATCAACATAAAAAAGATGGCCGCCAACGGCTTTCGATTCCGATGCGCATAAATTTCGCTTCAAACATTTGTTTTTTACACGCGTCAATTTCGCTCTTGACGCGGGAATGGATTCAAAGTGTTCAAGCGTATAACTAGACGCGGTAGGCGCGTATTTGACGCGGTATTCGCGTGTGGTGTGAACGCACAGTAAGACTAGAGCACACCTAGCTGTGAGTTTGAGAGCGCACAACAATATTCAGTTTGTTGTATATTCGATATTCAATATTCAATATACAACAGACCAGAGTGAGAATGTTTAAAATGTCTGTTCACTTTCCTAGTCTGCAGATGTATGCAAAGCTTCTTTAGTTTGGGCTGAGATGTCATATTCACAGTGGCACCATCTTTGAGGCTTTGAGGGATGGACATGCATCTCTTCAGTGGGTTGTAGTGTTATTTCATGTTTTTTTTTTACTTTTCTGCTGGTAAAACAATGCAAAAAAAAGTCTTTCCAAGAAATTTAAGTAGACAAAAACTCCAGACAACATGAGCTGTGGAAAATTCTAGGTGATCTAGGCACTTTATCCAGTGTTTTACAACAGATGCCATTGAAAATAAGTCTATGCCTCACAGCCTCGCTTTCTGTCATGGTGCTGCTTTGAATAATGTCTATTACCCAACAAAACTAAAAAGATAACGTTTATTTTGTCATGCTAATAATGAAAGAGTCTGATAACTGCCCTAAAAATTTTGGGCCCCACTATTATTTTCATTGGGACAATCTCACCATTCAAAGGAAATAGTTGAAGAGCCCTGTAATAGACATAACATAGACATTGGAATATATATATATATATATATATATATATATATTTTATTCCCATTGGTCGTTCCAAAAGTGTAGTTATTTGTATTTTGTCTACATTATCTTTGCAGAGACCGCCAAACACCTAGATGAGGAAGTGGTGGAAAGAGGTTAAGCCAATAATTACTCAAATTTGGTCTTCTGGGCTGCTCTGGTCTCGGGAGAGTCCGCCCCAAGGCACCGACCGAACAAGGTGTAGCCCCACCTGGACTCGTACTGCTTGACGAAGCGGGCAGCGGTCTTGTCATGGTCGTGGAGAGAGCTGGGGGTGGCGGCGATCTTCTGCCTGAGGTCAGCCGGCACTAGGTGGTGGTCGCTGTTGTCGGCCAGTTCTAGGAGGAGCAAGGCCAGTGCCTCCACTTCCTCTATACCTGGCAGATGCAGATGTCGATGGCTCATCAGCATCTCTTTCAGGCATGCGCGTAATTTGCACCGGGGTTACGGGGGTCATAACCCCCTCAAAAATCAGATCCAGCTAATATAACCCCCCCAATATCATCACATAATTCAGATTTAAATAAATATGAAATATTACGAATTAATACTTTTGTTCGTTTTCTTTATTAAATTAATTTGCCAGCAAGAAAGATAATATCATATTTTAAATAATCTGTAATGTACCCTCCGCCCACCGCACCGACTACTTGGTATTACCCAACCCGCTTTCTCTACCAAGTTTGTTCACTATTTTGTCCAGTCGCTGGGATGAATGGTCGGAGAAAGCTGACGGTGCATGCTAACGGATGGAAAGATGCACGCCCGATCTCGTCTGATCTCGGAAGCTAAGCAGGATCGGGCCTGGTTAGTACTTGGATGGGAGACCGCCTGGGAATACCAGGTGCTGTTAGCTTTTTAGTTTACTTCACTAATGTTCTAACCTTTTAAATAGCTCGATTTTGGCAGCAGTTTTCGCTTACGGCCATACCACCTTGAGCACGCCCGATCTCGTCTGATCTCGGAAGCTAAGCAGGGTCGGGCCTGGTTAGTACTTGGATGGGAGACCGCCTGGGAATACCAGGTGCTGTTAGCTTTTTAGTTTACTTCACCAAGTTTCTAACCTTTTAAATAGCCCGATTTTGGCAGCAGTTTTCGCTTACGGCCATACCACCTTGAGCACGCCCGATCTCGTCTGATCTCAGAAGCTAAGCAGGGTCGAGCCTGGTTAGTACTTGGATGGGAGACCGCCTGGGAATACCAGGTGCTGTAAGCTTTTTTGTTAAAAGTCACTGAGCTTCTTCAAAAAGCTGGACATAGTCTCTTTGTTTCTTCAAACAGCCTGAAATAGTCTCTGAGTTTCTTTAGAAACCCTGAAAGTGTCTTGATTTTTTCTTCAAAAAGCCCGATTTGGGGGCGCTCGTGCGCAGTGATGGAGTAGACGTGTTTTCGGCGTACTCCGTGACATCTCCTTTATTTTACTTTTCATCATTGCACTTTAACATTATCTTACGCTGGCCTGCCCTTAAAATTGTGTTGTAGTCTGTCGGGAGTGAGTTTATGTCAACATGCCTAAGAAAGACGATAGTCAGAGGGATACTTCCAAGACGAGCTCGTCGGCCGCTAGCAACGAAGCTATACTAGCTGGTATTGCTAACCACGGGGCTGAGCTGGCGAAAATCACCTCTCTCGTAGATAGTTTAAAGAAATCTTTGGAGGGCCGCCTCGACGCAATTGAAGTAACGCTTTCATCGCTTCAGAAAAAAAACAATGAAAATGAGCCACGCTTTGATTTCGACGAAGCCATGTCAGCCAGTGACAGCCGCATAACAGCTCTGGAAGCTACGTGCAACGAGGTACAGGTGGCTAACGGTCTCCTCTGGGCTAAAGTGAACGACTTGGAGAACGACTCAGCCGTCAACAAGCACCTCTGCACTATCACGGTGAGAGAGTCTCCATTTTCCCTGACTACACGGCGGAGGTCTCGGCTCAGCGGCAAGCCTATACAACCGTGAGGAAGCGGCTAACCGAAGCTGGTGCTAAATGTTCCCTGCGTTTTCCAGCCAAGTTCCACGTCGACTACAACAACACATCGAAGATGTTTGTGTCTCCAGCTGAAGCGGAACGGTTTGCCAACTCTTTAGGCCCAGCGAATGACTCTTAAATCCTAGATATTATTACAGTGATTCTTGAGATCAGGGACAAAACATGTCCACCAAATAAAATACAGTTTATGGGAATTTTTTTTACTTAATATTACACATACTCTTAACCAGAAGACTAAAAAGGATAATGAAAGCACAACTAAATATTATTTCATGTTGGTTTATAAGTGTTTTTAATTCTAAATGATATGATGTGTGACCAGTGTCTGTAAAAACCCTTGTCCGAAAGCAGGTGTCATTACATTACAATAGCTTAAAAACAATTAAAAGTAATTTTAAATTAAATGTTATATTTATTATGTGTAAGTAGTTCAGTAATTAATTTAATGAGAATCAAAAGTTATAACTGAAAAACTGATTTTAATGTAGTTTTAAGACGATTTAACTTGTGTCCTGGGTTTTCGTCAACACCGTCAGACCTTTTTTTTAAATAAAAAAATCAGGAATTATTGAGGGCAGCTAAAACTCTGAGGACCCCTTTATCACTTCCTTGTTCTTTCAAATGCCATGAGACCACTCTAGCTCTGGTAAGTTTTTTTATATTCTTTTAATTTTATACCTACTTGTTAATACTTTGCATGTCACAACCATAGTGTGTCAACACCATAAACCATGTAATGTAAGATTTGTATGATATTTTCTGTTATAAATGCTTAGTTTAAGTAAATTATAAAGGTTACAAGCAACAAATGATAAACAAGATGGCTCCTGTGAGAAGCACATGTGTTATGAGAGGAAACATGGTATTTTGTCAACTCCGTCAGATGTCAACACCATCAGGATTTGTGTCTGACGGTGTTGACTCTTTCTAAGACGGTATTGACAAATGCCATTATGTGCATTATTCCTCATTTTAGTGTAGTTTAATTCAATGATATTACTTACCAAACATTTGATATCACTGTTGCTCAGTTTTATGTGTTGAATTTCAACCAATTGCCATATAGCTTTATGTTTTGAATTGAATCTCATTTTCATAGCCTCTCGAGTACTAGATATGTAATAAGGTGTTGCTTATGATTACCCATCATTTGCAGCTTATGCTTATCCATCAGAAAAGTATACTGACTGCATAATGGTATGCTTCCATTTCAGTCTAGAATGGCTAGGGGGAAGCTATCAGTGGAGGAACGAAAGAGAAGGAATAGGGAGTATCAAAAAAGAAGGCGAGAAAAAATTGATAGCCAGCCTGAGCTGAAAGAAGAGTTGCTGAGAAATGAGAGGGAAAGATGGAGAAATAGGTTGAATGAGGGCAAAATAAAAAACATCAGTGATTTGGAAGAAAGAGAAAAGAGGTATAAGAGAAGGTTTTGGAAACAAGCACAGAAAGAGTCAAGAGAACGCAAGAACAAAGCACAGGAAGGCCAGCATGTAGACACCCCACCACAGAGTCCTTTGGACATCAGTTTTGAGGAACCAAGGAGTAGTAGACAGCTAGTTGCTGGTGAAAGGGAAAGACGCAAAACTAGAAAAAGACACTCCAGAGAGATTAAAGCACTGAAAGACAAACTTGACAAGTACAAAAAAGAGAGGGATAAGCTGAGAAAGCGACTTGAACGTGGAAAACGTATTCAAAATGAGAAGACACAGGACTCACCTCGAACCAAAACAGAGATGATGGTTCAAGGGAGCCAACTCAGAAATCCTTTAATCAAAAGATCACTGCTCTTCCACCATGCAATGACTGCAGAGCTGAGAAGAAATGCTCCTCGTACCCAGAGAAGAGGCAAACTTGCATCCCAGCATCCAAAACTGTCTTTGTCTGGCCAAATTCTCAAGAAGTATCGCCTTATCCACAGGGTTCATGAGTTTGGCCTGACTTACAAAACACTGACAGAAAAAATACCAAAACAAAGGAAGCCTAGGTTCCTCCAGACCATATCCCTAAGTGTTCACAGATTTTTGGAAAACAATGCAAGGATGACAACAGACAAGCAAGACACCATTACCAGGAAAAAAGTAAAACGTCAAAAAAAAAAAAGCTCCAGCCAGGGAAATGCCAGCTCCTTAAGAGGGAGGTCCAGTTCTTGGGGCATCGGGTGAGCGCTGCGGGAGTGGCTGTCGACCCGGAGAAGGTGTCCGCAGTGCAGGGCTGGGTTCCACCAAAAACCGTCAGGCAGGTGCGGTCTTTCCTGGGATTCGTCGGCTACTACGACGCTTCATCAAAGACTTTTCAAAAATTGCAAAACCCCTGAACCAGCTGTTGGCCGGATCTGGCTCTCCACGAAGTCGGAGTTCCCCCACGATTACTTGGGGCCCAGAGTGTGAGACCGCCTTTCAGAGGCTGAAGCAGGAGTTGCTGCAGGCCCCCATTCTGGCTTATGCCGATTTCACCCGACCCTTTGTACTATATACCGACGCTAGCAATAGCGGACTGGGAGCCGTACTGGCCCAGCGACAGGACGGAACAGAGAGGGTCATCGCCTACGCCAGCCGGAGTCTCCATCCAGCAGAGCGGAATGACGCCAATTACAGCTCTTTTAAAATCGAGCTGCTGGCCCTGAAGTGGGCTTTGTGTGAGAAGTTTAAGGACTACTTGTGGGGAGCTGAAGTCTTGGTGGTGACCGACAACAGCCCATTGGTCCACCTCCAAACCGCAAAGCTAGGGGCGGTGGAGCAGAGGTGGGTGGCCCAGCTAGCCAATTTCAACTATCGACTGCAGTACCGACCAGGCCGCGAACACATAAATGCGGATGTCCTGTCACGATTACCATCGGCAGGGGAAAGGGGGAACCCCAAGGCCAGAATCAGAAGAGGGGCTGATGGTAGGGATAGTGGAGGCACCCGGAAGGCAATCGGAGGGAGTACCGGCAAGTTGGGGATGGGTCCCCCACCGATGGAGGGAGCGGCAGGAGCAGGATGAAGGGTTGGCTTTCCTGCGGATTTGCTTGGAGCGGAACAAACTCCCTGGGGCGGACGAACGACGGGAGCATCCTGTGGGATTGAAGAAGCTTCTGGGGCAGTGGAAGCAATTAAAGTTGCGGGAGGGAGTAATTTGTAGGACTGTCTTGGACTCAAGGACCCACGAGATGGCATATCAGGTGGTGGTGCCTGAAGCCCAAATCCAGCCATTGCTCCAGGCCTACCACGATCGGCTAGGGCATCAGGGCCAAGAACGAACGGTGTCACTGCTGCGCCGGCACTTTTTCTGGAGCAGGATGGAAGATTCCGTAGGGAAGTATGTGCAGGGATGCCCTCGCTGTACGCTGTTCAAGTCCCGACGAAACGTGAGGGCCCCCATGGTTCCGGTGAGACCCAGAGCCCCGTTGCATATGGTGGCTATGGACTTCTTGACCTTAAGTCGCCCAACGGATCGCTACCAGAACATCCTGGTAATCACTGACTTGTTCACCAAGTATGCCTGGGCCATACCGACCTTAGATCAGACCACTACCACTACTGCCAACGCCCTGTGGAGGCACGTCTTCCAGCCCTTCGGATGTCCCGAAACACTCCACTCGGACCAAGGGCCGAACTTCGAGTCCCGTGTCATCCAAGAACTATGCCAACTGTACGGATGCAGGAAGACCCACACCACCCCATACCATCCACAGGGAAATGGGGGGTGCGAGCGTTTCAATCAGACGCTTTTGAGTCTACTGGGGACTCTGGATGCGGATCACCAGGGGTACTGGACGGATAGCCTCCCGGCCCTGGTGCAGGCCTACAATAACAGCGTCCATAGCACTACGGGTTATTCTCCTGCTTACCTGATGTTTGGGAGACATGTGCGTCTGCCCACAGATCTGCTACTTGGGGCAACAGCGGCTGAGGCCCCCGCTACTACCACCGAATGGGTACACCGACACCATCGCCAACTTCACTCTGCGTATGAGAAAGTGTCCAAGCACCTCGACGTGGCTGCCAAGAAGAACAAACGTCTGTATGACCGTACTGCCCGAGAGGCCCCCCTGTTACCCGGAGAACGGGTGCTGGTGCGGGATAACCGGCGCCGGGGGAAGGGGAAGCTTAGTGACCGGTGGGAAACCATGCCGTATGTGATAGAGCAACGACAGAGGCCGGACCAGCCCGTCTATACCATTCGGCCAGAGGGGAAAACTGGCCCCGTGAGAATCCTGCACCGAAACTTGCTTCGCCCCTGCCCCAACTATCCGCAGCAAGAGCTGGAGGCGCCGCCGGCGCCTGTGGCCCCTGCACCACCCTGGGTGGGTTGGGCTGTGGTCCCTAGGGCCCCTACTCCTGAACCAAGGGAGGAAGAGCCTGTTATCCCAACCCGACACTCCCAACGGGAGACCCAAGGAGTACCTCCTACCAGGTACGGAGAATGGGAGTCCGGAGCCCGTTCTCGGGACTAGAACGAGTCCGGTGGGGGAGGGTGTCACCGGGTGAACAAACCGGGAACCAAAGAATGGTTGACTTGTTTCCAGGGGGAAGAAATGCCGGTGTAACACCGGGCCGGCTCTGTTTTTACCCGTCATGGTCGCCGATCATAACAAGCGCCAGCTGAAGCCCGTGAGTAGCGCTTCATTGAAGCATGTGCCGGGAAGGAAGGAGTATAAAGAGAGGGGCTCGACGCATAGTAAGAGTGAAGAAATTCTCTGGCAGTAGGAAAGCTCCATAGGAGTGCTCAAGTGGATTGTAGCAGTGGCAGTGAGCAGCGGCGAGTGCAGGAAGCAGAGGTTTAAGACCTGATCGGTGTTCCATGTTGAGTCTCCCGAAGACATGCTCATTAAGTGAGTCTTTTAAAGAAACCACGAACAGCAACGCAACGAAGTAAGTGAGAAAACTTCACAGAGGAAGACGGAGAGTGACTGGCAGTAAAGAGAGTGGAAACCCGCTGCAGGGTTCACGTGATTCACCGAGGAAAAGTTAAGTGCACCCCTTTATGATTCACCTTTTGGAGAAAAACACATGTGAAGATTGCCATCACCAGTGTACGACTAACCTGTGTTTGTGGGCAGAGTGTGTTATCCTGTTGACAGTAACAGTAGCGGCTGGGAAGATCGCTGAATCCATGTTTATCTTCTGAGTCCAATATTCTGTGGTTCATACATCCTATGAAGAAAAGAGAAACGAGTTGATTAATCGCTGTGAAGATAGAGTAAGTTTGCAGTGTCTAAAAGAGTGAATTAAACACGTGTGGAGATTTACAAGAGTGATTTATGCACGAGTGTGGTGAGATCAAACAACTGTCTTCTCTGAGTTTCTGACGGATGAAATTGACCCATAACTTTGAAGATTCTTTCGAATTGATCTGTCCCCTCAGCTGTGTCCAGGTCCCTGAGATCGTGTGCAGGGTGCAGGGGGAGAAAAGCTCAACACATCTTTAAAGCCACTGTCCGTCCCACGAGCCGATTCAACGAGTCTGACGACGAGAAAAGCCACTGTCTGTCCCACGAGCTGATTCAACGAGTCTGACGACGAGAAAAGCCACTGTCTGTCCCACGAGCTGATTCAACGAGTCTGACGACGAGAAAAGCCACTGTCTGTCCCACGAGCTGATTCAACGAGTCTGACGACGAGAAAAGCCACTGTCTGTCCCACGAGCTGATTCAACGAGTCTGACGACGAGAAAAGCCACTGTCTGTCCCACGAGCCGATTCAACGAGTCTGACGACGAGAAAAGCCACTGTCTGTCCCACGAGCTGATTCAACGAGTCTGACGACGAGAAAAGCCACTGTCTGTCCCACTAGCTGATTCAACGAGTCTGACGACGAGAAAAGCCACTGTCTGTCCCACGAGCTGATTCAACGAGTCTGACGACGAGAAAAGCCACTGTCTGTCCCACTAGCTGATTCAACGAGTCTGACGACGAGAAAAGCCACTGTCTGTCCCACGAACTGATTCAACGAGTCTGACGACGAGAAAAGCCACTGTCTGTCCCACTAGCTGATTCAACGAGTCTGACGACGAGAAAAGCCACTGTCTGTCCCACGAGCTGATTCAACGAGTCTGACGACGAGAAAAGCCACTGTCTGTCCCACGAACTGATTCAACGAGTCTGACGACGAGAAAAGCCACTGTCTGTCCCACGAGCTGATTCAACGAGTCTGACGACGAGAAAAGCCACTGTCTGTCCCACTAGCTGATTCAACGAGTCTGACGACGAGAAAAGCCACTGTCTGTCCCACGAGCCGATTCAACGAGTCTGACGACGAGAAAAGCCCATGCCTGTTCCTGCTTTTATTCTTTTATAAATTTAATAAATACTTACCTTTTTAACTTACCTTGGTTGTCTGCCTCTGGTGTCTGCTCCTCCGGAGTGTGGTAAATAACCCTTGGCCTTAACATCGGTGACATTATTGTGTAATTTGTATGCTTCTAAGCATCACTGTTCATTATGGAAATTAAATGATAAATTGATTAATCCATACAACCTAAACCGCAATCATTAAACATTGACTAATCTAACTTTTAAAAGGTGAACTGATTAATTTAAAAACATTTTTATGTGATTAAGACAGTTAAAAACCACTAAGAGTCAAAATATCTGTGATAATTTAATTAAAAATAATTTTATAGACATTTCTATGTGTCTGATGGTGTTGACAAAAATCCAGTGCTGATTCCGCAAACCTCTAATTTATAAAAAAAAATTAAAACTGGGAGGTTGTTCCAAAACATGGTTACATAGCCAAACCCTCATTTAACAAATATGTATACACTGGTTTTTCAAATAATGAAGATTTTTTTTAGAAAATCAAAACCTGTTTTGTCCCTGATCTCAAGAATCACTGATTATATATGTGTATAGATAGATATATATGGATGTATATATATATATATATATATATATATTTATTTATTTCCGGACTGGATAATTTCCTATCCAGCATTTTGATAAAGGTTCAGTTCAACTTTTACTTTCAGTTGGTCATTGATGCAGCATAACGTTGTGTTTAAATAGTGTGTCACACAGTGTGCTTTTTTGGGTACACAAATCCAGTACTGGGACAATTTCATTTTTTACCTTAGGTCTGTATTAATATTGATTGATACTCCCGGCTATATGTATTAATTTGTTTACTTTTTCATATAAACACACTCTTCCCTATGGTATTTTCTTTTTCTTTTATTAAGTTTGATGTTTTATATGCTGCACCGTTTATACCCTACCACCTGCTATCTATATTTCACCAAGCGTGCGTTCTGAATATCGCTTACATTGTATACTTCTTGTGGGTGCAATTTAAACATTAGTTAATGTGTTGGAGATGTGCACGGGGCCCCGTGGTAAGTGGGGTTTTTGGTGTGTAGTTTGGCTGGCTCTGTTACCCGGCAGCCTCCTTGTTAGCTAGTGGGATGTACCGCTTAGTTCTTTTAGCGGGTTTGGGTTTTTTGGGGGGGTTTATTATTATTATTTTTTCATCTGTCTTTTTTTTTTTGTCACTTGTTGTTTTGCCAGCCTTTGGTATGTCGCATATCAAACTTCACCTTATGTCCCTCCGCATAGATCTATGTCATTTATTGGTAAATGCTAAATGGACTGCATTTATAGAGCGCTTTCACAGACCCAATGGCCACCAAAGCGCTTTACAATTTGCCTCACATTCACCCATTCACTCACTCATTCATACACCGACGGGCGACGGCAGCCATGCAAGGCGCCATCCAGCTCGTCGGGAGCAGCTGGGGTTAGGTGTCTTGCTCATGGACACCATTTATTCACTTTGGTCAGGGATGAGTCACATCTCTTTTACTACTTGGAATTGTAGGGGTATGGGCAGGGCTCTAAAACGAGGTAAAGTATTCTCACATTTGAAGTCCCTGTCTTCTGATATTGTATTTTTGCAGGAGACCCATATCCAACCTTCAGAGCAGAGGCGCTTAAGATATGCGTGGGTTTCTCAGGTGTACCAGTCCAGCTTTTCCTCCAAGGCGAGGGGGGTTGCCATTCTTGTTCGCAGAACCATCCCATTTGTATTCAAATCGCAGACTACCGATCCAGGTGGGAGGTTCATACTTGTCACGGGTACGGTCAACTCAGTCCCTTTAGTTCTTTTAAACATCTATGCCCCAAATTTCGATAACCCTGATTTTTTCTGTAAAATATTCAACCTTGTCACAGAATACAATGATTACAACATAATTATAGGCGGCGACTTTGCTATTTTGATCCGATATTAGATAGGTCTTTCTTGTCTGTGGCCCCGTTATTGAAATCTGTCCCTGTTCTCAATAGCCTTGCCAAATCTCTGGACCTGGTTGACATATGGAGGCACCAGCACACCTTAGAAAGGAAATTTTATTTTTTCTCCCCTGTGCATGGCAGTTTCACAAGAATTGATTATATGCTGGTTGACTCTAGACTTATTTCGAATGTAATAAGCTCAACTTACCATAGCATCTTAATTTCCGACCATGCTCCCCTCTCATTGGTGATTGATTTTAAACTTTATGCCACTCACTAAATTTGGAAATTCAATCCCTCTCTATATTTAGATGACACGTTCAGTGGCTATATATCTACCAAGATGGCTGATTTTCTGCTCATAAATGACAATGGCGCTGTCTCAGATTCTATTTTGTGGGAGTCGTTTAAAGCCGTGATCAGAGGGCACATCATCTCGTATCAGTCGTCTCGCAAAAGGGCTAGGCTCAGGCATCGCACTGATATTGAGGCTGAACTAGCTGAACTGGAGGAGGATTATCGAAACACAGGTTCTGATGACACACTTAGCTCTATTTTGAAAGTGAAATATGAATATAACCATATTTTGGGCGAGCAGGTTGGGAACTATATTCGTAAACTAAAGCAGAAGCACTTTGAGCTGGGTGAGAAGGCCGATAAATTGCTCGCTAGGCAACTGAAGGGCGTCATATCTGATAGGGCAATACATAAAATTGCCTCCTCCAACGGTCAGCTATTAACTGATCACAAGCAGATTAATGACAGATTTTTTAGTTTTTACAGCCAGCTATATATTTCCTGATCTACTGCCACGGATACAGATATTGCCAATTTTCTCCATACTTTAGACATTCCAGTCCTTTCTGAGTTCGCAAGACTAGAGTTGGAATCTGAATTTACACTGGAGGAGATTAGAGATGCTATTCGTTCTTTTCCCAGTGGCAAAGCATGCGGTCCAGATGGATTTGGGATAGAATTTTACAAGACGCACATTGACGTTATCGCCCCCCTCCTGCTTTGGATGGTCTGTAAAAAAGGGTACCTTCCCTCATACTCTCTACAACGCCCATATTTGTGTCCTTTTAAAAAAGGACAGAGACGAAACGAATGTCTCTGCATATATTCCCCTATCACTGCTCAACTCTGACCAAAAAATTATAGCTAAAGTCCTGACTAACCGGTTAAACAAATATATTGGCACTTTAATTCATCCTGATCAATCAGGTTTCATCCCCAATAGATTTTCCTTCTCAAACACAAGGTGTTTGCTTAATTTAATGTATTCAACTAAATTGCCCCACTCTGCTGTGATCTCACTAGATGCCCAGCAGGCCTTTGACCAGGTGGAGTGGAGATACATGTTCGCTGCTCTTGACAAACGAAAGATCCACCCCGTTCCCGTTACACCGCGGCACCAGGGAGGGCTGCTGCCTCTCTCCAATGCTTTTTGCTTTAGCTCTTGAACCGCTGGCCATAGCCATCAGAGCCAACCCCCAAATCTCCGGTATAAGGTGCGGCACATCCGAGTGCACCATCGGTCTGTACGCAGATGATGTAATTCTGACCCTTTCAGATGTAAAAACATCCCTTTCACCCCTTCTTAATCTGATAGACGGCTTTGGGCGACTCTTTGGGTTTACTATAAACTGGGAAAAATCTGTTTTTATGCCTCTGTCTAGCAGTCTTGACTCAAGTTTTCTTCTCAATCTGCCCTTCAGAGTTTTTCATGACCACTTTTCCTACCTGGGGATTAACATCCCCAGAAATCCAAAACTTCTTTTTAAACTTAATTATATGGATCTGATTGGCAGGCTCAAGGGTATGATAGATAAATGGAAACTTCTCCCCCTCTCATTGATTGGCCGTGTCAACATTGTTAAAATGGTCGTGCTCCTTAAATTTACTTATTTATTTCAGAATGTGCCCATCTTCCTCACTTCTTCCTTTTTCAAGACGTTAGACTCTATTGTCATGCCCTTCATATGGGCCTCCAAGCCCCCCCGTATTTCAAAGGCCCACTTACAGAAGCCCACTGAGGAGGGTGGTTTAGGCCTGCCTGTCTTTCGACATTACTACTGGGCCTGCAACGCCAGAGCATGGGTTTTCTGGAATCAGTCCACGGCTGGGGGTGCAGAGGTGGGTGGACGCTGCCCTAGATGGCCTGAGATTGAGCTTAGTAATGCCGTGTCACTTACTGGTGCCTCCTTGTCAGCCATTCTATTCTCAAAACCTGACATTAAAATTAAATCGCTACGCAATTTTCTACTTTGCAATTCGATTAAAATTGTAAAGCAAATCAAGGTAATTCTGAAACTCCCAGAAAATTCAATTCATGCCCCCGTATGTCAGAACCCCTGTTTCAAGCCTGGTTTGATGGATGCTGTCTTTACGCAATGGTCAGATAAAGGTTTAACTACTATCAGGGATCTTTACATTGATAATCACTTTGCATCTTTTGCCCAGCTCCAGGCTAAGTTCAAACTCCCTACTAACCAATTTTTTCGTTGTCTACAAATTAGGAATTTTGTCAAGCATATTTTTTCTCGCCTAGATGTGACCCCCATGCAACATGTCTTTTTTGATATTATGACCAGCCCTCCCACCTCCAAGCATTTGATCTCCCGGTTTGTTAACCTCTTTGTTGTGGCAACCCCCTCTCTCCATATTAAAGAGGCGTGGATCAAGGACACCGGCGAAGCTATATCTGACGAGCTATGGGCGAAAGGGTTAAAAAGGATAAAAGCATGCTCTATTAATGCTCGACTTCAGCTTATTCAGTTCAAAGTAGTTCATAGGTTGCACTATTCCAAGACTAGACTGAACAAATTATTTCCGGCTGTCTCCCCCACTTGTGATAAATGTAAATCAACTAATGGAACTCTTGGGCATCTTTTCTGGTCCTACTCTAAGCTCACTAAATTCTGTGTCGACATTTTCAGTTTGTACAGTGCTGTTTACAATAGATTCCTGACTGTCTCTTAGTAATACTGGGCTGCTCCGAAGGTTCTTTGGCTCTTCCATCCGCTTTACAACAAGCCCTCATGTTTGGTATGATCATTGCAAAACGGGTTATCCTAAAGGAGTGGAAGTCTGCTTCCTCTCCTTGCTTCAAGAGGTGGCTTAAAGGGATACTCCACTTTTTTTGGAAATAGGCTCATTTTACAACTCCCCCAGAGTTAAACTGTTGAGTTTTACCGATTTTGAATCCATTCAGCCAATCTCCGGTCCTGGCGGTACCACTTTTAGCATAGCTTAGCATACATCACTGAAGTGGACAAGACCATTAGCATTTCTCAAAAAATAATGACCAAAGAGTTTCTATATTTTTCCTATTTAAAACTTGACTCTTCTGTAGTTACATCGTGCACTAAGACCGACGGAAAATGTAAAGTTGCGATTTTCTAGGCTGATATGGCTAGGAACTATACTCTCATTCCTTCGTAATAATCAAGAAACTTTACTGCCGTACCATGAGAGCAGCAGGCGTAATGATATGACGCAGCGCCTGAAAATAGTTCCGTTGTGTTGAAGGAAGGTGGCCTATTTTCAGGCGCTGCGTCATATCATTACGCCTGCTGCACTCATGGTACGGCAGTGAAGTTTCTTGATTATTACGCAGGAATGAGAGTATAGTTCCAAGCCATATCAGCCTAGAAAATCGCAACTTTACATTTTCCGTCGGTCTTAGTCCACGATGTAACTACAGAAGAGTCAAGTTTTAAATAGGAAAAATATCGAAACTCTTTGGTCATTTTTTTTTTAGAAATGCTAATGGTCTTGTCCACTCCAATGATGTATGCTAAGCTATGCTAAAAGTGGTACCGCCAGAACCGGAGATCGGCTGAATGGATTCAAAAACGGTAAAACTGAACAGTTTAACTCTGGGGGAGTTGTAAAATGAGCCTATTTCCAAAAAAAGTGGAGTATCCCTTTAATGATATGGTTTCCTGTTTACACCTTGAAGAAATTCGGTTCTCTATTGCCTCGTTTCCACTGAGCGGTACGGTACGGTACAGTTCGGTTCGGTACGCAATTATTTGCGTTTCCACTGTCAAAAGTTGTGAATGGTACCAAAAAGCCGAACCGTACCGTACCACTTTTTGGGTACCCTTCCGTTGGGGTACCTAGCACAGTGGTACAGTACTAAAAGGTGGAGCTAGACTCACTGCAGAACGTTGATTGGTTGACAGAGTATCGCCACTTGCGCGTGCTACAAGGGCATTAGAAGCATACAGTTCAAATATAATACTACTGTTATTGTGTCACGAAATGTAGTTTTAAGAGTTTTTCAGGCGAGAAAGTAGTTTTTTAAAGCTCAAATCTGTGGTTTATTTATAGATTTATGATCATTTGAAGATCCATTCCAAGCAATCACCGGGTGCTCGGCGCTCAAGTACCCCGCCTGGAGCAGTCTTTCCCCGGCTAGCCGTTCTGATGTTTGCCGCTGACTCTGACGTCTCTGTAGTGGTTAAACATGAGATATAATTCGTCTTGTACAGACCTAACAGGCGATCTTTGGTCTCGTGAATCTATAATTCGTTCCCTGGCCAATAGTTTTGGCAGAAGGCTAAGTGAAGTTTCATATATTTGAGCGCTGAATTTGTATATTTGACTGAATTATTTGCTTTGTTATTAAAGCTTTACTGTATATATTTTTGTACCTTTTACTTATACTTTTATAATGGCTATTACTGATAAAACTGAAATTCAACAAAAATAGATAGTTTTGTCATTTATTTTATTTTATTACAAGATCATCTGTAATTTTGTTTATTGCAACATTTGTACCAATGCAATATGCAATACATTGCCTGTAATATGTTTAATATTTTTAAATTTAAACGAAAAGAGGCAGGATTGTGTTTTATATTTAGTTTTGTTATAAATATAACGTTACATGCAGTGAATATAATCAATATAGGCTATGCGTTGCCTGAACCACATTTGTGTGCTTATAATGTTTAAAATGTATTTAAATTAAATCGAAAAGAAGCAGAGTGGTGTTTTATAACATATTTCGTCTTATTGTTGCCTAAAATGTACATAACCGGAGTAGCAGAGCGAGCTGAGTGGCGCATTCAAGAACGCGCTGTTCCATCAGCAGAATTACTGGACTCGCGTCCTCGGGATCATTCTCCTGAGTCGGACTTTGCGTGGCTACTTGGTATTGAGAAACGCCTAATGCCAGCGCTTGTTTCTTGTGACAAACATCCCGAGAAGCAAGAACAAGATCTGCTGTCTGTCATCCATTGTTGTTTACTATGTCGCTTTCTTCGCGCGAAAATGACGTCGATCGCTTCTCTCCGGCAAACACCACGCCTATCAAGTAAGGGTACTGTTGGCAGTGGAAACGCTAGCCGGATCATGCTGTACCGACCCGACCCGTACTGTACTGTACCGTACCGTACCGTACGCCTCAGTGGAAACGAGCCATATGTCTTGCTCTCAAGATAAGTTCAAGAAGATCTGGGGCCCTTTCATAGAATACATCAGGAAGGATAGATTTCAAACTGGGACCTAAATGCAATGCACTTTAAAAAATAATAATAATAATAATAATTTAATTTTTTTAATCTTTGGGTAGTTATCTTTACTGAGACTGCCACTCCCCTCTGGCTCAGGCCTCCGTGACTCAATTTGTGAATGGGCTTTTTGTGATATCTATTCATTGTACTGACACGTATATTTATACTTGTTTCTTTCTATAAACTGTGTAACTGCTGGCTGTATGTGTTTTTAATTATTTTTTTTATTTTTATTTATTTTTTTGTGCCTTAATTGTCTGATTTACTGCCTTTTTTGTTTGTATTATGTGCACCTGTGTATAAAATAAAAAAAATCTGTATAACTAAAAATAAAAATAAAAATAAATAAAAAAGCCAGATTTTGGCAACAGTTTTCGCTTACGGCCATACCACCTTGAGCACGCCCGATAGTGGTACAGTCCAAGAGCTAAAGAAGTAATTCTGTGTTTAAAACTTGAAAACTACGTATATTTTTGGTTATATTTAAGAATAATATTGAGCATCAAAGGTAGAAGATAATTTAAGTTGACAGTGTTCCCCCGACAGCTTTTGCTGTTAGGGGGACCAGCGTTTCCAAGTTGTTCTTTGCAATGGCGGCAGAAAGCATGGCAGCAAACAAAGAAATCAAAATGAAAGATGGACAAATGGCAAAAGGAAAGGATATTGGAAATGGCGACGAGAAAGGATATCATTCTAACAAACGGACGGGAGATGATCAACAAGAGAGAAGAAATAACAGAAGAGAGGTATGTGAAGAGAAATATTCCAAAGAGCTGACTGTGGAAGTTGAGGTAGCAGGAGCTGCAAACATTTCCATGATGGATTTATTGAGAGAGGTGAAGAAGGTGTGTGGAGAAGTTGTTGGATGCAGAGTGAGAGGAGAAAGAGCTTATGAACTGACAATGAAAGATGAAGGGGCAAAGAAGAAACTAATGGACAGTGTAAGGGTGAAGGGGTCAATAGTACATGCCAGAAGCATTATAAATAATGAAACGGTTGTGTCATTTATTAACCTGACAGTTTATCTTGAGGATGGGAAAATATTGGAAAAGCTGGAAGAGTGGGGGGTACAACCCCTGTCTGCTATCAAGCGCCGGGTGTGGCCGGGAACAAATATGGTGGATGGCACAAGATTCTTAAAAGTGAGATTTACAGATGAAGTGGGCTCACTGCCTTATTCGACCAGATTTGACACAATGAGAGGAGTGGAATACTTCCATGTAATACATGATAGACAAGTCGTGTCTGTAGATTGTGCATAAAACCGGGACATTTGTTCAAGGAATGCCCAGAGTTCAAATGTTTTGCATGTGGAAAGGTGGGGCACTATGCGAGGGAGTGCGGAGAGCGGGGAGCAAGAGAGACAGGAGAGGAAGGGGAACAACAGGACGATGACGAGAGGAGGGAAGAGGATCGACCAGAGAACCAAAACATGGAGTGCGGAGATGGCGTCGAAGGTGCATATGGTGGAGGAGAGAGCGCTGATGGACAAGATAAAATGAAATGGGGATGGAGAGTTGAGACAACAAGCGAGGAGACTGATGATGAAGAAAGGATGGAAGAGGGAGAGAACGATGAGTACGGGGAGGAAGAAGAGGATGGCAAGCAAGCAACGCCTGGGAGGGAGAAGAAATTAGAGCAAGAAGCAGTACCCCATGAGAATAAAAGTGGACAAGACCAAGAGACAGGTTTGCGAAATAGGCAGATGAATGCCCAAAGACAGAATGGCAAAAGAAAGGCGGAAAGAGACAAAGACGGAAATGAACAGATAAAGGAGCCGCGCTCTGGTACGTGAACTTTATGTGCTGATAGTATCAGATGTTTTGTTTAAGTCTTTTTATTTATTTATTTGTTGTTGTTGTATGATTACTGTTACTTCGGTAAATACAAATGGACTGAGGAATATGACTAAGTTGAAGGAGGTAAAATTCACTTATTGGAGTGATATTATTTGTATTCAAGAAACTAATTGGGATGAAGATAAAGTAAAAGAAGTAAGGGAAGTATGGAAGGGTAATATTTACTATAATAATGGTGCAAGAAACGCGAGGGGAGTAGCAGTGATGATTAAAAAAGATAAGATTGAAAATGTAAGGCAGGTGTACAGAGACCAGGTAGGTAGAATTTTAGTATTAGAGTTTGAATATAAAGGTATTGAATTTAGATTAATTAATATATATGTTCCCAATGTAGAATGTGATAAGAGATCTTGCATAGAGGAGCTAAGGGGGCTAATCCTGGGAAGGTGTATAATAGTGGGTGATTTTAATACAAAATGTAGTAGATTAGATGTCGGGAAAGGGGGGAGTTTCAGGTGGGAAAAGTCAAGAATAATGTTGATGGAAGTGATGAAAGATAAAGGATTGATAGATGTATGGAGATATGAGAACCTAGAGAAGAAAAGTATGTAGAGGAGAAGGAAAAATGCAGAGGGGCAATTTTAAGAAGCAAGGCGAAATATGCACTCGAAGGAGAGAAGTGCACGGGATATTTCCTAGGGTTGGAGAAAAGAAGGCAGAGTAAGACATACATCCATGAAATACATTAAAAAAAGAAAGAGATAATTACAGACTATGTGGAGATTTTAAAGAGGGTACAAGAGTTTTACGGTGAGTTATATAAGAGAGGATGTGTAGATGAGGCAAGCATAGATGAAGTATTTAAGTGTGTTGAGAGGGAACTCGGAGAAGAAGATATGAGATGGTGTGATAGAGAGATAGAGGAAGAAGAAGTTATAGCTGCAATAGAAGGTTTAAAAAGCGGGAGAAGCCCTGGGAGTGATGGGATAGGGGCAGAATGGTATAAAGTTTTCAAAAATGAAGTAGCACATATACTAGTAGAGGTATATAAGGAAATTGAAAGAAAGGAAGTAATCCAGGGTAAAATGGTAGAAGGAGTGATAACCTTGGTCTTTAAAAAAGGAAATAAATTAGATATGGAAAATTATAGACCGATTAGTTTACTAAACACAGATTACAAGATACTCACCAAAATTCTAGCAAACAGGATGAAAAAAGTAATAGGAGATATAGTCCAGCCAACACAAAGCTACAGTATACCAGGAAGAGACATAGCTGATACGATCGCAACAATCAGAGATGTGATTGAGTATATGAAAAAAGATGGAAAAGGTGGGATAGTGGTGGGGATAGACTGGAATAAGGCATTCGATAGAGTTGAGCACAATTTTTTATTTAATGTTCTAGAAAAGTTTGGTTTTGGGGAAAGAATGGTGGGATGGGTAAGGAGATTGTATGGTAGTGCCAGAAGTTGAAGTTGAAGTGTATAAAAGTGAATGGCGTCTTAACTGACACATTTGAGGTGGGAAGATCAGTGCGACAAGGATGCCCCTTATCAGCGTTGTTATATGCTATCTCTGTAGATCCCCTGGCCTTTTTAATTAAGGCAGATAAAACAATAAAAGGAATTGAGTTGCCATTTGGAGGGAAATGCGTAATAAACCAGTATGCCGATTAGGGGTCGACCGATATGCGTTTTTCAGGATCGATATCGATACCGATTATTACAGATCAAGTAGACAGATAACCGATATTTTGAACCGATATATGTCTAGTGTAAAAATTAAAATTAATTAAAAAAATTAAGAATAAAAAGGCCTCAGACAAAGACTCTCTTTCAATTATTTTAACCATATATTTAATTCTGAGAACTGTTAATAATTCCAGGAGGACGCGATCATCTCTGGCTTCATTCACTCCGGCACCGACACAACACCATGGACCCTGGGTGATCCCACAGCGGAAGACACGAGCCAGGACCAGAGCAAGAACCTCTCCGCCCCTCCCGGTCTTCGAGATCTCCACCCGGAACCGCTTCTCCCCTCTTCACGAGTCGGAACGCGACGACGCCGTGATCATCGGCACTTCCATGGTCCGTCATGTCCGCGCTACCTCAGGTAAGGGTAAGGTGCGCACTCACTGCTTTCCTGGTGCTCGTGTTCTTGATGTCGCCGCACAGGTTCCCGAGATCCTGAACGGTGACGAGCGCGTCGGAGCCGTTGTCCTCCATGCGGGAACGAACGACATCAGGCTGCGGCAGACGGAGGTTCTGAAGAAGGACTACAGGAGCCTGATCGACGCGGTACGCAACACAGCGCCTGAGGCAACGATCATCGTGTCTGGACCGCTTCCCACGTACCGACTAGGACAAGAAAGGTTCAGTAGACTATTTGCACTAAATGAATGGTTAATGTCATGGTGTAATGAACAGAAACTGCTCTTTGTAAATAATTGGAATCTGTTCTGGGAGCGACCTAGGCTCTACCGTGCTGATGGCCTGCACCCCAGCAGAATCGGAGCGGCTGTTCTGTCGGACAACATCTCCAAGACGTTGCACACCATCTGACTAGTAAGTCAAAGTCCAACTCACAGTCTTTGCTGTCCCAACTTAATTGATATAAGTAGTGTAGAACATTATATAGAAACTGTGTCTATTCCTCGTCTAGTGAGGCCAAACAATAAATCTAGTGTAGGATCTAGGAAAAATCTTATTGTAATTAAACCAGAAAATCTAAATATCAGTGAACAAAAACAATTTCTAAAACTAGGTCTTCTAAACATTAGATCGCTCACACCTAAGGCGGTTATTGTAAATGAAATGGTCACAGATAATAGCTTCGATGTACTTTGCCTTACTGAAACCTGGCTTAAACCAAATGAGTATTTCGGTCTAAATGAGTCTACTCCGTCAGGATATTGTTATAAGCATGAGCCCCGTCTGATCGGTCGTGGCGGCGGTGTTGCAACAATCTATAGAGATATTCTTAATGTTACTCAGAAAACAGGTCACAGGTTTAATTCGTTTGAAGTACTTGTGCTAAATGTTACGCTCTTAGATGTAAGAAAGAAATCCCTATTATCTCTAGCCTTGGCTACTGTATATAGACCTCCAGGACCATATGCTGATTTCCTAAAAGAGTTTGCAGACTTTCTCTCAGATCTATTGGTCAATGTCGATAAAGCAATAATTGTTGGAGATTTTAACATACACGTAGATAACACAAATGATGCGTTAGGGACTGCGTTTACAGATTTATTAAACTCCTTTGGGGTCAAGCAAAACGTCAGTGGTCCCACTCACCGTCTAAATCATACACTAGACTTAATTATATCATATGGAACCGATCCAACCGATATAGATATTATACCGCAAAGTGACGATCTCACTGATCATCACATGGTAACTTGTATAATACGTACTGCTGAAATTTGTCATGTTGCGTCGCGTTATCGACCAGGCAGAACAATCCTTCCAATCACTATAGATAGATTCTCAAATAGCTTACCTGATCTATCTCAGCTGCTCAGTGAACCCAAACAAACAGATGAACTAGAGGAAATAACCAACAGTTTGAGCACCATTTTCTCTAGTACATTAGATATTGTTGCACCAATTAGATTGAAAAAGGTTAGAGAGAAAACTAAAGCACCATGGTACAATAGTACTACACATGCTATCAAGAGAGAAACTCGTAACTTAGAGCGTAAATGGAAACAAACTAATTTAGAGGTCTTTAGAATCGCGTGGAAAGACAGTGTGTCACGTTATAAAAAGGCTCTAAAAGCAGCTAGGGCAGAGCATCTCCGCAAACTAATAGAAAATAACCAAAATAATCCAAGGTTTTTATTTAACACCGTGGCTAGACTAACAAATAAACAGACATCACCAGAGCAAAATATTCCGTTACAGTATAGTTGTAATGATTTTATGAATTACTTCAATGAGAAAATAGAAAGCATCCGAAATACAATTGTAAATGTACAATCCTCTATGGTGTCTTATGATTCAGCCTCAATTATCGCCCCTCAAGAACAACTACACCGCTTTACAACTGTAGGACAGGAAGAGCTAAATAAACTTATCATTGCATCTAAACCAACAACATGTTTATTAGATCCAATACCCACTAAACTACTGAAAGAAGTGTTACCTGTAGTGGAAGAGCCTCTTCTCAATATTATTAACTCGTCTTTATCTTTAGGTCATGTTCCAAAAATATTCAAGCTGGCAGTAATAAAACCTCTTATTAAGAAACCGCAATTAGATCAAAATAACTTAGCAAATTACAGACCCATTTCAAATCTTCCATTTATGTCTAAAATACTAGAAAAAATTGTGTCCGCTCAATTGTGTTCTTTCTTGCAAGAAAATGAGATATACGAAAAATTTCAGTCAGGATTCAGACCGCATCATAGCACAGAAACTGCGCTAGTTAAAATTACAAATGATTTACTTTTAGCTTCTGACCAAGGCTGTATCTCAATACTAGTTCTACTCGATCTTAGCGCTGCGTTCGACACTATAGATCATAAAATACTCCTGGATCGACTACAAAACTACACTGGTGTTCAGGGACAGGCATTAAGCTGGTTCAGATCATAACGTCTGAAAACAAACAAAAGATAACGTCAGTAGACTATGGAGTGCCGCAAGGATCGGTGTTAGGCCCTCTGCTATTCTCAATATATATGCTGCCACTTGGTAATATTATAAGAAAACATGGAATTAATTTCCACTGCTATGCTGATGACACTCAATTATATATTTCATCACGACCAGATGAATACACTAACTTATCTAAATTGACAGAATGTCTTAAAGATATAAAATGCTGGATGACGTGTAATTTCCTGCTACTAAATCCAGATGAAACTGAGGTATTACTTATTGGTCCAAAAAACTACCCACAAAATCTCTTACAATACAACTTTAATTTAGAAGGATGTCCTGTTACTTTATCCTCTACAGTAAAAGACCTGGGTGTTATACTAGACCGCAACTTGTCTTTCGAAAATCATATTTCGTATGTTACAAGAACAGCCTTTTTCCATCTTAGAAACATTGCTAAATTACGTAACATGCTATCTGTTTCCGATGCAGAAAAGTTAGTTCATGCATTCATGACCTCAAGACTAGATTACTGTAATGCTTTATTAGCTGGTTGTCCTGCATCCTCAATAAACAAGCTACAGTTAGTCCAAAATGCAGCCGCTAGAGTTCTTACTAGGTCGAGAAAATATGATCATATAACACCGATTCTATCATCTCTGCACTGGTTACCTATTAAGTTCCGTATCAATTACAAAGTACTACTACTGACCTATAAAGCCCTAAATGGTTTAGCTCCTGTGTATTTAATGGACCTTCTATCGCCCTACAATCCATCGCGTTCTTTAAGATCCCGAAATTCGAGGCTTCTGGTCATTCCTAGGATATCTAAGTCCACTAAAGGAGGGAGGGCGTTCTCACATTTAGCTCCTAAACTCTGGAATAGCCTTCCTGATATTGTTCGTGGCTCAGACTCGCTCTCCCAGTTCAAAACTAGATTAAAGACGCATCTCTTCAGCCAAGCATTCACATAATGCTTACCTTTTATACCACTGTTGAATCAGATCGACTGCATTAATATTATGAACAGCAGCTACGCTAATTATTTCCCATCTGCTTTTCTGCTGTTATCTCGGGACGCTAGTCCCGAGGTAAATAGCGTTCGTCAGCTCCAGTTTGTATCCAGCCTCTCACGGAGACTTCAGATGCTCCAACACCTGCGATGAGACGACTCGACGCCTGTGAAGAGACGACTCAACGCCGGCGATATGTTATGCCCTAAATTAATACATGATGATTAACTAACTATATTCTTCTATGTACATTTCTGAAATGCACTTTCTGTAAAGCTGCTTTGAAACAATATGTATTGTGAAAAGCGCTATACAAATAAATTTGAATTGAATTGAATAATAAGAACATTACTATTAATAATAACAACAACATAAAAAGTGCAGGAAGCATCCATTCTGTACAACATTTTGTAAAACTTAAAAGAAGTCAATTTAAACAACAACAAGCAACAAATGAACAAATAATGTAAAATAAATGTAATAGCTCCCTGAAGTTTTATAATGTAAATTAAAATGGGTAACAATTAGTAGTCCCAATCCAGTAGCACCAGGTTGTGGTGCAGGAAGCAGAGCTGCTCGGAATGCTCTCCAGTTAGTTTGCTTCTTCTTTTGTCATAAATTGCAGACACTTCACTGAAGACACGCTCACTAGGGACTGATGAGGGTGGTGAGCAAAGAAATCTTCTTGCTTCTTTGGCAAGTAGCTTGAAGCGCCCTTTATTCTGTCTCCACCACTGGAGTGGATCCCCCTTACGCCTGTCAATCACTGGCTCTTTGAGGTACTGATGTAACTCATCTTCAATGCTGTCCTTGGCTGACAGATCACCAGTATGGGGGCCAAGAAGAGAACTGAAGATCTTGTCTATTTGGCTATGGCAGGGTGTCTCTTCTCTCCTTTGCCTTTTAGAGGCTTGGTCTTCGGCAGCAGGCTCCTCTCCATCAGCCTGCTGCTCTTGATTGGCTCTCTCTGTTTCAGCCTGCTCTTGAAGAGCACCTTCTACATAATCTTTAAGCCATGCTTTGGCCTTGTTTAGTGTAGAGGCAGAGGAGAATGCATGACTCTTGAAACGTGGATCCAAAAGACATGCTATAACCACATTTTTTGAGTCTTCAAGTTTGGCGAATCGTTTGATTAGGCTCTCCCTCATTACCTCCCTGAGCGTTCTGATGCCCTGTGTTGATGGCCCTTTATCTTCAAGTAGCATTTTGAGCACTGTCACACAGGGAATGATGCTGGATGCAGATGATTCATTGTAGCTCACCTCTAGTGTCACTTCCTCAATGGGGATGAGTGTTTCAACCAAATTGGACACAATGTCCCACTGGTGAGCAGCTGGACATGTAAAACCGCCGTGTTCCCCAGAGTAAATGTTAAGAGCACGCTTTTGTTCCAATGCCCTTTGCAGCATGTGAAGTGTTGAATTCCACCTTGTTGGGACTGCCTGGATTAAGTTGTGCTCTGGTAGCCCAAGGTCCCTTTGGATGTTTCTCAGACTCTGCTTGGCCAAGATGGAATGTTGGAAGTGAGTGACACATTTCTTTAGCATGGCAATCACATCTATCACAGCTCTTTGGCTGGCCAAACCATCATTCACCACCAGCTGCAACGTATGTGCTGTGCAGCTAAGGTCTGGGATATCGGCGAGCCTCAAACCCTTCACCATGTTTGCGCCATTGTCACGCAGGACCAGAGCTACACGCTCTTTGGTAATTTCCCATTCCTCCAGCATGTGCAGGAATGTGTATTTGATGTATTCCCCAGTATGGGATCCGTGCATTACTTTTGTATTTAAAACAACCTGCCTTCTATTCCATTCATTGTCAATGAAATGGCATGTTAGGCTCATCATTGACTCTGTTGATCCTGACCAGCAATCCGTTGTAAAGGAGAGTGAGAATCCAGCCTTCTCTGGCTGGATTGGGGTTTTTATCTTGCTTACGACCCTTTCATAGATTTCTGGCAGCTTCTCAGTGCGGTAATACTTCTCACTTTTTAGTGCATATCGCTGTTCTGCCACATCCATGAGTCGTTTAAAGCCAGCATCAGAGACCATTGTGAATGGTTGGTTGTCAGAAATGATCATTTCTGTGATCAGTTTGTCCATTTGTTTTGATTTGTCATCCAGATTTGTCCTTTTTTTTCTTTCTTTTTTTTTTAAACATGTCATGTATTGTAGGCTGACATGTGGATGTTGCCCCCTGCTCAGGTTTGTTTGTTTGTGCAGATTTATTATACAAGTCATTGTGATGAATCCTAAGATGGGACCACAGGTTTGAAGTATTGGCACTTTTTGCCATTGTACCACCCATACTGACAACATCTTTACATGTATTGCACACTGCCTGCCCTGGTGTTGGTTGAGTGTAGTACTCCCACACTGCACTTCTACATTTTGTCTTCCTTTTATCCATCTACAATGAGGGTAAGATAAAGAGAGAGTTAAAAGTGGGGCCACTGTATCTTTTATGATTAAGCCTATGCATACTGTACTACAGCTAAACAGCTTGGGGAAAAGGAACTATTGGCTTCAATAATTTACATGTTAGAAATGTAGGCTGTGTAATAGCTTAACCTCTCATAATTATTTTGTGATGACTAAAACATAGCCTAAAATAATAGAGGTGATTATTCACTTTGCCTAATGCACATCAATGGATTGACAAAAAAAAAAACACATATGTATGTGATATATATATATATATATATATATATAAATAATGTGAAGATTTCAGATGCAAAAGCCTCTAAGTGCCATCTGAAATTTTCTTCTAGGATGATCATTTTTATCAAGCTTGTATATTTAAGTTCGGTAATTTCACTTAAAGGACAATTATAATAACCTAATAATTGTCATTTAAGTGAAATTACTGAACTTAAATATACGAGCTTGATAAAAATTATCATCCTAGAAGAAAATTTCAGATGGCACTTAGAGGCTTTTGCATCTGAAATCTTCATATATAACACACAAATATATAATGATTGCAGTCATTTTATATTCTTTATTAATTTTTATCGCAAATCGCATGAAAATCACACACAAATCATATTGTAATTGTATGGTTATTCTCTTTATTTTTGACGTGTAGAAACGTTTGTTTGACTGTTTATCACGGAGATAAAAACTAGGAAGTGGATTGTACAGCTATTCATCGAATGAGAGAGCGGGCAGATCACTGACGCAAATCAGGAATTGGGGAGACAGAGCTCGCGCTAAACGCTCTTCAGATCACATAATTCAGTTAGAAATTAATAGAAATGGTATGACGAAATATTTTGCAATCATGTGAGAATAAAGCAACATTTCTCCAAATATGCGCAAATTTTGACTGGGAGCCCTAACGGACGCTGTTCAGTGAAGCTATGTGAACACAAAACCGCAGCAGACGTGATCGAGTGAATTAATTCGTGTTGATAATCTATTCACAGTATAACGTTAGGTTGGCCGAATGGGAAGAAGCTAAAATAGGTTTTAGTTAGGCTACACCGACGTGAGGCTCCGTTAAAGCCTATCACTGCAATGACGGACATTGACCGGGAATTCAATTCACAGTATAACTAGTGGGAACAGAGGTGTTTTTCATCATAAATAGATATTGAGGTGTTTTGCAACTTCAGTGTAGTGATTTAATGCAACTTCAGGAATGTCTACTGCTGCCTTACCTTTGAGAGACAACTGATGCGTGATGATCACTGAAGCAGCTCCTGTTATCAAGTGCTCTCGGTGTGAGAGCGCAACATTTTCAGTGCCTTCAGCCTTCTGTTGATTGGCCGGACTCGTGACTCCCAACAAATCAGATGGGCGATGGGCGGGCATTAGTCTAGGCCATAGAGCCGTGTGCTCTGAAAGAGGTGGCTGGATCAAAGCCAGATCGCGCATTTCAAAATTAAATAATTTTATCGGCAAATCGGTTTTGAAAATGCCCGATACCGATAACCTTAAAAATGCTTAATATTGGCGTCGATAATCGGCCATGCCGATAATCGGTCGACCCCTAATGCCGATGATACGACAGTAACAGTAAGAGAGATAAGCAGTGTAAAGAAAGTCTTAGAGTTGGTGGAAAAGTATGGAATGGCATCTGGTGCGAAGATAAACAGAGATAAATCAGAAATAATGTACATAGGAGAAGTAGAAAGTACTGATGTAGGCTTGAGAGTGGAGGAAAAGTATATGAAGGTTTTAGGTATATATTTTGGGGTAGATTCTAATGACGCGAGAGATGTAACATGGACTGGGGTAATAAACAGGATAAGAACAGTCTGCACAGCATGGAGAGCGAGAAAACTGAGGTTAAAATGGAAAATAATAGTGGTTAATAATCTCATGCTATCTGTTTGTGTATATACAATGAGTGTAATTGAAATGCCTGCGTGGGTGATGAACGAGTTAAACAAAATTGTATGTGACTTTATATAGGAAGGGAAGGGAGTTAAAATTGCACAAAAAACATTGGTTGGGAGGAAAGGAGAGGGTGGATTAAAGCTGATTGATTTAAGAACAAAAAAGTGCAATAAGAATAAAAACTGTTAGAAAATATATGGAAAGAAGATGGGATTATGGTTGGAGGGAGTTTTTGAAGAAATATATCGATGACGTGGGGGGAATAGGAGAGTATGGGTGGCTTATGGGATTCAAGCAATCAATGACGGAAAGAATACCTGGTTTGTACAGAGAGGTGATAGAGGCATGGAGACAATTGTTGCCGAAAATAGAGTATGAATGCACAGAGGTGCAAGAATTTATAAATTTGCCACTGTTTTTAAATGAGAAATTTAAACACGACGGTAGAACGATATATGAGCCCAAATTTATAGAGGCCGGAATAAGTCAAGTAAAGGAAATCATATATTAAGTTATTCCGGGGTTCCTAAGAAAGAACTGCATATATGACTCAGTATGTGAGTTGGAAGGAATGGAAAGTAGAGAAAAGTTGAATAGAATATACGAAAGGATCAAAGCAAGTATGCCAGCAAAGTGGGTGAATATTATAGAGGGTAGTTGTGTAAAGAAAAAGCAACATGATATACCTGAGGTCTACATAATAAAAGGCGAGGAGAGATATAGTATAAAAAGCATAAGTGTGAAGAAAGTATATGACTTGTTAATAATAGATCAAATTAAGGAGCCAGCATCTGAAAAAGTTTGGAGTAGAGTATTTGAAGATTTGGATGTTAAGAAAATTTGGTCAAATCTAGATATAAAATACAACACTATAGAATGCGATTTCTTAATTAGGCACAATAGGATTTATACCAACATGGTATTAAATCAAATAAATAGAAATATCAGTGCGATGTGTGATGTATGTAACGCTGATAATGAGAGTTTTCTGCATTATTTTCTAGAATGTGATGAACTAAAGGATTTTTTTGTTTTTTTAAAAAGTCTGTTAAAAAATAACTGTTTTGATGAGGTGGATTTGGAAAAAGATTGGGAAAAAAAATATTTTTATTTGGAGTGTTTTTGAAAAAGAAGTCAAAAGACTTTTGGTTTATCAACTACGTGTTTAGCCATGCCAGGCTAGTGGTGGTGTATAGACGGAATTATGCACACTTTGAAGGAAGAAAAGTAAAAATTAAAGACTTGTTCAGAGCAATAGTGAAGAGAGATGTTGAAATGTGTTGTACATATGGAGAAACCGAGGTGAAAGACTTCTTTATAAACGGTAATAAGTTCATTAAAGAGGGGGAGAGAAAAGAGATTTTGTTCAATTGGTAAAAAATGTTGTGTTTAAAAGAGAGAATAATAATTATAATAATTATAATTATAAGAGTTACTGAGCTTCTTCAAAAAGCTGGACATAGTCTCTTTGTTTCTTCAAACAGCCTGAAATAGTCTCTGAGTTTCTTCAGAAACCCTGAAAGTGTCTCTTAATTTTTTCTTCAAAAAGCCCGATTTTGGCAGCAGTTTTCGCTTACGGCCATACCACCTTGAGCACGCCCGATCTCAGTGGTACAATCCAGGAAGTGAGTTGGCAGTTGGGAGAGAGAGGCTCTCCCAGGCTCTCCAAATTTGGTTTATTTTTTGGAATAACTAGTTTGTGTTTTTGATACATTTGATTCCAACGAAAATCTTTTCGTTGGAAAATGGATAGATCTAATGGTAAAGACCCAGAAATGGTAGTGATCGAGGCTTCGTGAAGCAATGAAACAGTCGAAGCAAATGTGCCATTTTGTTTCGAGGCTTCGAATCAATCTGAAACCCGTCTCCACGGTGACACCTAGTGGTCACTTGCAGGTGTTGATCTGAAACAACCTTTACAAAGAACTAATAAAAAAATTTGTTTTTTTTATTGTTTTTTTTTATATATGAAGCTTGTAACCTGTAGTCTCTTCACATTGCATAATGTGATTTTGGTCATGAAAAATGAATATTAATAAAAATAAATCAAGCCACAATGTCTCCCTTTCTTATAGATTTTTATTCTAAAATATTAATTTCTCTGCTGTTGAAGGACTCAGCCTACTTCTTTTTTTACAGATAATTTCTCCAGCCTTTGAAAAAATTCTCTCACAAGGGACACTTGCTGCTGGCATACAAAGATATTTTTTAGCTAGGACATACAAATGAGGAAAGATTACTGCTCTCTCTTTCCAGTAAGTTAGAGGATCATGAGTTCTGGGCAAAAACGCATCGCTGAGGTATTGTTTCACTTCCACTGTGGCATCAGCTGTAGGATTGTGTATCATCTGGGTCTCACGGATACGATTGTCAAAATGTTCCCATAAACTGTCTTGTGTTTCAACTGGTGTTGATGATGATGGGCCTGATGTTGACATTTGTGGTTCTGAATTAAAAGAAAACGGCAATTAGTAACAAATCATAAACTGACAACACATATGAAGTATAAATTTCATGAATCACATTACATAAGATAACATAGACTGAAACTCACCAGGAGTTGTGTTTGAACGCATCAGTGAAGCACACTCCAGTGTGATGTGCTTTTCAGCATCCAGGGCTTTGGCAGGATGTCAGTAGCAGGCCTTGGTACAGGGGGAACACTACCATCCTCTGCACCCTGCAGAATGGCAGGATGAATGCTCCTCAAATGGCGCATCATGGATGATGTATTGTTGCAGTAGGCTAGCTGCCGATCACAATACACACATCTCACTTTATTTGGGGTTTCCAAATGGAAATGCTCCCACACCACAGATGTACGGCATCTCTTCTGTGGAGCCTCCATTTCTATCTATCTATCTATCTATCTATCTATCTATCTATCTATCTATCTATCTATCTATCTATCTATCTATCTATCTATTTTATATGTAGCCTATCTATCTAATAATCTATATGTATCTGTAATATATGTATCTATCTATCTATATATATATATATATATATATATTTCTATCAATGCATCTATTAATGTGTCACTATATGTACTCTGTGTGTCTCTAAGTCAATGTGTAAATGTAAATTAAATCCTAAATATAACTAAACAAATCGCACTATAAATGTCACTATATCACCAAAAATCCGCTATCTCAAAACCAAACTCCTCTCACAAAAACCCACGATATGAAAATGCATTGAGAAAAAACTTTTATACTGTGTGATTGTGTGATTTGTTCCCAAACCGACCAATCAATGAAACCCTGATTCGGAGGAGCACTCCACCTGATGAAACACTTAGACGCTTCATTTAGCCGTTGTCACGTGACGTGGGTGTTTTGAATCACGCTTCGGATCAGTGTTTCGAATCATCTTTGCTTCGGGATCTCGCAAAGCTTCGGAACGTCTGTTTCGCGCCAGCCATCCTTAAGAAATGGTACGAGGAACACGAAAAGTTTTGGATCCACATGCTATGGACAAAGAATTACATGAAGGGAATGGATTAAATAAGGAGTTTGGAGGACAGCAAAACAGCAGGAACAGAATGGATTATCTAAAAGAAGCAACAGTGGTGATGGATTTACTGGGCAACAAGGATATCAAAATTGAAGATATTATCAAAGGAGTAACGGAGAAAGTGGGCTGTGGAAAATTACTGGCAGTGAGGCCTAAGCATGGCTTGGAATATGAACTGACAATGACTGGTGTTGATGTCTGTGATACATTGATGGATGGTTTGGAAATCAAATCACAACTCTGCAAAGTAAGGAGGTTAGAGGCAAAGGAATTTACAGTTTCTTTTCTTCACCTGCCTGCTTATGTTGATGATCAAACAATTGAGGACAAACTGAAAGCATGGGGTGTTACACCCATAGCAAAACTGAAGAGGAGGCTATATCCGGGAACATCGATTGCAGACGGCACAAGGTATGTCAAAGTCAGGTTTCCAAAAGAGATAACCTCGCTACCGTATAGTACTACATTTGAAACAGTGGATGGTTTGCAGCACTTCAGGGTGATACATGATGGACAGGCAAAATTCTGCAGAATGTGTATGCAGCCTGGGCATGTTTTTAAGGATTGTCCCAAATTCACCTGCTTTGTATGCTCTGAGCAAGGACATTTTGCAAAAAATTGTATGGCTGAAAGATGTCTGGATTGCAAAAATGTATTCATGAAATGTAACTGTGCTACAGAAAGCGTGAGCGGAAATGTAATTGAAGAGACAGAAATAGGACAGGTTAAGAGTAGTTTGGTTGAATTGGAAGAGACCATGATGGAAGAAAACAATGGTTTTGAACCAAAAGACTGCGGAAAGGGGAATGGACAAAACAATGAGAAAGGAGAAGAAAAACAGTGTGGGGATATGGAAAAGGTGAATGATAAACCTGAAATGAGGGAAGAAATGACAGATGAGCTGAGTATGGAAGATGTTGACTTTGAACAGGTGAAGGTGGTGGATGTGTCTACTATAAAGGAAATGAAATCCCTGTGCAATGTTAAGAAAGACAACACAGAAGTAGTAGTGGAGACCATTGAAGGGGATAGAGAAATTAGTAACGGAAATCAGTTTAATAGAAAACAGATAAAGCACAATGGTGGACGTGTGTTAGGATGTAAAGAAATACCAAATTTGAACCTTGTGCTGAAAAAGCAAAAGATAAGGAGGGAAGCTTTAAAGAAAAAAAAGAAACCATACTAACTATTGAAAAGAGTTTTTGGGTAATGTAGAATGTACTCTATTTAGAAATTATATATTCATGAAGGTCCTTTCTGTATATAATTGTGAATTGAACATTTAATATTGTGTTGTTGTTTTTTTGTGTTTTTTTCTCAAGTGAAAGGCGTATGGTTTGTTTCAAAAAAATTATGTTTGATGCCTGATTGAAAATGTTATAGGAATGAAGGTGTGAATTTGAGTTATTGTTGTTTTGTAAATATTACTTTTGTACTTTTTGTTTTGTAAATATGACTTTTGTACTTTTTGATAATAAAAAAAATAAAAATAAAAAAAAGCACGCCCGATCTCGGAAGCTAAGCAGGGTCGGGCCTGGTTAGTACTTGGATGGGAGACCGCCTGGGAATACCAGGTGCTGTTAGCTTTTTAGTTTACTTCACTAATGTTCTAACCTTTTAAATAGCCCGCTTTTTGGCAGCAGTTTTCGCTTACGGCCATACCACCTTGAGCACGCCCGATCTCGTCTGATCTCGGAAGCTAAGCAGGGTCGGGCTTGGTTAGTACTTGGATGGGAGACCGCCTGAGAAGGGCTCATGAACCCGCCAAGTCCTTATCCTGGGTCCTGATCACCTTGGAAACAAGGGGAGGAGAGAGATGAGAGAGGGGAGGGGCCAAATGGAAAGAGAGACCAATGTTTTCACACTTCAGGACATCTATATTTTAAGTCTTGTTTACCTCTGAAATAGTTTACTGTTCTTTTTTTTAATCTTTTTTATGTTTTTGTGAATAAGACCATGAAGACTATAATCTCTGACTTGAATATTGTATTAAGTATAATATGATGTCTGTCACGTAATATAACAAACATAATGCTTCAGTTAAAACAATAAAAAACAAGTAATAAAACAAATGTGTTTGCTCATATCTGTTTGAAGTATGAATGGATGCACTTTACAAATAAACTTGAGACTTTTAGTTACAATGTTTGCAAGATCACTGAAAAAAGCTAATAAACTATATTAGGCTACTTGAACAAAGTGTAATTTGCTCATATGTGAGATATTATGCACTCTATATGCCCTATTCGCCCTGTAGGGAGCATGTAAAATGTACTCATAAAAGGGCCTTAATGGAAGTTTAAGACTTTACCTTCCTGGTAAGTAATTCGGCCTCTGTTATACTCAATAAAGTTTCATGTGACAGTCTTAAGCTATTGGACAAATGGGGAAACAGCAGTGAGAGGAATCATATATTTGGAAACATTCTTTTTTTTTATTTGGTCAACAATATATATCTACATATCAGAAATAAATAAACAACTCAACAATAATAACAATAACACAGGTAACAAAGTACACAGAATAGAATTAACATTAAGTAATTTAGCAGAAAATATAGCAAAATAGGTACTAAATTATAATTTACAGGATTTGTTCAACAATATATATCTACATATCAGAAATAAATAAACAACAACAATAATAACAATAACAGGTAACAAGGTAAACAGAATAGAATTAACATTAATTATTAAGTAATTTAGCAGAAAATATAGCAAAATAGGTACTAATAAGTTATTATTTACAGGATTTTTATATATATTTTCAAGATTTATACATGTACACATTGAGCAATATACAATATACGTACAATATATACAAGGGGATGAGGTAATGCAGTGCAATAGTATGCAATGTTAAGCAGATATTTACATTCACTGAAAACACATATCTTTTGGCAAATTCCACAAAGGGCAAATAATGTTGAGGACATGTAAATCTGTGCACAGGTAATTCTGACTAACCCACACCAGGACCAAATTACAACCCCAATTCCAATGAAGTTGGGACGTTGTGTAAAACATAAATAAAACCAGAATACATTCATTTGCAAATCCTTTTCAACCTGTATTCAATTTACAGTTTTTCTCAATTGCTAAAACACAATTTCTGAATCCTTGCTCCTTTTTCTGAAAACATTAAACACAAAACCTCATCTTCAAGCACTATTTACAAAACCTCTGACTCTTCTTGCAAAATGAAACTTTCGCCTCAAAACAGTTTTAGTTGTGTTCAAAATCAAACACTGCTCTCAAATCATAGACAAAATGATCAAAATGATATACACTATCAAGCAGTCAGTAAACAATACACCAAAAAATAGAAAACACATCGTTCAAAACATACAGTTCTCGAAAGATATCTACGGACGGCTATTCTGTTTGTAGACTTACCCGTGACACATTACTGTACCATCAAAATTTCAGGGAGAAGTACATTTTTAATCTTAAAACAAATTTCATATTTGTCCGTCATTGTCTTTTGATGAATGAAAACATCATAGTAGCGCAAAATTGATCAGAAATTACTACTCTGCTTTGCTCTTTGCAATTTTATTTGTTCTTCCTCCTCCTTGTACCCCTATTTTTACAGTACAGTGCCCTGCATCTCACAAACTTCTCCTTTGTCAGTTCTATTGTTTGATACTGTAATTCTTGTTCTTTGTTGATATGAACCTGCAAGTGCAACCAGTAAAATCTATTGAGCATTCAGTACTGTAACAAATGGTACTGTTACAGTAACGATGTTCGGGGCCATATAATGTGTTCATTGTACAGTATACAGCCTACAATG